>JARHVA010003460.1:1637500-1962500 GCA_037957365.1 Torreya grandis | reverse complement strand
TCCTAATATTATAATGAGGTTGTTTTGCTAATGAGAAAGGAAATTTTGTTATATGTCTTATCCTACCATTGACTTTCTAACATATCATGAATATATCATTTTATTTGAAAATATAAATTTTGGCATGGCATATATGGGATGTGACTTAGCATTGTCATGATTATTATTTTTGACTAGGCATCATTAATATTTGGATACTTATAACTTGGTGGTTTTGGGGGACGGAAAGTTCAGGTAGGGGAAAAACATTTTTGGTGTTGAAAGTTTTATGAGGCATGGATAAACACTTTCACTCTTCCTTCCTATATGAAATTTCCATTGGAAATATCGTGGCATGGAAAACCCTGCTAGCAATATGGTATAGGAATTTGGGGTTTGTTAGAAGGAATTTTGCATTGTTTTAAACAACTACAACCTACTACCTGAGACAACTCAGGAGTTGGGGTAGATAGAATGAATGTGGGCCATGGAATAAAAGTTTTAAGTCATTATTGGTATGTAGGGAGATTGTAATGGAAAGGGTGAATCAATCTAAGGCATCACAACCTCCTACTAAGCCTACAATTGAAATATGCAAGTATTTCCTTAAATTTTGTGGACAATGAGGAAACTATGGGTCTCTATGATTTAGGGTTTTTTTGATGAAAATAAATTAAATCAAAAGCTATATTCCCACATAAAATAGGTAAATAAAAGTCATCTATTTTAGATAAAATTGCTAAGTATTATGTTGCTTTGGAGTTGATACAAAATAATAAACCCATATCTATATATGAGTAAATTGATTTAGTTTTGATTTACCCTACTATGGCATTTTGGAGTATTTTGGCACTATTTAGATGTTGGGTTAAGTCACTTATGTGGGTTTGTGAACATTTTGATTGTTGAAAAAAAACTATTGTATGAGAATAATCATAGGACTATGTCAAACCTGAGTTAAAATCATATCCCTGTTTGGGTAGGGTATCACAAGATTTGTGTATTCATTCAAAAAAATTATTAATCATTCATAATGGAGTTATGGTCTTTATTAAACCCCATGGATTTTATTAAAGCATGGATATAGAAATAAATTGGCACAAAAATAATTTTTGTTAGGATGGGTAAAATGAATGCATAAAAATTCAAAACACATATTGTTAGGGTTTTGTTTCTATCAATCCCACTTAGATTTCATCGATTTGATACAATTTTATTAATTTTGTTGAGATTAATGGTTATATATTAAGTTGCCCTCCTTGCATTGATTATACATTTTATTAGATGTGAACTCTTTAAATGGTTGTGGTTTGATTTTATATGCCATTACATGGTATATGTATACCTTGAAACAATAAAAACACTACGTAAGCTAGAATGTGTTGTTTATCTTCTTTTAGTACACCTAACTATATATGGGAAATCTTACAATATGGTATGTATGATTTAGAAATTGTTTAAATCACCTAAATGTTCTAATCTCATTTCCATATTCACTTATTGATAAAGCAATTAAATATGGAAATATATTCTATCCTAATAGAATGTGATTCTAATTCATTAAAAACATATAATCAAATATGTTTCCCTCCCTTATCAGGTCATGGATGTATTGACTAGTTTCGGCATTGGCATCTATGTTTTGAGGCACTTGAAGTTAGCTAAGTATGATCATTTTATGTACTCTTATTTAGTATGGGAAGGTGATCCCATTAATAATTTACTATGCCAATAAGCTATCTTAGTGATTTAATTATATTTATATTGCAACAAAACACATTGTTATTAAACCTAAAATTATCATTAAGACATTGATTTAATTATACATGTAAAATGAGTATAAAGTCTTGTATTCCATAATTAATCATTAATGCATACTTAGATTGTATTTGAGATCATAAGGGAATATAAAAATTATTATACTCCTTTGGTAATGGAAAATTCATTCTATTCGAATTATCTTCATTATAAGATTATGGGTTTGATCTTAAGCTAAGATCTATCAGACAAGTGTATGGTGTTATGGCTACTAAATCCAAGATTTGATTTATGGAATCTTAATGAATATCTCTATGGAGTTACTTGGTCTATTATGGGCTATATTGGCAATTAGTTGGGTATATCACAATAGTTGATTGGGCTTCCTTATGTACTAATCTAAGTGGTTATGAATATTGTCCACCTTGGGATGTCTTTTATAGAATGATTTAATGCCTCAAAGGTTTATATATATTATAATTTTTTTTTGCTCAGATTTAGTAAGTTAGATTCTAAGGAGTAGCTATATCTTTAGCTCTCAAAACAAGACCCTATTAGAATATTGAGATATTAAAAAGGGTTAACTAACCACTAAATAGTCATATTGGTGGGAATAACTAGTATTGTATAAATTTTATCAATATGCATATACACATTGATATACCCTAAAATATATATGCCTTGGCAAGGACACACTCCCATAAATAAGTATTTACTGGTGACTTAATCCTAGTTACATGTCTCTGCTAACTAATAATGTGCTGATTGGTAGCACCCTTGTGTACAAATACACTTTGGTGTTGTATCACCTCATCCATTCATGTTTGGGCCCAACATGTAGTGCTACTTTGTACTCTAAAAATAACTATTCCCAATTTTTTTGGGGGGGTTGTTTCATCTAGTATTAGAGTAGTTTTTCTACTCTAGGGAACTCTGGGACTTGAAGAGTTTCAACATTTAGAATAATGAATTATCCTAATCAGGTAGAGTTGTAAAGTGATCCACAAAGGCACTTAGCCTTTTGGGATAAATAATAAGGTGATGTGTTGTAAATTATAAGTTTCTAAAATTTTTGTACTTATCTCAAAAGAAATGATTCCAAAGAATCTACTTTTATTTAATGTCAGCTAATATCACCCATAGCTCTTGTTGGGTTAACCCTTCCCAAATCTAATTAAATCAAGGAAAGCCTCATCTACCAATCATTAAATTGTATGGTAAAGTTGATGGGTGATAGGTGATAGAGATTTTGCTCTTAAAATTAAGGGAATAATTTACATTATCTATTGTTATCTTGTATGGGTGAGCCTTCCCTAAATGTTTAGAACATTATGACCTAGGGAAGACTGAGGGTTCAACCAAAACTTGAAGGGATTAATAGGATGCAAAAGGGCTATTTTAATTATGTAATCTAGCAAAGATTGAGCTCTCTACTCATAAAGGGAGTACCTTTAGTTGTTGGAAAGTTATATAACTTGAATGGTTATGATAACCAGTGTTAGTTATTTAGATAAAGGCTACTAGAAATTCTTGCTTAAGAAGCTAAATATCTTATTATTATTTGATTAAAAGAGATCAAATGCTAAATTTTTTAGATATAGTATGACACTTCAAGGTGGATGGTTTTAGTGGATTAAAACCATCTCCATAGGATGAGTTTCTCACAGTTAGCAAGGCTACCCCTTACCTCTTTTTTTGAATATAACAAGATTGTTATGGATTAGTAGAAATTTTCATGTAGTTGCATTTTTGGCATAGCTATGGTAAGTAGCTATATGTTATGGCTTGTCCTATGTGTCACTATACATGACTAGTGGTAATTTTGTAAAAATCTTAATGTTATGACAAATGCTTGGAAAGCATTGTCTCATTCAAGATAATAGACTTGTAAATAAAATTCAATAAGGTTTTATTGTCTAAGATGTTGTTTGGTTAGATGATTGCAACCGTTATGTATCTTGAAAATTGGTAATAATATGATGTGATAAAACTTATGCATTTTAGTTGATTTAGGCTTGATCTTGTTGGCCTCTTTTGAGTTAAATTGGAGAAGCATGTGGTTTCATAACTTCAAAAAGGATGAAGTTGATAACTTTGGGGAATGTTTACATAAATCATAGATATGTATTACATCTATGATTTATATTTAATTATGGGTGCATTTGATTCCATAATGATGTTTGATAACCATAGATGTAGTTTACATCAATGAGGATGTTTAACTTGATCCTAACTAAGTTATGCATCCATGGGGATGCCTATTCATAACTTGGCTACATTTTGACACCTATGAGGATGTATATTGTGACATTGGATATGTCTTACATCCATGAGGATATTTATTACAAGTTTTGATTAAACTTGTTGATTGTGGGAAATTGTAATTTCCATGGTAGTGATTTAGCACTCACCTTGACCCTTGGCTAAGCTCACCCTTGCCCAAAACAATGTTGTATTAAATCAAGCATTACCATTCAACATTTGAATGGTTAGATTAAGTCAATTGGTAGAATAGAGATATAATCTTGTTGTTGGAATCTTAAGACAATGCCTTGATGACCATTGATAACTTGCATAAGCAAGCCTTCTAATGAGGCTAAGGTATGGTATCTTGAGAGGACCAAGGGTGCAGCTCAAGCCTAGAGGGCTTGGTGGGGTGAGTGTGACTAAATTGCTTGGGCAAGTTAATAAATTTTAGGCATCTCTTATTTTTATCACATAGTGTGAGCCATCTATCCATGATGTGTAAAAATTATTGGTAAAATATTGAAAACTCATGGAGATAGATAGGCCTTGTTGGAACACAACCTTCCTTGAGAAAACATGATCATCATCCAAGATCCTTGGGAATGATCATGTTGTACTATTTGATGGGTATCTGATGTCATTTGGATGTCATCTAGACATCAAGTGGACCAATGGGAAGAATGGACCCTTTTAATTCACCATCTTATATGTTTAGCCATTATAATGTGGAAAATACCTTGACATAACTACCTATATTTGTATGTGTGCTTATATTATGCATATCCTTCATACATATACATTGTTATATATTGTATAAACCCTTATGAGGTTTGACAGTGATTAACCATGTGAAACATTTATGTTATCAATATATTTGTCTGAGTGTTCAAGTATATATGTCATGTTATGTATGTGATATTATGTAATTGAACCATAAATTGTGAACAATAAACACTTGTGTATTATAGCCCCTATTCTAGAATCAAATCCTCTAATTAAGTTGTCAAGGTATAATTTTATGATGTATTTTTTAGTTATGCATCATTGTTATAGTTATGAACATCGATATAAGTATGAGGTTGAGGGTAGATAAACACTTATCATAATGGATTAGATTGGGAACAGGATAAGGAGTGGAGTCTCTTGTAGGCTAAAAACCCATTCCTCCCCTTTGTATGAGGTATCCACCTGATTCATTCATGGTGTGCATCATAAATGACACATATTGACTGTGAGATCTTCATGCATAATGGTTTCCTTATGGTTAAGTGTTACTTTAATCACCTCTTAGTGGTTGTTGTTAAACAACCCATGTGAAATTTTATTAAATAGAATCTTGAATCACCAATGGGTCTTGAAATTTGGATGTTTATGTAAAATCAACAAGGTAGTACTTTCTAAAATACATGCATATGTTGGTCTATGAGTGTAAACATGTTATGAATAGGGTATTACTTTGTTATAACTAATAGATATATTCTAGGATGAATATATTTCTAATTTGTTTTAAGAATGAATAGAATGTATGTTGGTTTTATGCTTGTGAGGATGATTATAAGTCTTGATTAGGTGGATTTAGAATCTTGGGTACCCCTTTAAATTATGCCATGAGGTAAGTGTAATAATATGGTGGCATTGTGATCCCTATAACTATCATCTGATCTCACAAAGTTGTGGATATCATATTGTAAGCCTTTGGGTTACATGTAAATGACCGAGATGGCTTATCCAATGTTTAGTTTGGTTGGCATGGGATGTTGAACTAACCCATGAATGGTAATTGTTGAATTGGAAGTAGCTATATAAATTGAGTTACTATCTTGTGTTAGCATTCTATGAGGAATGTTGATTAAGTTATGTGTAAGGCATAACATGTGTTCGTAAAGACAATTTATAGATTCTAAAACATGTAGGAATATAGATGGATTATACAATTGTAATTTCTATCATAAAGTTGCCTATTTTTATGATAATGTTTTCTTCATAATAGGAGGAATAACTAGCTATGAATAGGTTCACTATCAAAATTTTGATCTTGAAAACATAAAAATGTTAAATGTGCCTATCTTACATATGCTAACAACTATAAAAAGTATGCTTAAAGGGTAATGAAGTCTTCTTGTTGGCATGGATTTTTTTTTGCCTTGGATGATAATGGATTAAAAGTCACGCTTGTGTGGGTGGTTGAATCTTAATAGTCTTAGTAGAGCGGTGATAAAATGGTGGTGTACCATTGGATTATGATAAGAAAAGAGCAATTTTGGGATAATAGACCTATTACCAAGGCTAAAATATTTATTTGGATATTAATGAATGGCCTGTGAATCATAAAAAAATGAATTATGCCTCAAGCTGGGATATGTGTATGGATATCTAATGCTATAATGGATTGTATAGCTCCCTATTATTCTTATTGGTGTCACAAAGTGACACATGGTCTAATAAGACAATACTTATAGCTTGGTTAAATAATAACATGGCTATCCTTATAATCATGCTTTAAACATCAAGTAATTGAAGTTAAATTTCTCCTACCTAGATGGTGTGTTATATCCTCTTGATTTAATAATAAGTAAGTTGATGGTATTCTTAATAAATTTTATGATGAAGTTGTGTAAGTACATAATGGACATATCCATGCTTGGTGGATTTTATTATATTAGCAAGGGTATCTACCCTTGCTAAAAATTTAACCATTGATAGTTGAGTATCAAAACTTTTTGTAACGAGGATGATAGAGTATTTTTAGGACAACCTGGTTCCTAGTTATTAATTTTAGTCATCGAGATGGATCATCTCTTAGAGGGGGAAGATGTTATAACCCTACCTCAAGAAGAATTTTGTTGTTATTAACATTCTCACCTTACAAGATAATTTCAGCCAGATTAGAATTATGAATATTCAATATAATTGATTATTTGTTATGAGACACTATAATATTGATTATGATGCATATGCCTACTTAAATTAAGCCATATTATTTTATTTTATTATGTTCATATTTTATTACTATGGATGTATATTTATGGAATAGGTGATTCTAATGTTCTATTTGATGTTTATAGGAATAGGTCAAGTGAGATAGGCTTGTTAGTGGACTTCAGTCATTGAGAATAAATAAAGTTTATGAGCCATCAGGTTAGTACTGATAAGTAAAACAAGGTAATAGTTACAATCATGGTTCATATTGAGTCTTTTGATTTTTGTGATTTCATCTTTATTGTCTTCTTACCTTTGTATGAGTGATCACTTGTGTTGATATTTTACATTTTGTTTAGATTTATTGAGTTATAAGATCATTGATTGTCCCTACTTTTGGCATATGCTTGAATGTCATTTTTATATTTGAGTTTTTGTTTGGAATCTTGTTGCATTGTTGGTTTAAAAAAAACATTTTCTCCCCATGATATTTTATTATGTAGTATTGGCCATAAGACGTGATGTTTTAATTTTGAAGGAGTCCCTTTTTGGGTGGATAGACCATGACTTTAACCCTCATAATTTTATAATAAATATTATTATTACATCTCATCTTAAAATAATTTAGTTAATTGACCTCCTAGGATTATAATGAGATTATTTTGCTAATGAAAAGGGAATTTTTTTTATATGCCTTAGCCTACCATTAAAATTTTAACATATCATAAATATATCATTTTCTTTGAAAATATAAATTTTGGCATGGCACATATGGGACGTGACTTGGCATTTTCATGATTATTATTTTTAACTTAGCTTGTTTTATTTTTGATTGGGCATCATTAATATTTGGATACTTGGTGACTTGGTGGTTTTAGGGGATGAAAAGTCTGTGTAGGGGAAAAACATTTTTGGTTTTTGAAATTTAATGAGGCATGGATTGATGTTTGCACTCTTATTCTATGCAATTTCCATTGAAAAAATCATAGCATGGAACCCCTTCCAGCAATATGGTGTAGGAGTTCGAGGTTTGTTAGAAGGAATTTTGCATTGATTTAAATAGTCATGGCCTTCTAACTAGGACAACATAGGAGTTGAGATAGAAATCTTGAATGTGGGCCATGGAAGAAAAGCCCTGAGACCTCTTAGGCATGCAAGGAGATGGAAATGACAATGGTGAATCAATTTAAGGCATCACAACCTCTTATTAAGCATGCAATTAAAATATGTAAGTATTGCCTTAAATTTTATTGACAATGAGGAAACTATGGGTCTCTGTGATTTAGGGTTTTTTGATGAAAATAAATGAAATCACATGCCATATTCCCATATAAACTAGGTACATCAAAGTCATCTATTTTTGATAAAATTGCTAAGTATTCTCTTGCTTTGGAGTTGATATAAAATACATATGTATATATGTGTAAATTGATTTAGTTTTTCTTTACCAAGCTATGGTATTTTTGGATTATTTTGGTGTTACTTAGCTACTGAGATAAGTCACCTATGTGGGTTTGCGAGCATTTTGATTTCTAAAAAAAATAAAAATGTATAATAATAATCATATGGATGCACCCAACCTAAGTTAAATTTAGATCCCTATTTGGATAAGGTCTCACAAGATTTGTGTATTCATTCAAAAAAATTAAATTGATCACTCATAATGGAGTTGTGGTCTTTATTAAATCCCATGGCTTTTATTAAATCATATTTTTAGAAATAAATTGGTCCAAAAATAATTTATGTTGGGTTGGGTAAAATGAATATATGAAAATTCAAAACACATATTGCTGGGGTTTTGTTTCTATCAATCCCATTCAGATTTAATCGGTTTGATACACTTGGTGGTTTATTTCCCTCTTACTAAATATAACAAATGTGTGTGTGTGTGTGTGTGTGTGTGTGTGTGTGTGTGTGTGTGTGTGTGTGTGTGTGTGTGTGTGTGTGTGTGTGTGTACACATATATGTATGTACACACACACACACATGTATATATATATGTATATATCTATCTATATGTGTTATATATATATATATATATATATATACATATATACATATATATGTATATGTATATGTGTGTGTGTGTGTGTGTGTATATATATATATATCTTCCTTGTTGACTATATTTAACTAGCTAGGTCGACCCCTATATAAGACTGGAAATTATTAATCTCGAGTCCTTTATCAGCTATTTAATAAATTAACTTCATTTGTATAATTATTTAAAAACTTAATTCTATAACCTCTTTCATTTAATGAGGCATGGCATATGCTTAATGGCTGGATTTATATGTTTTTCACTTTTGGCCTATAGGGTTGGTTATATGTGCATTTATGTCTCGTTTACTATGTAAAATGTTCTTTATAATGCTTTTAGATCATATGATATTGCTATAAATCTACCAATCATATTATATTTTTAAAATTGATTTGAATGTGTAAGATTTGAGGTTTTGAAAATGGTTGGTCTTAGCCTCCTTTCCCCTTTGATTGCTCCTCATAAATTATCTTGACCCCAGAATACACTATAGAAACTGTCAATGTTTTATTAAAGATTTAATTACTTACAGGTAAGTATTTTTAAGTGTTTTTATTGGCCGTAATTTCCCACATTAGTAAGTGGTAAATAATACCTTTTTGGATTGACTATATTCAATGTTGAATTAAATCCAATATCTCCCCTTGATTTTACTATAGTTGGATCTCTTGTTAAAGCCTTGAGTTGTTTACTAGTTATGCTAACTCGAGGAAGCATGAGAATTTTGAGAAACAAAGTTTAGGTTTTGAAAACATGAACTCAAATTTACATCTAAATCTGACTTCCTAAGTTCAAAGCTAATAAGCTAAGCAAAACTCTTATGATTCCTTGGATGAATGTCCTTTTTCTTGTCTTATGTATAGATTGAGTGTTGTATAAGCTATTATTTATTATGGTCTTGGTTGTGTGATTGACCTGGTGTTTAATTATTTATTTTTCAATGTTTAGATGTTGATTAGTATACCATAGATTGTGTCACCTATATGGTCATAATTTTTTTGGTAAAACCTAAATGCTTGATTCCACCATATAGCTAATGATTGGAGTATTCAGGGAAACTTATGGTTGGGCTCATCAGGGTGTACCTTGGGGTTTTTTCACCTTGCAGATCATGTACTTATCACTTGTGGATTGGACTTCCATGCTTAGAGTTGATGGTTACATCATGTTAATATGTTTTTTACTTGTTGCCGATCACCATGGTTTTATAATGTAAATAATTATTATGACTATGATGTGAGACCTATATCTTGGATTATGATAATGTGACATTGTTATTTTAGTGATACACATTCATGGTGATGCATACCACTATGGAGTAGCATCATGATATGCAAGTATCAAGAAACTATTGACTCACTTATATAATTCTAATGTTTCATGTTTATTGAATGGATGTAATGTGTCAATTTTATAATTCATGATGAAATTAAATGATTATTATTACTATTGTTATTTAAGGATAGATGAATCCATTTGAGCAATAATTACTCTTCTAAATGTTGTGTTTTTACTATTTGGCATACGAGAGTAAAACTATACAATGTTATTCTTATTTACATGTAGGCATAAAAGGTATCTTAGCTTGAGATATTTTATGTGCTTAAATATGAAATTTACTAATTAGTTTGATAAAACTTGTACATTTATATGTAAACTATAAAGAGATTACAGTAGTATGAACAAGGTTGCAGATTGGTTTTGAATGGAAATTAATAGTATTATAAGTTATTGATTTCATCTTGAATTTCTCTTTGTTCTAAAAAGTATGAGAAGTTTTCCTTAATCAATGATGTTTTTGAAGCCCAGATAAAGGTTTGTTAACCATGAATCTAGTTAATAATTTATGTAAGATTATGTATGTGGTACATTACTATGGTAACTAGCATTCTCTTTTGGGTTACCAACATAATGTGGTTTCTTTTCTAGATTATGATTTTAATGATTTTAAGTATAATGTTGAGGCATTATAGACTTATATTATTGCTGAAAATACTTGAATTAGTCATGTTAAAACTCTCATAGGTTATTGGAATAACCTAGATATCAGCGAAATTTATGCCTTCATGAAATGTGTAGAGAATAAAAAGATTTTGAATAGCCATAGTTGTATCTATTCAAATCCCATGGAATGACTTATTTCATCATGTTAATCCTTCATGAATAGCTGAAACTACTCATATAATTATGGTTATTATTATTTCCTTGCATAAGTATAGGTGTTTCTCATATATTCTATAAAGTTTTAATATGGAATCTTGGTACTTGTTATACTCTATTAGAGCTGGGAAAGTTTTCCATAACCATATTAATTTTGCTGAGGTTAATGGTTATCTATTAATATTCTATCCTTGAATAATTATACATTTTTATTATATAGTGAACTCTTCTAATGGTTGTGTTTTTATTTTATATGCCATTGCATGTTATATGTATACCTTGAAACAATAGAAAACTACATAAGTTAGAATGTGTTGTTTATATTCTTTTAGTACACGTACCTATATATGGTCAAGCTTGGCATATGAAATCTATGATTTAGAACTTGTGTTAACCACTTGAATCTTCTAATCTCATTTCTATATTCACTTATTTCTAAAGTAATTAAGTGTGGAAATTGATTCTATTTAATATATTCTATCTTGTTAGAATGTGAATCTGATTCATTAAAAACATATAATTGAATATGGTTCCCTCCCTTATCAGGTCATGGATGCATTGACTGGTTTGCTCATTGGTGTCTATGTTTTGAGGTACTTGAATTTAGATAAGTAATATCATTTTATGCACTCTTTTTGAGTATGGGAAGGTGATCACATTAAGCATTTACTATGCTAATAAGATCTCTTAATGTTGAAATTATATTTATATTACAGTAGAACATGTTTTTATTAAACCTAAAATTATCATTAAGATATTGATTTAATTATATGGTTAAAATGAGTATAAATTATTGTATGACACAAGTAGTCATTGATGCTTACTTAGATTATATTTGAGATCATATGAGACTAGCATAATTATTAGACTCCTTTGGTAATAAAAAACCATGCTATTAGAATTCTCTTCTTTATAAGATTATGGATTTGATACTAAACTAAGCTTTATAAGAAAAGAATATGGTTCTATGGATACTAAATTTGAGATTCAATTTATGGAATCTCAACGAATATCTCTATGGAGATACCCGATCTAGTATGGGATACATTGGCAGTCAGTTGGGAATCTCACAGTAATTGATTGGGATTTTTCTTTTACCTATTTGAGTGGATATGAAATTTATCCACCTTGGGATGTCTTGTATCAAATAATTTAATGACTCAAGGGTTTATATATAACAAACTTTTGTTTCTTAGATTTAACATTGAGTTGGATGCTAGGGAGGAACTATATCTTCATCTCTCAAATGGGACCCTATTAGACTTCTGAAATATTAAGAAGTGTTAACTAACCACTAAATAGTCTTATTGGTGGGAGTAACTAGTATTGTATAGGGTTCATAGTTTATTAGTGTGTGTACGCACATAGATATACCCTAAACTATATATACCTTGATACGGACATACTCCCATATAAAACTCTTTACTGGTGACTTAATCCTAGTTACATGTCTTTATCAACTGATAACACGCCAATTAGGATCACCCTTATGTGTAAATACGCTTTGATGTTGTCTCACCTCATCCATTTATGTTTGGGCTTCGCATGTAGTGCCACTTTATACTCTAAAACTAATGATTCCCAAATTTTTTTTGGGGTTGTTTCATGAAGCTTTAATTCCTATCCCACAACTAGGTTCATAAAATATAAAAAATTAATTGACCTCTCCTTCAAAACCTAAACTTGTATTGGTAATCAATAAAGAAATTATGTAAGTTTACACAACACAAAACTACATTACAAGGACGAAAATTACACTATAAAAGAGTTTCACATGGATGCTATATGCATGAGGTACATAAAAAGTATGTACATATTTATGTAGGTACATGTTAGTCACACAACCAAATTTAAATTTAGACCTTAATACATATATCATAATCATACAACAATAAAGTTATGTAGAAAGGATGATTTTTATCCTAGAGGTTCTATAAAGATACATATTGATGCAAGATGTAGAATTTTTTTCACATACCTTCAAAAATGTAATTCCATCAAGTATCATAAAGCATATGATTAACTCAGGTAACACTAGTCCATAATGGTCCATGAAAAAATGGATAAAATCAATCAAAAACATAATGAAACATGAACCCTATCAATATACATGAGGCAATTGGTCATCCTATTAGCCCATAACTATAAAATACATGTTTTATTTATATCCTCTATCATCGATCAATCATGAATCTCAAATTTTTTCAATGTGAAGAACGTCAAATCAAATAACCCTACCTATAGTATCTTAGTGCATCAAATAAATAATAATTATCTCATAAATATATTTTTCCCATCAAGTACCATTTTGAAAACCCATTAATTTTTATTATTATTGCAAAATAACAAAAGAACCATAAAAATTGTTGTACCTAAAGCTCCTAGTATTCAAACCATGATTTGATACCAAGTGTCATGCCTAAATTATTCATCTAATAAACCCAAGTAAAAAAATATTTAGTTTTTATTTATAATTTTATTTTGTTTATTTATTTACCCAACAACATTTATCATAAAGGAATTACAGTACTATACTAAAGCAATAATGAATAATATAATATTTTGAAACTGAATTTTATACGTATATACACATGAAGTAATTGATAACCTTTTTAAGTAGAAGAACATTAATTCATGTTTGGAACATAGAAGACTTGATTTAATTTAATTTTCTTATCAATTTGAACAAGAATAGGTTATGTATTATTTACAAGTAGATAATTCAACACATATTATTTTCATCATATTGACATACAAACATCTTTAAGATATACTATGCCATAGTGGGTTTCAATAATTTTCTACAAAACATTAGGATTTATTTTAACAAACACTTATCATTATTTTCATGTAGGGAAAACATATAAGTAATAGTAGATATAAATAAGGTGACACAAAAAATACCTTTAAGGGTACCATGGAAAATTGACTTATTTTAACTATATTAGTTGCATTTGGCACATATGTTTATCATTGATAAGTGTAGTTTACAAGTTACATATGATAGGGTTACCAATGATGTCAATATAAGGAGGTCTTATTTAAGATCCTTGGTCAGACATTACTTAAAGAGAACATGTAAATAGGGTAAGTGTTACTCTACTAAAATCCATACGTAGACTAGCAATCATCATTTCATTATATACATAATAGTAGGGTAAAAAATATGTATAACTTAGATTAACCCTATATGTTTTATTTAATTATTATACTAGTGATCCTCTCAAAAGAGTCTTAGCCGAACTTGAGATAATGATGATTAGACAACCATAACCTAGCTTAAAACTTAGGACATGATTCCACACTAATTTAAGACAACCTACATATTTGATCCTCAAAATCAGGTTATATGTAGTTCTCCACTTATTCAAGTGAATTGTCTCCTTCACAAGGTGTTATATCCAAAGGGTTTGATTATTTCAGCTAAGAAAATGGATATAAACTATCATGATAATAATGATATTTTAAAACCAATAGAAATGAAACACAAGAAAATTAGCCCTTTGTTATCATTAAACTTTAGCATTTAATTCCATCCTTTAGTGTTAGTGAGAGAGATGCAAAGTAATTCCCACTTCCTAGTCCATTGCATTCTTAATAAAATAACATCTCAAAAATTAATATTAAAGTGTTGTTAGGATTATTAAGGAAGTCTATATTTTCCTAGTCATTACTTAATTATGAAGTTCTAAAAATATTTAATCTCGCATAGTTATGCACAAAAGAACTCACAAAAGTAAACAATAATCAATAAAAATATTTTGTACATCAATTCTAGCTTAGTAAAATACAAATGAAATTACATCAATTATTTATTATAAGTAATTAATAAATATATTCTGAGTCTGATTTAATTTTTATACTCTAAACAATAAATATATTCTATGAGTCCGATTCAATTTTTATACTCTAAAAAATAAATATATTCCATGGGTTTGATTCAATTTTATACTCTAAACAACATTAAAAAAAAGTTCTCTTCACATTTTATCAATAAAGAAAAGATTAAATAATTATGGAGATAAACAAAAGTCTTAAAAACAATTCCCACATAAATTTCAAGCTATCAAGTGTGTGAAATTTCACCATTAAAATTATTCCTCAATCAATCAATACATTATTATAAATTTTTATTATATTTGTAAGCTAAGAAAATTTAAAAATTATCATTAGATAATATGTCGGTGGAAGTATGCTATGAAAAACACCTAGCATTCATGGATGAATTTTGAAGATATAAACTGCTCCGACAAACTATTTATGAAAGTAATTTTAAAATATGATAAATTTTAATTTTAAAAATAAATAATAAAATTATTAGACCATTAAACTGATAATTTTAAGCCATTTTTTTCAATTCTCAGATTTGATAAATTTTGTTTTTTGATATTCATTTTACCTAAATTCTAAAACAATTTTTATGAACTAGAAAATCACTAATAAACTACCTATGAAAATGATTTTAAAATCTGACCCATTTTAGCTATAGTTATAATAAATAAAATGATACAAAAATTGATTTGATAGTTATAATAAATTAATAGAGTATTTGAGTTCCAAGATTTAGTAAATTTTAAAAATGAGTATTTTTTCTTCAATTCCAAATTGTCTTAGTGAGGCTACTTCTAGAAGATAAAAAGTTACATTTCTAACTATTTAATCACATTTTATATTATATTAGTTATGCATGTATTTACTAAGGTAAATTACACTAAGGGATGGGAGTTATAATTATTAAGAATTATAATTTTTCCATTTCTCACTAGATAACATAATTAATTTTTGCTTAGTTCTAAAGATGCGAAAACCATATTCGCTATAATCAAGAGTTTATCTTAAATGCATTTTAATTTCACTCCACGATCAAAATACATCATGGGTCCTATTTAAGTCTAGTATTTATCTTATAGGTTTTTCCTTCAAGATTATTTTAAACCTAAGGAAATTATAGCTTTTATGGCCAAATTAAAGTTTAATTCAAGTGTGATTAAGTTGTCAAATATGACATTATTAAGTAGTTATTCACACGAAAAAAATCATTTATACAAAGAGCATAAATAAATTTCAAATTTTACCAAACTCAAATGTTATTCAATAGAATGGATTGGGCGTGCCAGATTATTGGAGGAACCATAAAATTTCAAAACATTTAATGGGGTCATTATGGAATTATTAATTAATTAAAAATTAAAAAATGAATTGAAAAAGAAAATTTCCTCCCAAAAATGAGAAAGTGAGCTCATCCATTATATTAGGGAAATTTCCAAACCTTATATTTGAAGACCTAAAACCAAGTCAACTTCTATTATTATTTTTATCCCAATCATTTTATTCATTTTTTTTCTTAAAAAGTGTTTGTTTTATCATTACAGGTTAGGGTTGCATGGGATGAAGTTTCCATATGAAAATGAAGGATGAAGAGGTTTATATATATATATATATATATATATATATATATATGTGTGTGTGTGTGTGTGTGTGTGTGTGTGTGTGTGTATTTATATTTTTTTAATGTATAACATCACTTATATTTTGTTTATAAATGTAGTTCAACAAATTAAAATATATGTTCGTATGTATTAGCTTGATTAAGGTGAGGAAGGTAGAGTTTTAATTGAATAATTTTAGGTAGGTGTTTGCACTAATGGTGGCATGGTTGTGACTTAAATGAAGTGAAAGGGTGGGGATTCACATCCCACCCTCACTCTATATTGGATACATGCTCAACACAATTGTGGTACCATAGATATCTGATATAGTCTTGTCTATTTCATCCCATCTATTTGGGGAAACCCAAGGGTTAGATGGGTTTGATTAGCCTAACCCCTTATTAGATTTAATATTTTGATTTATGTATTTTTATTTATTTATTTATACGTGGTATTTATTTTATTTTATTAAATTGAATATATATTGTATTTATTAAATCTACTTGGCATGAAACTAATCGATTGTCAATTTATAGGATTTGATTCCTAATTATATTTATATATAGTTTTAAACATTATTCAATAATACTATTAATCAATTTTGAGTTTATAAGTCATGTTTAGTGCATGAACACACACAGAAATGTGGATGTGAGTGTGTATTACATATTTACATGTGCAACTCGAATATAAAGACACAATTCCCATATTTGTATGTTCAGCAAGTTTATTTTAATTATTATTAATAATATGTATTATAACCAAATAGGTTTAGAGGATATTTTCAATAGGTGGGTTATACATTAGTAATTGATCTTATATCTACATTATCACATAAATTTATTCTTAATATACTACCTCAACATATTAAAACTATTTTACAAAAGCAAAAAAATCTAAGAAATAAAATTATATACTATCCTTATAATAGACATATGTTTTCCCATTGTACTACCAAAAGTATCTATAATTCAAATTTTTATCTTCAACAAGTAGATTAAGTGCCTTGCACCATTGAGGTGTTATCATTGATGTCAATAGAGTGTTGTCATTGATATCATGAGAATGTTGTGTATGGTCATTAATGTCAAGTTGATTGATGTCAAATATGATGATGTCATTAGGTGCCTAGTGAATGATGGCATTAAGAGACCTTGTGATAAGGTATGAGCATGGTAAATTGGAAGAGTGTAGTGATAAAAAGAAGACAATGAGTGTGGTCATAGTCAGTATGAAGATCTACATGCCATTGTTTGAGAAATATGACTTGAGAATCCTAGTAATGGTTTGAATATGTCAAGAGTAATATCTTGAGGTACATGTTAGAATGATGATACAAGTTAGCATATGGTCAGTATGTTATAATAGCATGAGAAGTCTAGCCATCTTAATATGAAGGTATAGATCTAGAGCATAGTCAAGAATATCTCATGAAGATACAAAGCATTGATAGGTCAAGATCAAGAGTGATGAATCATTGTAAGAGGTGTGATAAGGTTTCCTAGGAATGTTAGTGAAGTCAAAAGTGATGGGTTAAATGAAAATCATGAAAAGTGGTTTTGAGGTCTACACCAAGACCTAGTCCTTGAGTTTTATCTACCATATTGAGGAATGAGAACAATTTTACAAGGAAAGATTGAAAAGATGAGTATGGATAAAGGTTTTAAATTTTATTTCAAGTGTTTTCATGCTATATGAGGTCATTTATTCAATGATAAATCTTGAAATATTGTTTTGAGGTCTCTAGAGTATGCAAAGTAAAGGTTTCCAAGCTTGAGAGACACTTTTTTTTGCTTGTTGGCACGTATGACTATTGCATGGGAATTTGAGATCTTAAGGAGAGATGTAAAATGGTCCTATAAATTATTTAAAAGTATTAGGAGTTGGTTTTAGGAGCATAGATTTATGAATAAACATTAAGAATGGAAATAGGTATAAAACCCTCGTAAAACCCTCATAGTGACCTGATATGGAAGATATTGATGGAAATGGCTCAGAACGGATTGGATGACTTATTTTTAATATCATAACATGTATTATACTCTCCCAAGTGCCTATAAGTGATATTGGTTTGTCATGTGTTTCAGAAGAACCTATAAGAAAGGTCTTTTTTTCTAAAGAATTTACCATAAAAGATAAGTGTTGCATTGGTAAAAAAACTAAATTGCTAGGTTAAGCATATTTATACTTTTATTTCATGTATGTAAATGTTTATAGGTAGGTTATAGGCTTTATATGATCTAACTTGGTGATCCAAGATGACTAGTTACTAAATAGGACTAATGAGGGATAGTGAAGAATCTTGTCAGAGATGAGAAGTATTGGAATGCACTTGGGACATGTAGGGATGAACTTAATTACATGAAGTTATTGTTTGGGACATATATTAACTATACATCCTTTTGTTAATCTTCTTGGGAATTTTTTATGAGGTGAAAAATTGTCACAAATTGGTCTATATAATGGAAGAATTGACAGTAAGAGATAACACTATGAGATTGGTCTACAAGATAAATATATTCCATTAGATCATATGATTTTTATATTGGAGGACGTTTTATAGGTCACATATGAAATATTAATGTTCATAATAATTCTTTGAAGTGTCCTTATAGGATCTAAAAATAATATTCATTGGGACTGTGTTTTTAAGGATTCTGGCAATTTTTTATATGTTAGTGAAATTTGTGTTCCTAAGTCATTATGCCTAGTTTGGAAGTGATTCAATCATGTGATGATGTTTTAAATATATAATTTTTATTCATTATTAGTCATGGGAAGATCCATTTCAAGTTTTGGAGGTCCAAGTATGCATGAGTGGTTTCTGAGGTGTATTGGCAAACTTGAGTAAGATAAGTAAAGAGTTGTTCCTAAACCATTATGTCATGAGAATAGATATACAAATAATGTGGTGATGTTATATATATTATATGTGATATTATAAATTCATCTATAGTGTTTTAAAGTTCCATTAAAATTTATAGAAGCATAATCCTTCATGACTATATTTTGAGGAATTATGGCAGTTCTAGGTAGTCAAGTTGTAGATATGTGTTATTCATCATTTGTCCTAAGTAAGGATGTATAATACATTTGGTTATGACCCTTAGGTCATGGATATTATATTAATATTTCACTTGTGTCATGTTTGAGAAACTTGAGGGTGTTTGAGCTTCCTTTTAGATGTCAAACATTTTGAGGTCACATACCTAAGAAGGACATATGATCCTAAGAGTGGTATAAAGGTATGAAATAAAGAAGGGATATACAAGAATTAAATAATTAATAATAATACTTTTAAAATATTTATAAATTATTATTGAGTGTTTGAGAAGGCCATATGGACCAATGAAGACTAATCTATACTGAAGAAGGCAGACCTAATTCAATTAGGCCTAATAAAGTCCTAATGAGCTATAATGTGTTGTAATATTGCTTGGATGACATGTATGGGTGTTTGGAATTATAATAAAATATATGAATTTATTTTTAAGTACAATTTATGATCATGATTGTAATGAAATAAAATAGGCTTTTATATAAGCAAGTCCTAATTGACTTTTCGAAGATGTTGTAGTGAGAAGTGAAGAAACATATGAGTGAATAAGAGTGAAAATTATGAAGGATTAGGAGGTATTTTATACCATAAAAAAATGGGAGAGAGAATATGATGGAAATATAATAGAGTTATTTCATGTGGATGTCAAGTTCAGCTGACCTAATAAGCCTAATAGGAGGCATATTGAGCAAGGAAGCCTAAGAAGCAAGTTTGAGAGAGATAGAGTGAAAAAGGGCAGAATAAAGAAGAGAGATTGCAAGGTAGAGAAGATAGAGTGAAGAGTAGAGAATAAGGATCATCATATGTTAGTTAAGAAACAATAAATTAGGTGATCAAGACAAATTAAGTAGATGAGTTGGTGTTGAGTCATTTAGGGGGTTGATGCTCCTTGTGAGATTGGTGTCTCACTAAACTAGGAGTTAGCGCTCCTTGTGGGGTTATTGCTTCACTAAATGTATTTGGGGTTGTTTTTCCATCTGGATTTGGTGATTCTCTAAATTTTTATTCTTTTTAATATAAGGGATCATTCTGGGTTTTATTCCCCTTGAGTTGTTTCCACCTACATCTGGTGTTATTATGTTGTATGCTCATGTGTATGGTTTCTATGTTGATTTGATGGTTTGACATTTTATATATAATTATTTCTCAATGAATGGTTAATGAGGATTGAATGATTATTTTAAGATCTCAATGATTCATCCCCCCCCCTTAATGATTTTGCTTCCAACATGAACTAATTTAATTAAAGATTATACATTCTAGTGATTAAAAGATATATGCTCATAAGTTTTTTACCACTAACTAGATTAATAGCCTATAAATTTTCAATATTTGAAGAAATATGTTCCTACAAATATTATGATTTTAGAGAGAAATAAGGGAAACCAAGAAAGGAGAAAAAAAATAGGCTTCCTTTATCTTGAAGCCTTATTAATATTCCTCTCAAAAATGTTTTTACATGCTTCTTCCTCAAACAATATTCCCCAACTGAACTCCAACAAGGGATTTTCAACTTCTAAACAAGCCAATGATATAAAAATATTTAGGGAAACTCCCTTACCAAATCTCTGCAAAAAATCATAAAAAGGGATCTACTTCCTTACATGTAAATTACTTTTATTACAATTGCATTCAAGTCTCTTACATGCCCCATAGAGTATTATTATCCTTACGCTCAATTATATTAAATTTCCCATGTGGGTTTATTTTCAAAAGTAACTAAAATTTATTTCACATTCAAAATCTGAATTAATATCTTTCATGCCTACTTTAGCTTCTTACAATTTCCATAAATTCACTCACAACTTTATTTACACACTCTTTCCACTTGAACATTCCACCAAACCTATGCTATAATACTACGTCCTATAGGCTTCCTAGCAATCTTACCCCACAAAACTAGTTATATCCTTCCTAGAAGTCCTATGGACTCACATTATTCAAATATTCAAATATTTTTAATTTATAATATGAAATATTTTATCCTTCATTATTTGATATATATCTAGGTTAGGTAGCTTGCTTTAGACACCCCCAACATCACTTAGAGAATTTAAATATTTACATAAGGAGGGAAATAAAATCAAGTTCCCACAATCACCAAGGGTTCATCGAATGCATTAAATGAGAAAAATAGTCAAGATTAATGAGGTAAAAATAGTTTAACATGAGTGGCATTAAATAATCTTAGATTAAATAATCTATTCCAATATTTATGGTTTCAACATAGCCAATTTTGTAGGTTTTTTAGGGCCTCAATATCATATAAATGGTATTAGGAATTAGTGGAAGAAGTTAGAGCACAAATATCAACAATTTTCTAACTTAAATATTTTTTGAGTAGTCTTGTTATAAATTTTAATAGGTTGTAGATGAATTGATACACCATATAAAAAATATTATTTTCTAAATGAAACTATTCATGATATTGGGTTTAAGACCATCATAGATTTTTTGGATCATCATACATATGAGAAATAAAATTGGGGAAAAGGAGGCTAAGAATTGATCAATATCGGGCTTTGTTTTATTTTGAAAGACACATTTATGAGACTAAGTACTAATAGAGAAGTGTTGGTTATGGAGGATATAATGGATATTTATGCCCTTCCTTTAGGTAATATGGAACTTCTTCCTTCCCCTCTTAGATCCCACCATTTCCTTCAATACGAAATGGCTAATATAATCATCACTAACCCCACCAATAATGTCTTTATAATAGAAACCCCACTTTGAAAAAGTATTAAAACCATATGCATTGATGATTTAATGATTATTACAATATATCATTTTTTATAACCTTATCAATGCCTCCTTACCTTGATCATAGTAGTAATTTTCATGATAATTATGGATATGATTATTGTATTTAATGTGGTTTTCATGTCAAAGTGAGTACTGCAGCTCAGATGTCTAGGTAAAGAGTTTGTAAAAATTAGAGATTAAGGTGTTTTAAGATCCTAACTATGAAAATATGTAGATTAAATATCATATTTCCCATGATAATGGTATAAATATGAGTCATTACTAACTATGTATAGAGAATTAGGTAAGTGAGGATTAAATAGAGTACTTGAGTTTGAGATTTTCTATCTGATTATTTCAGTTTGAAATAGAAGGGAAACATATAATTTAATTAAATTATTATTTAAATTAGTTTTAATTAAAAATGTGTATATTTTTATTTATTTATTTCATTCAATGATAATAAAATTATTAAGAAATTATAAAAGTGATAAATAGTTAGATATTAAAAAAACTAAAACTAAGTTTAAGTATCCCTAATTATTGCCTTCAATGACTAGACCATGAATGATTATCATTTTTATATAATTATTTGTTAAAATTAGTTAAAATTTTAGTTAATTTTTCATCTACACATTATTATTCAATATAGTTTTACATTATCAAACAAATAGTTTTAACCTTCCAAAGGCACATATATTGAAGGACGTTTACCCAAATACTAGTTTTTACACACAATAATTTAAAAAAATAGTACACTTAATTATATATAGACATACAAAACTAAAATAAATTATTCATACTTAAGGTGAATAACTATAAAATCAAACCCAAATTCATTAACATATTCTAAAAAAATGCAATAAATTGAAAAGGAGGTTAAGAATTGCATGAAACTTGAATATCCAAGCTTGAGTCTATATTCTAATTATGTTGACTATATTTGACCTACTATTGAAGTTTGAGACATACACTATGATCTTAGATGATCTTGTATCTAAAATGGACTAACTTGTGTATACACATAATATTTTTGAACTTTATCTATTATTGATGCTTTCTCTCTTACAGGAACCCATCAAGTCTTAATCTATCTGAGTGCATGTCTTAAGGAGTGCATCGATAAATGGATGGATAGACCATTGGTGCTTCACAATATTTTTGTCCCTTTACTAACACTTTTTATCTACACAACCATCTCCTAGAAATATTTCCCTAAGCTTTACCTCTTATTTTTCACCCTTCTCTAGTCATTTTCTGCTTTCATGAGCCCTTCCCTAGCATAAACTTCTTTTAAACATTTTACAATACTCTATTAACCCCATCAACTTTGTAACATAATTAATAAAAATAATTTAGGTTTTAGGTTTTCCCTTGGATTACCTAGACCAAGACCTAATTTATTTTTGTTATTAATGATATAGAGTCGATTGGGCTGACCCTATTGGCTAAACTTTCAAAAAGGACTAGGGTTAAATCCAACTATATATACACATTTATTTTATCATATGTTAGAGAAGAGAATAAGAAGATATATATTATGCATCTAATTTTAAAAAATTATACTTGAGGAGCATAACTTAGGGTTTCATACTTTCTTTATAGATATAGATCTTGTCTTGTGAAGAAGTCTTTTAGATTCATACATAGATTGTGTAGCCTAAATCCAATTTATCCTTTTCATCATTACATACCAAAACAACCTCTTATGAATCACCTTTTCCAAGGGAGATATTGAGGCTTTGTGGATTCACCTTTAAAGGTAAGTATTCCTAAATTTTTTTCTCCTTTGTAAGAGTAGATAGATTAGCATTTATACTTCTCTCTCATGCATTATGATTCTATATACATTAACGTGAGTATATGTCTTCTATGCATATTTAATTTTTATGTTTATTTCCCCCACTTTGTGCCACAAGATTTTGTAAGCACTAGATTATACTTGTCTTTGATTTTGTCATTACTTACATTAGTGAATATAAAAACATAGGACCTAGTTAGGGTTATTGCATAGTTTTATTTCACTAGAGGCTTTAGAACCCTCCCTAGTGATTTTATTATGGTAATAGATCCCTTGGATAGTTCTAATGGATCCATCTTGTTCAAGACCCTAAATATATAATGTATCAACAATTAGAAGTGTAATTAGGATTTATCTTCTTTGAGCTAGGATTGATTCATAGATTAGTTAAATTCTCCTTTGTATTTATTATGGTGAATCTGATATGAATATAACCCTTGTAGGTTTTATTTCATGCTATCATTTTTATGTAAATATTATATGTTTATATATTTTCATTACTATATCAAACCATTTGGTATGGTTCTAACTTTTTGTGCAAAGCTTTAACACATAGACACTTTAAAATGACATTATTTTGTCTATGCAGGTCTTCACCAATTATAGGTTACTAGATCAAGCAGTTTGACACAGTAATTTTATTTAGTTACATATTAGCATACATATTCAAAAAATTCTGAATTTATATTATATTAACATTCAAATCAACAAACACTATCAAACATGTTGACTCTGTTCATTATTTCTTTTTCAACACACATGGTTTTGTAGGACTTGGTAAAACTAGTCGACCCAGTTGCCAATGAAAGCAACATTTAAATAATTTTAGAATAAAAATTACAAGATAAAATATATTCAATCCCACCAAGGTTATTTTATTTTATCTCTATCATTTTATTTCTTCCTTCAGTATTATTTTTCACAAGTTGGCAGTCTTTAAAGCTGTAACCCTACAGCTAACTAGGTCAACCTAATCAACTTCAGTCTATAGTTTGTCTTCTATCTAAAATATATATTTGACATATTTAAATTTTTTCTTAAATACCTTGCTTCTATAAAAAAATAATGACCCATTTGACTCTATTATGTACTATTTGCACATAGTGTCACCTAAATTGACTTTATACTATTGTCAATCAAGGAATTAACATCTATTAATTCACCTTTCCTTTTTAGTTGTTTTGATTACTACCAAATCACTCTACATTAAAAAATCATTAAACATTTTTCTTCCCAAGGCTTTCCTACTTTTATTTCATCCCTAAGGGGGAAGCTAACTTGGTTTTGTATCCAAGTATAAATATGTGGTTGATGGTATATATTATAAAACAACCCAACACCCTTATCACTACAGGATTGTGAAGTGAGGGGTTAGAACCTAGTATCAATCTAGTAACATCACCAATACAAATTCCTTTTAGCCTGAACACCCTAAAATTAACCTTAGATTGATTTATAGTTCTTTATTTTCAACCAACTTTCCTATCACAATAAAATCAAACTTTCTTATAATATAATAACACTTAATATGACCAATTAGTTAACATTTTCTTTTTAGTTGCTACTTTCTCTATGATCATTGTGTGTTATATTTAAAAACTTACATTGCCTATCATTGGTGTAAGGTTTGTGTTGTGTGTTCCAAATGGGTTAGTCACTCGATTAAATTGTTTATGTGTTTGATTTCATTATTACTTCAAATTATCTTACTAAAATTTCCCCTATTTTAGAACACTATCAATTTGGTTGATACAGTCTCTTACACACTATTTCACCTTCTTGATTTCAATACATAGTCAACCTATACAAATTTTTATTCTTATCCCCTTGCTTAGTTATCTATTCAATAGTACACAATAAACTTGCATGACAATGTATCCTTATAAGCCTATTTTAGCCTTCCTGATTGTAATATACAATTGACATGCATAACTATGTATCCTTATCTTATTGTTTTGCGTTAGAGGTATAATCACTGAGAGGGGATGTGAATTAGTGAGCCCAAATAATAAAAATTCTATTTTAATCCTTTCAAACCCTTTAATAGTTACCACAAACATTCATAGCAATAAACAAGAGAGACACTACAAGATAAAGCACATAACACATGGCATATGTGGAAAACCATTTTTGGGGAGAAAACCCACTAGAACCTATAATTGGAATATTATCTTATAATAAAAATTACCAATTTACAACAATTTCAACTGATCAAGGAATTACAATCCCTTATTGAGTGAGACTACACTCCCACAAGCTGCTATAACACTTGTCTAGATGAGCTACCACAACAACAAGAAATTTATCAAGTTTCACCTTTCAAGGAGGTTTCAGCCCCCCTAAATTTTGAGCTACAAAAACAACACTTATGAACACATCCACCTTTGAACTGATGTCTTCAACACCTAATGATGGACCTCTAATTATCACTCTTCACCTTCGCTCATACTCAATCTACAAGAGAACTATTATGCCAATAGAATTATAACCTACAAGTCATATAAATAATCCTCGGTATATTATTCTCTTCAATACATCCATTGGTCACCCATCCATTCCTTCACTTCACAACACTATGCTCTCAAAACGTAAATTCCACACACAAGTCCTTCTCAAAGTCTAGAAACCAACACATTTGATTTCACCATTTATAAAGATATCATGATTATCAACATCTTAGTCAGATATTAGGCATGATTTAATCCTTAATGAATCTATCATATGAATACACAACTCAATACAATATTCATAGGTTTGTCATAGCACCCATGTGTCACCTTTAAGCAACTACACCTATAAAATAGGCCCTTGTAGCCCTTATAGGTCTCATGGATACCTACTTACCCATTTATCACTTCATAAAGGAAAAAAGGAACATAATACCAGTTTAAATTTCATAGTTCCACTCCATATAAACCGTTTAACATCCCCAAATTCTTATAGTCATCATTGCACTCTTTTGTGCAAGCTCAATCAACTTAAACAATGACCTTGTACACAAGAACACCATGAACAAACACACAGTCAACTTATTAAGAATTATTCATACTCAAGATAGATTGTTCACACATCCAAAAACCATGTAGTCTAAAACACACTCCAATATCTAAGTCATCATGAAACATCGAAATAGTATCAACACATGCTCAATTATCCTTTTCAGGTCACTTACATAACATTCATGAACACACAATCAATTTTAAACATCAATAACTTTCATTATACATAATTTAATGTCTTAAAATATATATTTTAAAATTTTCCTTGGATTCCTATACATTTTTTTTATACCATGATAAAATTATGCATAGATTGAAAGTTATAGCCAAAAATAGAGCACTAGTTTTTCCTTTGTTAAATTCAAATATTTGAATTCAAACGATCATAGTTAAACATAAACCACTTTGCTTGCATATAATATACTCACATATTTAGATTATATTTTCACCATTTATCTTATTCTAAATTTAATGCATATTTCATCAATACCCAAATGTTAAACTTTGAACAGTTGACTTCATCTTATACAATCTTAACTCAACATGTATTGTCGATCTCTGGGGGATTGTCCTTGCTTTAATAATGCTAGATAAATATCACTTTAACCTTTTGAATTTTAATGAAAAATATTGATGTCAATAATTAAAAACACTCAATAATTATTTATCCTTGGCATCTTTATCTCTACTCAATGTTAAACATCAGACACTTGGCACCATCTTGTTACATTCTGACATCTTGGAATAAACATGCTTCGTCAATCCTTTTGTAAGGAAATTGATCTTTATATTCATTAAATAAAAAATATTTGACCCATTTGACTTAATATACACTATATATCAATATATATGATTTACTATGCATCGTTGGATCTCCATTTGGCCCTGAACTTTAACTCTTACAAAATTGACTAATTATGGGGACCATTGCTTATGTACCTAGAAGGCCAACTTTAAACCTCAATAACTTTTATTTTGATTAGATTCATGATCAAAAATTTATACCATATGATCTCCTCACATATTATAATCCAATAATGTGTTAAAATTCTCTTGAAATCCTTACATGTGCAAGATATAACTCCATTAATTTACTCACTCAGATTGTTTATGCCATAGAGCCAACTATGTCAAGAACTACCTAGAAGGCCAACTTTGAACATGCATATATTTTGATGTACTTCATCACATGACATAAAACTTGGTGAATAATAACTAGGAATAATACTTAACAAACACATGTGACCATTTACTCCTGACACCTTCATGTGTGTGAATGATTCCATCATCAACATGCTTAATCAACTTTATTTGTATATACAAAACATTGTCAAAATGCCTGAGATCCCAAATTTTCACCCACATATCTTTGACTACACTTCATTGAATGACTTGAGATTCATTAGATATAAACTAGGGACTAATGTGATCATAACCATCTAACCAACTCCCCCTAAATCATCTATATGTGGTAATTATGATGTCAACAAACTGCCTACTCAAATTTTCTACCACTAAACCAAAAATGTCTAGATGAAAAAATGATCAACCAAATGAAATCCACTCATACAAACAAGCACTCAAATCATATAAAAAATATTAGGGACCTATTTCACATCCTCAAATCATCATATTCATCCCTAACCATGAAAACTCTGAAGATCAACCAAGGCTTTTTCAAGCATACTAGGACAAGTACATTACACAATTTGTCATTATCACATAGACTATCAAGGCACTTCATCCACTTACCTGAACACCTCAATGACACCATAATGACATTATTGACAACTCTTCAAAAATATCCCCCTTTTTCATTGATGTCAACACCCATCAATGTACAACTCACCTTTCTTCTCTCTCTAAAAGCACTCTCACAATAAGAATCTTCTCCCCCTTTGACACGATGACAAAGTGGGAACCAACTACTCATAAGGACCTAAAAATATTTTTAATAAGAGATAAACATCTTATACATATGATATAAAATCCCCTTTATCTTGAACCTACCTTTTCTTTTCATTGTCAACTTCCTCTTGCTCCATGCCAACACTCGTTTTAATGAAGCACTACAATCAATGAAAAAGGAACACATAAAACACTAAAATATTGATGTAACTCACCAAAAGAAATCTAATATGGAGTCCCATTAACATTTTTGAGAAATTATAGCTCCTGATCATCTTCATATCTCCACACCCTATGAAGAACCACCACATAAGCTTACTAGCCTTCTCTCTCAAGCTACCTCAAGAACCACCAATTGAATTTCTTGTCACTCACCAAATATAAAACATACTCAAAACCAACTTGATAACTCTTCTTGAAATACTCATACCTTTATATTTTGATTAAATTATACACACAAATCACTCTTCTTTCACTAGGCCTATCTTAACTCTTTGTAGCCCTACCTAGAACTTGCAAATCCCACATTTTCAATAGATGCAATATCAATAATTGAAACTTTATATCTATATAATTATAATATTCCCCCTTAAAAACACCAACTTGTATCACATATCTCATTCTATGTAACATACTTCCTTCACAAACCAACTTGCCAAATTAAGCCTTCATCTTAACAAAAATAAGAATAATTTAAAAAATACAAACCTTTAGATCTCTATGAATCTATATTTGAAAACCCATTTAGACTATTCAATATATTAATAAGCCTTAAACCTCAAATCATAATGCAAACCACTTTTCTAGCATAGCCTAAAACCCTATAATCTCAAAACAAATAGATTCAACAAACCTCCTTCTGATCAACATCCACCTATGAAATATCTTGTACACCTAGAGACAACCATTTCACACTTATAAAATTAATTTGATCATCCATAACTTTGATAACCCATACATCTTATAGCTATTTTTAGGCCTGCTTGCCCTTAAGCATAAACTAGGAAACCTGAGAGCAAACAAAAATCTCCAATTTTTCTTCAACATACCTTCAGACCATAAAACCACCTAGAGCATGCTAGAATAAGGTCAACAAAACTTTCTATGAAAAAATATAATTTTGACAAATCACAAATCCTCTTTTTCTACTTTAAAACCTTCAATCTAAACCTACAGATTGACCATATACGACTATGACATCACCACAGCATATATTCCACCTAGACATACCTATTATAGTTAAAATAACTCATCTCTAGACTTCTAAGACCATCTAAAAAACACCACAATAACATGTTCTTCTCCACTAAAAGGAGTCTCTTAAGAAGTATAGATAGAGACATCCTCTATACCATAATGCTCTAAAGCAAAGTGAAGCTAAGAGTGGCCCACATCTCCTTAGTAACCACTAGAATCCTCTTATAGCTATAAGACTTCTTGATATTATTCTTATTATTCTTAGTTTGAACTATGACAATTAATTCTTTTTTTATATCACTCTCCTCCTCTTCTATAATTGGATTGACAATACATGAAGACAACATAGATTCATGACATACATTTTCATCTATAAAATCTTCTTTGCAGATTGGAACCTCATCACTAGGCACTGATAATTGATGGTATTTACATGATACATGCTGAGTAACAACAAGATGTTCACTTGGATCCATACATACCTCAGGATTAGATTCAACTAGCACCTTGGTCTTCTCTTTGAGCTTGATCTCTTCACTCACCATATGTGGAAATAATTAGAGCCCTTGACACTCTTCAAATTTTGAAGCATTTTCCACCATAGAAAATATATTACTTGGACCTATAGTCTCATCATGGCTCATAATTACCACTTTTTTATTCCATGAGTTAACTTTCCTTCTTCCTTTCAGTCTAGGATCATGATTAAACCTATTCTAACTTATAAACCTTTGCTTGCAGAACCTAACAATGTGACCTCTCTATTCACAATTATAGCACACCATACTCCTTAATAGAAACATAGTTTATCTTACCATGTTTGGATAGAAACTTGTAATATTTCCTTTGTTATGACAAATCAAACAACCTCCCCCTTTTAAACAGGACTCACCATGTCTAATATTATGTGGACAATGGTTTGCAAAGTTTCCCACATCAAAACAGTTGAAGCACTTAATTATTATCACTCTTTTTGACTAATTACCCCCATCATAGTCCCATGAAAACTCATTTATAATAGGTCTATTGCATTCTCTTGCTTGATTTGATTTGTCTTCATTCTACCAATACTTTTAGTCCTTGTCTGATGATTTGTTTTCAAGGTTAGATTATTCTTCTTAACATTAGTCTTCATCTTGTCTTGAGTTACATTCTTCTTTCTTCTTCATATCCAAGGCTTGTTATATCACTAGCATGATTTTGACCACTTAATATATTTTCTAGATCACTTGAGATCTTCTCAAATCTCACAAATGACTTCACCTTACAAGATGTCTTCTCTAACGTAGATTTTAATGACTCATTTTCAATTACATACCTTAAACATTCATCTTCTTTATCTTTCAATATTATAGATAATATTTCTAATTGATACCTAAGATTATTAATCATGTCTTCATGGTTCTATTGATGGCATAAAATTGCACTAGATCCTAGCCAATCAACAATGGGAAGTTTCAAGCTGTGGGACGATGCGGCTTGAAACAACCTCTAGGTTTTAAAGAAGTTGGTCTCTTCTATTGTATCGGGTATTGGAGAAAAGGGATAGGAGATTAAATAGAAACACAAATGCAAGAATTGATACCTGACTATGGTGATGCACCTGAGTGTAATCCTAATCCTAACCTAAGCATAGAGAAACTATTATATGATTCAATTACATTTAAGAGTAGACAGGTACATGATCAATGTAAATGATTGGAATAATAGAAATAAAGGCTCACAATAGGGGAGTCTTTTGTTGAGATATAGGAATTGTCAACAAAGGCATAGTGTTCAATCTTCTTAATAGAATGCTTCAATCACATAAGAGGTGCAGAAGTCACGCACAGTTATATAGAACTTCAGATTCCAAAAAATGAGACAAAAGCAAATAGCATTTCCAATCACAACACTAGCAAATCTATAGCATAGACTAATATGTAAATGGCATAGGTAACACCAACCAAAGCATGGAGCTTAAATTTCCTTAATTCATTCAGCCACATAAAGGGCATAGAAACATGCACGATTATATCAACTTTTACAACTTCAAGAAATCAAGACAAGAGCAAATGATATTACTGGTCAAAATTACAAGAAGTCTAAACTATCAAAAATCTTCCCCCCTCCTTTGATTTTACAATTCCTCTTCTTTTATAGCCTCAGATCACTCCTTCCATCACTCTCTTTCCCATGTAATTCTCCTCCATCCTTTTCTCACATGGGACAAACAGACGGTGCTTTTAATGCCTTGGATCATCTTGGTCTTATCAAGAACTACCCTGACTACGGCATGGAAATTCATGTCTAGTACCTCCCTTCATGCCTAAATTCCTCATTCCATCACCTATTTGTCTACTCAACTATCAACTCTACCTCCACCTTCAGGGAACAAATAGATGGTACTTTTAATGCTTATAGGCTCTACAAAAATCTACCTGGTGCATTGTTCCATCTACTCAAATTAACTCTAGTTGATTTTCCCTCCATTTTTCCTTTTGGCAATAGATACATGGAACACTTTGTTATGTTGAAATGGGAGAGGACACTTAGTCAATTTCCTAAAAATCCTCTTATTATTTAGAAAGCACCAAAAAATGACACTTGGCACTTTCTGCTTTCTTCTATAGCTCTGCTTGTAGAAATATTCAGGATGTAGGTTAGGCTCCTCCAGATGATGACACTCGGTAGCTTCCATTTACCCTTGAAATAAAACTTGGGACCCACCATGCTCTTTATAATGAAACTCGAAGATGATCTCTTAGATGTCAACACGTGGTGGCTTCCGGGGCTTCTGGGAAGATATGTGGCATCTTCCATTTCTCCTAATAGGAGTATGTGGCACCTTCTACTTTTCTACTGCTAGAGTAAGAAGGGACTTAGAGAATGACACTTGTTACTTTATGGCACTTTAATCAAAATAAAATGATGCCTTTATGCATTGAATCAAAGCATGAACCTAGGCATCCTTCGGATGCCGACACATGGAGGCTTCCACTTTCTTCTTCAAAAGGTAATTCAAGGCCTCCGCAACTGCCACCTGGCACTTTCCACTCTCTCTATCACTCAATTTGTCAAAATTCTTTGTCAAAAGTAGAATGAAATGTGGTTGCCTCTTATGATATGTGGATGCTGACAAGTGGTGCATTCTGTTTAACTGCTACTAGGTACGTGACACGATTCGTGGTTCTTTGAAAAGTTACAAAGAGGTCCTCGGAAGTCGCTAGTTGTCCATCTTCATCTCCTAAAGGCCGAGACATGGTCACTTCCACTTGAATCCAATACTTAGGCCAAAATTGAAATGAAAAGAAAAAAAAGGTAAAAAAGACCTGTGCTTGGAGGGTGACACTTGGCAACTTCCGCTACTTTGACACTTAGGCAAAAGTGAACCCGTCCTTTGTTCCAAAACTCTGCCACTATGTCCAAGGTGCGCAAAAATAAAAATTGCAGCACTTGAATCAAAAATAAATTAAATACAACATAGATTAAAAATTACTCTATAGTTATTGGTGACCACCAAGACTTTTGAGCCTGGTCAAAAAGAACCTGACTCCCACTCGATCAAAATTTCAAAATTATAGCCTCAAAGGAGCCATCTAGTAGATGGACCATTCGTGGTCAGATAACCCTAACTTATTGAATCAAGCACATCTAGAAAATTATGGAGATTTGAGAGAGACTTAATGTGTCGAGAGTCTTGAAAATTTTGAAAAGATTCTGAGCTGTGGCCACGTGCTCAAAGAACACCTATTTAAAAGAAAGAGCAAGAAAGAAAAAAATGGGAAATAGAGCAACAAAACTGAAAGCAAACTACTATATATAGCTACCCAGGTATATTTTCATCCCTCCTAGATCAAAAGAAAAATTTCTAAAGTTTCCTTCATGATGAGAAGACTTATGATGCCAGGTAAATGGCTGAATGGGATGGAGTTCTGTTGACTTGCTCTTCTTGCTTGCCACCTTGATTGGTCTGAATCTGAGTGAATCAGATTCAAACATGCTTCCAATATATACATACTTTTCTTGTCCTTGGAAGCTTGTTAAATTTTGGTCCCTCATACTGGTGTTCTTCACCAAGAAATTAATGGTTGCTGGCTTATCACCATTAGCCATTTGATGTGCATAATCCCCTTGTAGCACATCACGATTTGACTTGTTTCCTTCTTCTTCATTGAAGACCCTGTCAAACTCATCCTCTACTTCCTTCTAGCCTTCTTGAAGAAGGGTGATAGTTGTGATGTCTGAAATGGAATCACGAACTACTTGCTCATTCCATAGAACATCGCCTCTCTGTTTAAAACTTTCTTCTTCAAGGCTTTCCTCAAGGGAGACCAGCCTCTCCTTTTCCTCCTCAAAGGTCCAGATCTCTAGATCTTCAAAGATATTCTCCTGATTTTCCTCCAAGTCAGGCTCCTCAGCATATTCATCCTCATCGAAGCAACAAGGAAGTTCATCAAACAAAGGGGGAGAGAGCTCATCATGCTTATGTTCTTCCTCATATTGCTAGAACCTATGCATGTATGCATGCCCTGAGTCTTTTCCATTGCTGATGAGGTCTTCACAAGGAGCATCAATGATGATTTATTCTTCATGGTTGCTCATGATAGCCTCCTATAAAACTATAGATTAGAGCTTCTGCTCCTCACTCACCTCCTACAAGACAAGTTCCTCCTTTTTCCTACCCCATGATTCCATTATTTCCCCCTAGGTTAGGGGGCTACCATCAGGGTGAAAGATGGACTTTGCTCTTTTGGTTAGAGGGTAACTAGGAGGGCTACTTGGGGAGATGCCATAAAAAGGTTGAGCTCGATCAAAATTATAGGAAGGACAATAAGGTCCATGATTTTGTGTAGAGGGATTATACATAAAAAAGTGATTTCTTAATGGCACCAGGGGAGCTTACCAGCTGATTCAACTTAGAGTCACCATTGGTGTTAATAGAGCAAATACCTCCACAAGCTAATTGGCTAAAGAACACACCAAAAATTCATCAGCTCCTTGATAGATTCGTCCCACTGGGTGTGCCAAAAATTGTTGATGGCATAAAATTGTGCTAGATCCTAGCCAATCAACAATGGGAAGTTTCAAGTTGTGGGACGATGTGGCTTGAAACAAACTCCAAGTTTTAAAGAAGCTAGTCTCTTCTGTTGTATCGGGTATTAGAGAAAAGGGATAGGAGATTAAACAAAAATGTAAATGTAGGAATTGAAACCTAACTATGGCGATGCACCTGAGTGTAATCCTAATCCTAACTTGAGCACAGAGAAACTATTATATGATTCAATTACATTTAAGAGTAGATAGGTGTATGATCAATGTAAATGATTGGAATAATAGAAATAGAGGCTCACAATAGGGGAGTCTTTTGCTGAGATACAGGAATTGTCAACAAAGGCATAGTGTTCAATCTTCTTAATAAAACCCTTCAATCACATAGGAGGCTCAAAAGTCATGTACAGTTATGTAGAACTTCAGATTCCAAAAAATGAGACAAAAGCAAATAACATTTCCAATCACAATACTAGCAAATCTATAGCATAGACTACTGTGTAAATGACATAGGTAACACCAACCAAGGCATGGAGCTTAAATTTCCTTAATTCATTTAGCCACATAAAGGGCACATAAACATGCACGATTATATCAACTTTTACAACTTCAGGAAATCAAGACAAGAGCAAATGATATCACTGGTCAAAATTACAAGAAGTCTAAACTATCAAAAATCTTCCCCCCTCCTTTGATTTTACAATTCCTCTTCTTTTATAGCCTCATATCACTCCTTCCATCACTCTCTTTCCTATGTAATTCTCCTCCATCCTTTTCTCACAAGGGACAAATAGATGGTGCTTTTAATGCCTTGGATCATCCTGGTCTTATCAAGAACTGCCCTGACTGCGACATGGTGATTCATGTCTATTACCTCCTTTCACACCTAAATTCCTCATTCCATCACTTGTTTGGCCACTCAACTATCTACTCTACCTCTACCTGTAGGGAACAAACATATGGCACTTTTAATGCTTGCAGGCTCTACAAAAATCTACCTGGTGCACTGTTCCATCTACTTGAATTAACTCCAGCTAATTTTCCCTCCATTTTGCCTTTTGGAAATAGATACATAGAACACTTTGTTATTTTCAAATGGGAGAGGACACTTAGTCAATTTCCTAAAAATCCTCTTATTGTTTAGAAAGCACCAAAAAATGACACTTGGTGCTTTCCTCTTTCTTCTATAGCTCTGCTTGTAGAAATATTCAAGATGTAGGTTAGGCTCCTCCGGATGATGACACTCGGTAGCTTCCATTTACCCTTGAAATAAAACCTGGGACCCACCACACTCTTTATAATGAAACTCAAAGATGATCTCTCGAATGTCAACACGTGGTGGCTTCCAGGGCTTTTAGGAAGATATGTGGCATCTTTCATTTCTCCTAATAGGGGTATGTGGTGCCTTCCATTTTTCTGATACTGGAGTAAGAAGGGACTCAGAGAGTGACACTTGCTACTTTATGGCACTTTAAGAAAAATAAAATGATGCCTTTATGCATTGAATCAAAGCATGAACCTAGGCATCCTTCGAATGCCAACACGTGGAGGCTTCCACTTTCTTCTTCAAAAGTTAATTTAGGGCCTCCGCAACTGCCACCTAGCACTTTTCGCTCTCTCTATAGCTCATCTCATCAAAAGTTTTTGTCAAAATTAGAATGAAACATGGTTGCCTCTTATGATATGTGGATGCTGACACGTGGTGCATTCTATTTAACTGCTACTAGGTACGTGGAACGATCCATGGTTCTCTAAAAAGTTACAAAGAGGTCCTCAAAAGTTGCCAGTTGTCCATCTTCATCTCCCAGAGGCTGACACATGGTCACTTCCACTTGAATCCAATACTTAGGCCAAAATTGAAATGAAAAGAAACAAAAGGTAAAAAAGACCTGTGCTTGGAGGGTGACACTTGGTAGCTTCCACTGCTTTAACACTTAGGCAAAAGTGAACCCGTCCTCTGCTCCAAAACTTTGTCACTATGTCCAAAGTGCGTAGGAACCAAAATTTCAGCACTCAAATCAAAAATAAATTAAATACGATGTAGAGTAAAAATTACTCTACAGGTTCTTAGTGTCTTAATTCATTTTTGCCTCATACACACTGAATTACTCTTAATAGTATTTGATTTGAGACTTCATCTTCTTGTTAATATTATTCTTAATCTTTATTTCTTTAAAAGCATTTTTCAATGTAGTCTCATGGTCCACCTCATCTTCATCATCATTTGAATCACTCCAATTAGACTCCTTTTGATGTGATCAACTTCCTTCCTCATCTGTGAATAGGGCTTAATCTTCAATAGGACCATCATCTTCATGATCACACTTTGAGTCACTATCTTCACTCTTATTTGATTAGATATAATCTTTATTGGTGTAGAGACCCTTCTTGTTCTCAAAGAACTTCTTTTTGTTATCATATTTTCTAAAACCTTTCTTCCTCTTATCAGACCTGTATGTCTCTTGTCTTCATCATGCTCTTTATTATCATGCTTATGAGGGAATTTTATATCAAAATGTCCCATCTATCCATAATTGAAAAATTTGAAGGGTAGTTTACCCTTATACTCGCTTGAACCTATTTTTAATTTCTTTGTAAATAAAGCAATCAATTCATCTTCATTAATATCAAAAATTTCATCCTCCTTGGGTTTATTACCTTGGAATGTCTTCTTAGGCTTTATAGAGATCTATCTTGAATGTTTCTTCCTTCTTCGATGGTATATCATCATTCTTCCTCATCTCATAGGTAGTAAGTATGCCATGAAATTCATCCAAATTTAGTTGAGTAAGATCATGACTTTATTTTAAAGAAGATAATTTAGGATCAAACTTGAGAAAGAGGGACATTAATAACTTTTGAAATATAGTATCTTCTTAAAGGTTATCTCTAAGACCTCTGATGATGTTCACAATTTCATGAACTCTCTACAAAAAGGATCCCATTGAATCTTCTTCCTTCATTTTAACACTCTCAAATTATTTTCAGTGAGTCGATAACTTTTCCAACTTCACTTTTGAGTATCTTTCAAAAATAGTCTTCAATTTGTCCCATGTTTCTTTAGTATATTTTTAATGGATTACCTTGGTATATTCAGTCTTTAAAAGACCACAAGTGATATCATTCATTGCCTTAGAATTAAATTCAAATAATTTCTTGTCTACAACATTAGATGGAGGATTAGTAAGAGCAACATAACCATCCACAATAGATTGCCAAATGTCAAACCCTAGGACATGATGCATGTCCTCATTATTTCACTCTAAAAAGCATAACTGGATCTATTAAACATTGGTGCTTTCTTAGTAGAGAAATCTCCTTGATGACTACCAATAATGTACCTTAGATCACCTTCAATCTATCAAGCCTTTTGTAAAGGACCTATTCTGATACCAATTGTTAGAGGTACAATCACTCAAAGGGGGAGTGAATTAGTGATCCCAAATAATCCAACGTAAATTTAAATCCTTTAAAACCCTCAAATAGTTACCACAAGGATTCATGAGTCATACACATCATTTATACCAATAAACAAGAGAGACACTACAAGATCAAGCACATAACACATGACATATGTGGGAAACCCTCTTTGGGGAGAAAACCCACTAGAACTTGAAATTGGACTACTATCTTGTAATAACAAGAACCAATTTAGACCATTTGTAATTGATCAAGGAATGACCATCCCTTATTTAGTGAGAGCAAAATCCCATAAGGTGTTGTAATACCTATCTAGCAGAGCAACCAGAACAACTAAACCTTTAACAAATTTTACCTTGCAAGGAGGATATAACCCCCATATATGTTGAGATGACATAAAAAAACCTATAAACACATCCACCTTTGAATTGATGTCTTTAAAACCTAATGATGGACCTCTGATTATCACTCTTCACCTTCACTCATACTCAATCTACAAGAGCACTATTATACCAACAAAATTGTGACTTACAAGCCATAAAAATAGTATTCAATATATTATAGTCTTAAATATATCTATTTTTCACCCACCCACTCCTCTTGTATCCACAACACTATCCTCTTAAAATGCAAATTCCACACACAAGTCCTTTTCAAAGGCTAGAAACCAACACATTTGGTTTCATCATTTATAAAGCTATCATGATTATCAAAATCTTGGTTAAAAATTAGGTATGAATTAAACCTTAAGGCATATATCATATAAATACATATATCAATGTAATATTCATAAGTTATTCATAGCACCCATGCATCACCTTTAAGAAGCTACACCTATCAAATAGGCCATTATACCTCTTATAGGTCTCATGGAGACCTACTTAACCAATTAGTACTTCATTAAGCAAAAAAATAACATAGGACCACTTTAAATTTAATTTTTCCATTACACATGACCCATTTTACATCCTCAAATTCTTACAATCATCATTGCACTCTTCTGTGCAAGCTCAATCAACTTAAATAATGACCTTGTACACAGGAACAACATGAATGAACATGCATTCAACTTATTAAGAATTATTCATACTCAAAATAGATTGATCACACCTCAAAAAACAATAAAATTAATCCTTATGGAGTTAAAAACACTCTCCAATATCTAAGTCATCATGAAACATCAAAATAGTATCAATACAATCTCAATTATCCTTTTTGGGTCACTAGCAGAACATGCATAAACACACTGTCAACTTTGAACCTTAATAACTTTGAATATAGAAACTTTAAGGTATTAAAATATATATTTACATATGTACCATGAAGTATTATATATATTTACTTTTTACACCATGATCAAATTTTAAAATAGATCAAAAGTTATAGCCAAAAAATAGATCATTAGTTTTTCCTTTATTAAATTCAAATATTTGAATTCAAACAGTCACAATTAAACATCGACCACTTTGATCACATATCACATCCTCATGTCTTTAGATTAAATTCACACCATTGATCTTATTATAACTTTAACACATAGTGTTCCAATTCTCAAATGTTAAAATTTTAACAGTTGATCTCATCTCATGCAATCTTTTAATCTTGACTCAATGTGCATCGTTGATCTCTGCAAGATTGTCCTTGCTTTAAAAATGCTATACAACTATAAATTTGAACTTTTGAATTTAATGTGAACCATTGATATTGATCATTAAAAATACCCATTTATCATTTATCCCTAGAAAAATATTGATATTTATCTCTTATCAATGTTAAACATCAAATACTTGGTACCATCTCATTGCATCCTGACATCTTGGAATAAACACGCTCCATCGATCCTTTTATAATGAGATAGATCTTTAGATTAATTAATAAAAGAAAAAATTGACCCATTTTAATTAATATGAAATATAAGTCAATCTATATGTTTTCCCACACATTATTGGATCTCCATTTGGTCATGAAATTTAACCCCTACAAAATCAACTAAGTATGGGGACCATTGCTTATCTGCCTAGAAGGCTAACTTTGGACCTCAATAACTTTTGTTACACTTAGATGCATGATATGAAATTTGGAATATATGATATACTCACATAGGATAATCCAATCATGTGTCAAAATACTCTTGAAAATTTTGCACATGCATGAAATAACTCCATCAATCTACTCACTCAGATATTTTCTACCATAGAGTCAACTATGTAAAGAAATACTTGGAAGGCCAAATTTGCACATGCATATATTTTGATGCATTTAATTACATGACCTAAAACTTAGTTCAAATTAACTAATCACAATACTAAAAAACCCATGTGGCCATTTCCTCCTAACACCTTCATGCATGCAAATGTTGAAATCATCAACATGGTTACTAGGCTCTATTTGTACATAGAAAACATTATCAAAATGCCTGAGAGCCCAACTTTGCACCCACATATATTTTACTTCACTTTATCACATGAATTGAGATTTATAACATAGTAACTAGGGACTTATTTATCACAACCATATGACCAACTCCCCCTGACTCATCCACACATGGAAATTATGATGTCAACAAACTACCTACTTAGATTTTTTGCCACTAGACCAAAAATGTCTAAATGAAAACAGTGATCAACCAAATGAAATATACTCATGAACACAAGTAATAAAGGACCTCTTTCACATAATCAAATCATCATATTCATCCCTAACCATGAAAACTTTGAATATCAACCAAGCCTTCTTCAAACATACTAGGATAAGCACATTGCACATTTTTTCATTGTCACATAGCCTATCAAGGAACTTCATCCACTCACAAAGACACATACATGACATCATTGATAAATCTCCAACATTTTGTTCCCTTGGTTACAAAACATAGTCAACTAGTTTGATTTTGTATCCCATTTTCTGATTTTATCTTTAAATCATCCTTTTAGCTCCATTATTTCATCATAAACTTCCTATTTGAGTATAATATAGAGTTGAGCTTAACATATATGATGATTTTTACTAATACCAATAGGTTTCCATGTAAACAACTTGTCAATCCACTTTATATGAAATAAATTTGCATGTGTCCACTCATTCTATAAATTATGAGACTCTTCCTCATTCATCTTTAGTTTGTAACCCTCTTTTTCCTTAATAGATTAGCTAGGGTTAGAGTACACTCCTAAAATGCTTTTCTTCATTAGTGATTTTCCTCAACATTAAGGAAAATACCCTTCCACTATTTAAAACCTTATTATAAGTGGTCAAGAAAAATAAACCATTCACCTTCCCCCACATTTTTGATAGATTTAGGGGTGATCCCTTCTTTGGTTCTCAACCTCTTCCTTCTCTCTTGACTCCTTATCATACTATGATTTCTTTCACCTCCATGTCAAATATATCTATTAACATGGCAGCCTCAACATAGAGTAGGCCTTTTCCTAAACCCACCCTCCTCAATAAATCCACTAGTGCATCATTTTCTACCAATGGTAATCAAGCCACTAGTACTTCTTTCTCTTATAATCCTTCTACTAGTGCATATTATTCTGCACATGCTAATCATGATACTATTTCCTCCTTTTATACCAATGCCTCTCAATCCACTACTTAATGCTTTGCATGCTATATAAACTAGCCAAAATACTGCTCAAACCCATCAACTCTTATTACAAACTCTTGATCAAATTCATGACTTTCAAAATAATAATGCAAATCAAATGATAAAAATTATGAATCACCTTGTTCACCTTCAAAATCAACTTCAATAGGTTCCATGGGAAGCACAAAATTAAAATTTATATGCCCCCACCCCCCTTATAGAATCCCATGTCAACCTCATTCCTCACCCACCCCTCATTAACAAAATAATTAAACACCTTCAAAATGAACCTCTTATGCCTCAAATTTCCAACATATACATAGGAGGTATCACTCCCACCATTAATTACAATGGGTCAACTAATCCTACCTTACATATAAAAACATTTGGCAATATCTATAAAGATTGGGTCATGTTAAACACTTTTGATATTACCAAGTTATTATAAAAAATGCTCTCCAGAGATGCTTTAGATTTGTATAGTCAAATCAAGTCGCATTTTATCACCAAATTATAATGTCTAGTTAATTCTCTAGTACAATATTTTCAAACTAGTGACCTCCCTAAGAATACCTTAGATCATTTTATAAATTGCAAACAACTTGAAACCAAAAATGCATAAGATTTCATCAAATGCTGGAAGACATTATCTAATAAGTATGAGAATAACATGGTAGATGATAATTTATTTCATATATTTACTAATTCTCTTTATCCCAAGTTACAATATCAGGTTAGGACTCTCTCTCCATGAACTTTGGAATAGGCCATTGACCAATCTAAGCACCAAGATTTTATTATGCATGAGTTTGAGCCATCCCAACGTCCCATGGGTGCTTGCATTCTCATCAAAAATAAAAATCATCATGATAACAATGATGGTGTCACTAAATCCTATGATACCATTCAAAATATTCAAGCCATTACTCCCAAACCTATTCTAGAGCAAGCTTCCCCTTTGAACAACACCCCTAATACCCAATTTTCTCAAAGTAATAAAACCAATTTTCATAATCCATTATGATTAGTGTAACTCCAAAATAATCTACCAAGGCCTCTTCCATGAGAGTTTGACCCTACTCACCCTATGAAATCATGGTATGATCCAAATAAATTTTATTGGTTTCATGCTAGTTGGGGTCACTCTCACGAGACTTGTAGGTAATTACATAACTTATCTATGTATTTCCTCTTTGGTCCCAATTTTGAACATGATTTACTCATTTTTATATGAAAATAAGCCTATGATATCACCTTGAAATCTCTTGAAACACAAAATAAAAATCAAGCTTTGAACTAGGCTAATGCTCATCTTGGCATCTATAAAGAGCCTCTTCCTAATCATCAAGATAATAATGACAATCCTACTCCTTCCACCAACATTGTTGAAAGCCTTATAGACCAATCTCCCAAAGAGAATGTTCTACATATGACTAATATGCAAAGGGTATTTTATTTCATTGATTTTAATCCCACACACACATACCAACATCCCAAACTTTCTGTGTTGTCTAAGATTCTTCCACATCTCACCTAATAGAGCTAGGGCAAGAGGACCTTGTCTCTTATCAAGAACCCATTCTAACACCTCCATTGTATATCACATCTCATACTATTTATACAATTTCCCCAACCTCTCTACCCATCAATAACATTATTTAACCTTATAATACCACTTATTTAAATTAATCACAAGATAAACCTAAATCAACTACCCTATCCTCTCAAGACAATCAACTGATTTATCCCCAAACTTAGCCAACCACATATTATGACCACAAGTTTGAACTCACTTCTAATCCTCCTTCCTAGTATCTCCTTCAACACTACATGCCTCTCTATAATAGTCCACCCATGGGTTATGATGAATGGGACTTTATTTCAAAACTTACCAATCTCCCATCTCAAATACACTTTTTTGATCTCATACAAACTTATTTGTGTCATCATAACCTTCTTATACAACTCTTATTTTAAATGAACATCCCTCCTCCTCCCCTCATAAGACTGAAGAAATCTTATCTAGTTTTTAGGATATCATCTTACAACAATGTGAATATATGTATATACATGTTGATAAACCAATGGACACTTCTCTTTCCCTCAAATTTCATATTGCTTCCATGATCCCATATGATATTTGTCTTTGTGAAAATGATACTCTAATATTTATAAGTGTTTAAATCAGTGATATCTAAGTCAATCATGCTTTGATTGATGAGATTTAAGGTACTTGTATTTCTAGATTCAACTTCATTAAAACTATATGATATTCTGTGTAATCTTAATTTGACATGCAACAAGTGTCAAGGTTATGATCGAAGGCAAATTCATTTTTTAGGTTAAATGTGGCTACCTATTACCATCCTACCTATCACTATTTGAGTGAAGGTTATGATATTCAATTTTCCCCTTTACTACAATATCTTGTTTGGAAGGCCTTGGACTCATCGCATGAGGGCTATTGCCTCTTCTACCTACCAATGTGTCAAGTTCACCCAAAATGGTTCTATATATAGGATTCAAGAAGACACTAACCCTTGGAATTTTGAACCATTTAAATACCATGGTGTATTCAAAATTCCAACCCTTGAACCCTTATTGATTTTTTTGTTATAGGAATCTCAATGTTTCAATTTTCCCATCAACTCTAATTAAGGTTATCATGGTCACCCTAAGCACATCAAGAACATAACACCTAACCTCTTAGACTCTAATGATGATGAGTCAAATGAGATCAACCTCAAGATCAAAACTTCAGATCTCTCTCTTCATCTCATTACCCAGCTTCTAATAAAGTCATATCTACCTACACCATCAAATTTCATACACCTGATTATGATGATGTTTATACTTTAGATTAGCCATTTTTAGGAGGTTTTTTTAAGGCTAGATATGCTACAATATTTCATTATCATTCTTCTTTATTTTGGTATTTTCATTCCTCTTTTTGTATTCCATCTTATATATTTCCTTATTTTAGCATTATACCTCTTGTTTATAGGGTAGAGATGGAGATTTCTCATATAACACCTTTAATTTATGTAGAACCTCTTAGGAGCATGTTTAAGGATTGTGCTATGAATGGTCTTTATCATTTTGCTAAATATCAAGATACCTATAGCTTGCTTTCCCCTAAGATATTTTCTATCATTATTAATCCCTCTATGCATCTTAATTCTCCCTTAGATGAGCCTATTTTGGATCCTACTCATATTATACCTTTAGCTGAGCCTTATCCTCTTTTTGATTCTATTTCCTCTTTAGTCAATCCTAGGTTAGTCTTTCCATTAGCCCCACCTCCCCTTGATAATGGCTTGCTTCCTTTATTTCAACTTGATCCTCTACCTACCTAACAGTGTAATCAACCTTACTATGACATTTAGAAAGTTTTCAATCATTGGACTAGAGATTATTAGTTATACCAGCCTTCCCTAGATCTTGCTTCTAATCCCTTTGTTAGTATACCCACAAAGTCTAGTAACAAGCATATATGTTGCTTCCATGACACAAATAATCATTCCTCCACCCATTATTGAAAGCTTCAATAATATATTGACACATTACATCCCACCCTTCCTCAACCTATAGACAAATCTATCCCTCCTCCTAAGTTATTAACTGAGTATATTCACAAATATGGAGAGGTATAGTCTATAGTTCTAGTGTAGTACCCATCACATTGATCATTTCCACATCCTCCAATAATATCTTCAATATCACCTTATGACCATCCCCATGCCCACTATTCCTCCTCATAAAATTCAAACACATAATAAGGCTCCTCTTTCTTCCCCCACGGTTCCTCTACCTATGGTTCCTTATTCCCCTATAGTTCCTCCACCTATGGTTCCTCTACCTATTGCTTCTTATCCACCTATGTATTCTCCTTCACATGTGGTCCCTTCTCCACCAATGGCTCCTTCATATCCCATAGATACCATTCCTATCCCTTTTCTTGAGTATTCTATGCATGATGGCTCTCATGATCATGATCTTTCAATTATACCTACATTTTCTATATAGGAGATTCTATGAGATTTTTTTTCACATCTTTCCTTAAATATGAATGAGACCCTCACTATAGTTAGGATCCATCTTCACATAGATCTATTAGATATTATGGATAGTGTTTATTGATAGATTTACTAGTATTTATGAACACAACATGGTATTCATTCACTTTCATCTTCATTATGATTTTGGATTAGACTTGTGATCCACTTTTATATATATATTTTAGATCATTTGACACTGTTTCAAATTTTGATTCACTTATCTATCTCACATTGATCTTTATATGTTGCATTATGTGTTATATATGGTTTCCTTTCTTTCATTTTCTCTTATGGATTCTTTTACATGATTATATTCAAGAATTCATTTATTTTTATTATATCTTTATATTTTATCATGATTGTTTGTTACCTTATCTTAACAACACCAATAATTATTGTTGTGACTTGGTTATACAAACCTTTCTTCCCTTAGTAATCCTTATTTACCATGTGGTCAATTAGAAAACAAGTCATCTCATTGTAATTCTATTTTACCAATCCACTTTGGATCTCCCTTTATTCCCTTATTTTCTTTCACAAACTAAGCATACACATGGCTAAAACTTGAGATACCATACTGGTTCATAGGTAAGCCTAATTTTTTTAGTCAATCATGTCTTTGGATACTTATCTTCCTTTTAAAAAGTCTAAAGCTCATTCATGTGTATCACTTTGTACCTAATTTTGGTTATTTTTATTATGTAGGTAGAATCTTAAAAATCCATAAATATTTAAAATCCAACTCATTTAAACAAAAAGGAATGATCTAAAAGGAAACATACAAATCTCAAACTTCACATCACACTAAAAGATGTGATTCAAAGCAAATCTCACTTTTATAATCAAAGATCAAACTCCACAATTGGCCTTATGATAGAGACAATCTCCATTGGGGTGCGGTAGGCTAGTAGATTGGAAAAAGAGAATTAAAAAAAAAAAAATTAGTTCTACCTAATTTCTTACATAAGTAGCCAATATTCCCAGTTGATTAATGACTCTATAAGAGGTCTTGAGTAATAGGGAACACATTATGGGAAGGTAGGTCCATTTTACTTTTCTTATTCATAAAACCAACATGGGTCAATCTTAGTATATCATTTATTTGGATATACAACTTTATTCTTATTATGAATGGGTATCCTTTATATATTGATGGTCACTAGCTACTTAGTGTCTTTTCTATGTTCTTAGTGTGCCTCATGTTTCCTAAGGTCTTCTCATAAATGCCTACATTGTAATATTTACATTCTCACCTTGATTTACAACATTCCCAATATTTTCCCCTTGAGAAATATTGTTTTTATAATTGATCACTCCCCCTAGAGAGTTCCATTTGTGAGTTACATTGTAAGATTATGGGTAGGACCAGGCCTTCCTCACAAATTACCACATTACAAACATATCTTAAAATAATTTCAATAGTTGTTTCCACCTCATTGGTGTCTAATTTTTGAGTTACAATGTAAGACTATGGATAGGACCAAGCCTTCCTCACAAAATTTTCCAATACCCAAGTCAGAATGAAATTACATATGTCAAATTTGAGATACTTAGTGATTGACTATGAGTTACACATCATTGACATGCTTCCCATATTTATATAGTATGTTTTATGATTACTTGATTGCTCTTTCAATTTTAGCTTCTTTTTTTCTAATTACATATATGCTTACAACCATTTTCTTAAATTTTTCATACTTTCAAGCTTGAATTGGTGTGATAAATTTAAGTTCATTTATTTCAACTTTATCTTCTCTTTTATACTACCCAATATGATTTAGTACGATTGATCGACTTAATTATTTTGTTTTTATACCATTTCTTTTCACATGATTTCCATTTTATTACATTATTTTCATACTTCCCAACATGACATAGTGTGATTTTATTTGTTTTATTTTGTGAAAATCTTTTTTCATGGTTTAAAAACATTTGTTATCCTTTTTAACATCTTTGGTTTATTATATTTAGTCATATTATGTTATTATATATAGTATGTAGCACATTTATTTTTGATTACTTATACTTTATCAAGTCATTTTTGCCTCTCTTTTTTTAACCATGCATGTGTATCACATAACACTAGAAAAGAAAACATTCAACATATATTTCTCATAACATATACAATAAAATCCAAATACCTGTGCTAGAAAGAAATATATCCATGAATCAATAGACACAACCAAATACAAATCATAATATAAAATCCAACTATCAAAACCAATATATATATATATATATCATGTGTTTTGTAAAATACAAAAAAAAAATATCTAGCTCTAAGGTTGGGATCCATCATGCCTATCCTGTGGCCTAGTCATGCTGCCCATAGATTCCTAAGATTGTCCCCTCTGAATGATACATTGTAATGAGGCAATTTGGGATATCAAACATACTACATATCCCTATATATTGGCCACCTAGGCTTGAACCTATCTGATCTAGATAGTGGTATCCATGTGCATGACTCTCTCTTGAGCCAAGGCCAACTAGGCCCATGCCTTTCCCTCTCCCACCCCTACTGGTGCCTATAATCCATCCTCACATGCCTAAAACTACCTCATATCCTACCCCACTAGTTTAAACTAGCCCATCTTGGTTGGGGTACATGGTACCACATGATCATATAGCATGGTGGAGTTGTATGGTGTTATCACCCCATCTAAAATGTCATGGTGCACAACCATAAATAGAGATCCCATTCTAATCTCCTCCATCATAGTTTCTATAAAACCCAAACTAGTAGATATTAAATCACATATATATCTCATAACCATATAGCTATCAACTATAATCACATTTAACTAGTGTCTTATATCAAATATTAAATCAAAATTACAACATTTTATCACTAGTGTTAGTGTCTCCAATCACCATTTCCCCATTTACTAACATGATGAACAAGGTCTCTTCATTTGGTTATCCCCTGAGTGTTTCCTCTATGGATAATTTCCACACTAGTTCAAAGATAGGAATCACCACTTGATCATGACATGACCCTCTCCTCAGATGTACCCATATGGACTAGCTATGTTTTGTACTGGTTTTTGGGTCCTCCTATGTTGTATCCCTTGCCTACACTTGAACTCATCGGTGATGCCTCCATTTGTAGTGTGGTTGGGGTGGTCATTATAATTTCTACTACTATGGTGTTTGATATGGTGCTTGATGTGTGCCTCTATCCACATCCATCTCATCTCCTTGTACCACCACCTTATATCATGCTTGACCACTCCATGGTTTAGCATGCCATAGCCTAATCATAAGTATCTCCACTAGTAATCTTCCTCCTCATCTCCCCATTATATCTCTATCATGTCATTCCCAATAAGCAAGCATTACTAGAAAAGTCAATGGGTGTGTAATTTTGAATTATCCTAACAAGCATTCCACCATATGTGGCTCTACCCATGAGGTGTAGTATCCCATGATCTATGCATGTGCCAACCCTATCATAATGGTCTACCAACGAGGCCATATAATAGTAATGTGCATGTAGGGATACCACATGATCTCCCTTCATGTGATAGTCTATAATAATGATGCATGGGGCATGGCTTGAGTTACATGATCTTATATCCATCACATAAACTAAGGTAACTTATCATCGATAATATGGTACAACCCAATTGGTAAATATATGAGAACCTCACATATATTCAATAACTTAGTAAAACAATAGGCCTCATGGTATTATACCCATTTGGAAACATCCCATACATATCATACATGAGTTAGACTTAGATGATAGTCCTAAAGTCATAGAGTGTTCCTTGATATAATATGGATTGACATAAAGCTATCATGTATAACAATACCTTGTTGTCTAACTTATGACAAAACACTTGTGCTACCATAAGTCCAATCATAGCCTTCTATATGTCCAAAATATCTACAATATATACATAAAATAAACTCACCCTCAATATAGGGTATATATTATCTAAGCACATCACCCACAAGGCTAGTGTTTTCCTCTCTTCCAAATAATTTTCCATCCCCATGATCATTGGTGCCACTCTTATCGGTAATCCTAACAACATGTGGACATCCTCTAATGTGATACCCATCTCAAAGGTATCCCCATCCACCACCCATTAAAAATAATTATTTAACCATTCATGTGATCCATGGGACATGATAATGATATCAAAACTATGAGGGATCCACCTCATCTCCATGATACCTTTAAAGCCCAATGTATCTAGTCATACTCTATCCACATCAGTCAATCAATCTAGTAGGTCTGAAAACCATGACACATCCATCAAGTGTTAATACTTCTAGTGTCTCTAAAAATATTTAAAAAAAGGATGTATCAGATATCCATGTCATAAATAATCAAAATACATTATTAAAAATTCACAAATTAGCCACTTAACTTAGATACTTTTATTTAGTTTCTAATTTTTATACAAAATCAGCCCATTTAATACTAAATCAGCCTTGTATTTTATTTGTGATACTAAATTAACCCCTTATTTTTTAAATTAGATTATCCATTTCAATATAATATCATCCATATTATTTCTTTGTGATATTATATCAGCCCTATTATACATATTCAACCTTGTTTTGTGATACTACATCAACCCTATTCAACCAACTAGGTTAGCCCTGTATACACATAATATTTTCAACTTTTATCAAATAATGATGCTTTTTATCTTGTAGGAACCCACTGATACTAATATTTTTGATTTTACACCTTAAAAGGTACACTAGGAAAGGGATGGGTATACCATTAGTGCTTTTTTGGATAGTTTCCCCTTATTACCACTTATTACCAATCCAACTCGATCTTAAAACCATTCCCTAAACTACTACTAATATTTTGCACACTCCTCTAGTATTTTCCCACTTTCCATGCCTCTTTTCCTCACCTTAATACCCTTTTGATAGTCTAATGTACTAGGTCTACTAGGTCAACCCTATACTATTTTGGGTAAAATTCATTTAGGGTCTAGGTTGGCTCTTGCTTGACTTAGCTTGTGACCTAGTGAATTTTTGTCCATAACTATATTAGGTTGACTAGGTCGACCCTATAAAAAAAATTGGAAGGGCTTAGGGTTAATCTATATATATGCAATATCATTTCATTATTATTTATAAATTAATAAGAGTTATTATCTGCTTTTGCTTCTTTATAATCTACTCTTCCACCATTCTACTTGAGGAGTCTTAGCTTAGTATTTCTACTTGGAGAATCTAGTCTTATAGAGAAGTCTTTAATGATTTATACTTTCTTAGTGATCCTTACAAACCAAAATAATCTCTTGTGAAGCCCCTTTGGCTAATAAAGAGATCCAGTCTCAAAGGGTTTATCTTTCAAGGAAGTAATCTCTAACTTTATTCCTCTCTTTAGTAGATAGAATTTTCATAATTATTGGCTTCAAATAATATTACTCTTCTTCTTCATGCATTAGGTGCTTACTCACACATAGATTAATTAAGATTATCCTATGCATGTTTGTTTGTTTTCTAACCCCCCATACTGTGCCACAAGTTTTGGGTAGTACTATATTAAATTTATTTATTTTAATTATTATTAGTTTAGTGAGATATGAAAACATAGGGATTAGTTAGGGTTATTGCATGATTGTGCTTGACTGAAGGCTTCAGAACCATCCCTAGTGTGGTTGAATGTGATAAGAGATCCCCTAATTGGGCCTAGTGGATCCTCATATTGGTCATGTTCTCAATTATTTAATATATCCCCAATCGAAAGTGTAAGTATGATCTATATTCTTTGAGTTAGGATTGATTGATAGACATGATGCATTTCTAATTGCATGCATTCTAGTGAACCCGATGTGAACCTAACCCTTACAAGTTTTATTTCAAATTTTTCATTATTTTATTATTTTATTTATTATTTTTCTATATTTTTCATACTAGGTTAATAGTGTTGGTATATTTTCTAACTTATATGCATAGGTTTAACATATAATCACATCAATATGATTTTTTTCTATTTGCACAAGTTTTTATTAAGTATAGGCCGCTAGGTCAACATGGTCAACATAGTACACTTTTATAATTGTAAACATGCTATTATGTCAACACAATAGACTTCTAGATTTCCAAAAAACATACTAAGTCAACACTACCAACATAGTATTCTTTACAAGTTTCAGCAAATAGGGAACTACAAAACTAGGTTGACCTAATCAACATAGTTGGAAAAAAATTCAATTATAAATTAAGGCACTTAAACATCAAATATCACTTTCTTCTACATCTTCCAATCCACCAAGGTTCCTTTCTCTCTTTCTCTTTCATTTCACAATTATATTTTTCATAGTTTACAGTCTTTAAAACTACCCCTGTATAGTAAACTAGGTCCACTTTGTCGACCTAGTTTTATATTATGTCTTCTATTTTAAAGACTAGGTTGACACTATCGATGTATATGTTTAACAGACCCTTGCTTCAATATTATAATAGTGACCTATTAACTCTATTTTATAATATTTGCATACACTATCATCTGAACTAATACTGTACTATGTTTCAAAGTTAGAATTAACACTTATATGCTAGTAATTAGATCACAATTTCACTTTTTGTTATTTACATGCTTAGAATAGATCACATGTTTAATTATTTTAATATAACATTTATTTATACTATTTTTTCTCTTTTATGTACACACTACCAAATCACATAATATTAAAATGCATTTAAACAATGACCTACCCAAGGGCTACCTACATGGATTTCATCACCAAGGGGTAAGCCAACTTGGTTTTCTAACCAAGTATAAACATATGGCTAATGGTATATATTGGAAAAATAACTAACACCCTTATCATTATAGTGTGTGAAGTGAGAGGGTATATCCCAATACCAAGCCAATATCATTTCCAACATAGATCCCTTTCGGCCTAAACATCTTGAAACTATCCATAGATTGATTTTTAGTTCCTTGATTACAACCAACTCCCTATCATATCAAAAACCATACTCTAATAATTTAAAAACATTTAGGATGACCACTTAGTTAGCATTTACTTTCCAAGTTGAATACTTGTTCTTTGTTCAATTGTATGTTGTATTGCAAAAAATTATATTAGCTAGCATTGGTGAAAGGTTTTGTGTTGTGTGCCTCAATTATATCATCCTCATTGACCCAATTGATTGTATGTTTCTTTTTGTTTCTTACTTTCAAAAGTACTTGCAAATTATTTTTCAATACTCAGTCATTCTGATCAACATAATCTCTTACAGACCATCTATTTCCTCTGCCTATAATACTAGGTCAACCATGTTGACACAATATTCTTTTCTACCTCCCAAGATATAGTACTAGGTCTACCCTATTGACTCTATATTTTTTTGCTTGTTTTCTATCTAGGTTACAAAACTAGGTTTACCCTGTTGACTTTGTATCCATGTTTTCTTAGACCCTATTATCTATACTAGGTCAACATAATCAACTTTGTTCTCTTATTACTTTCCCTATCTATCTGAATTAGTTTTTTTTTTCTCTTCCTTATAATTTTGTTCATTTATCTCAATTCATGATTAAGTATCCTATCAAAATCTTCTTGGACAACCTCAATCTATTTAGATACTACATTGGATGTTCATTTATCCCTTTATTTTCTTCCCAAGAGCACCATCACTCTTGGAAAACCTCTTCCCCTCCTTCATCCATGACTTGTAACATGGTACAAATGACACCTCAAGATAAAGTTGATGGGGTTGACCCTTTCTATACCAATCAAGATACTTCTCATCTTCAAAACATTCAAACTAATGTGGGAGCAATCAACACAAGTTTAATCAATAATTCCACTAATAATCTATCTGCCAATAACCCTCCCTATAATACAAATTCAAGGAGTGATCATACCAACACCAACCCACCTATTGATACATCTCAACTTCTTACACAATTCATAAATAAAATTAACACAATGTAAACTTCTAACACCTCTCAAATGATGTAAATCCAACATCATTTTATTAATATGGCTAGTCAACCTCCAACTACCCATCCTCAAGCCAATCCCAATTATATTCTTCCACCTCTTAGAGATTCTTTAGGCAATGTTATTTCTCAACCCATATCAAATATTAAAATGCTTCAAACTATTCAAAATGAGCCTTTATCCCATTTCATCACATCCATTGATGGTAACATATCTCCAACTATCAAGCACGATGGGAATAAAGACCCTGCCTCATTTCTCAAATCCTTTGGCAACCTTTATAAAGAGTGGATCCAAACTAATACCTTCACCATAACTAAAATCTTAGTCAAAAACTTCATTGGAAATGTATTATAATGGTATAACCAACTTTTGTAACATTATATTTGTCAATTTGAAGATTTGGTCAATCCTTTAATTAAATAATTTCAACATAATGATCTTCCTAAAAACTATCTTAGCCCCTTCATCAATGCTAAGTAATCTCCCACTGAATCAACCCATGACTTTATCAAGATATGAAAATAATTGGCCCATAAACTTAACCATAACATAACTGATGATAACTTATTCAAACTCTTCATAACTGCTTTGACTCCTCTTCAGTATAAGGTTCAAACTTTTGCTCTCCAGACATTTAATGAATCTCTTGACTAATCTAAATTTCAAGACTTTCTCATGAATCAATTCAAACCTAATCCTAAAATTCTTAAAGGATATTTTGAAACATCTACTAATGATATCACTAGCAATACTCTACAAACCAAACCAAGAGTTGCCAAAACTAACATTCCTTCATCTTTTCACACACCACTCTCAGTGAATCAAATGAAACAATTTTTACCACCCTCTAAACCTTTCACTTATCCTAACAATCCTCCCAAATGGTATGACCCAAATCAATTTTGTTGGTTCCATGTCAACATTGGTCACTCCCATGAATCATGTAGAGGGCTCACTAAATTTTTTGTCTCTTATATGCTTGGTGATTCATTTAATCATGAATCCATGATCAATCTTCGTCATTAATAGTACACCATTTCTTTAAAAAAATGATAAGTTTCCAAAGATTCTACCTCAAATAACCAAATATATTTTCCATCTCTAATAATTAACAAAATACCAAAGATATTTGTGCTATTGATGCTAACTATGACCAATATTACAATAATTCTCAATACATTAACACTACTAAGGTCAATTATCATCACAAGTCAGCTCATAAAAATCCTATTACAAATCCTAAGAAATATTATTTGGAGGAACAACTCCTCCAAGATACTAATACCACTGATATCTCTTTAGAAGCTCATGAGGAACCATCTCCTCCTTATGAACTCCCAACCACTTCTATTCCTTCAAAATCTACCATACCTCCTAAGCATTATGTTGGTTCTTCTTCCAAATCTCATTGGAAATTTCTCTAATAACTTAACTATATGCCTTGTAAGAGTCCACTTATGGATTTAGTTCATACTTACCCTTACCATCACAAGTTCCTTATGCAACAATTACAAAAAATTGAAGATCCATCCTTTATAGACAAAGAACCAACTTTTATTGAACCTCAACTTATCAATATGTATACCATTGAAATTGTGTGTCCCTCCTCCAAGCCTTGTATTCAATTTATTGAAGAGGACATGATCAATAATGAAATTCTTTTTCATGCTGATGATCCACCAATTTTCATACAAACAACCATTAATACTAAACTTATTTGTAAAGTTCTATTTTATAAAGGCTCAAGTATTAATATGACATCTTTGTGGCTTATCTAACAACTTGGTTATAAGAAGGATCATATCAAACAAACTCATCTTACCTATCATGATTTTTATAAGACTAATCAAAAGCCAGATGGTTTTATTTGGATTCCCTTAACCATTGGACCTAAGACCATTCAATCTAAGGTTATGGTCTTTGATTTACCCTTATCTTATATCATACTCCTTGGTCACCCATGGACTCATTTAATGTGTTTTATTGCTTCTTTTCGTATTAAATTATTACATAATGGAAAATGATATAAGAATGAAGCTAATCCCAACCCTAGGAGTATTTAGCTTCCTAATCCCAAATCTCAGTATCACATTCCTACCATTCCTAAGATCAATAGTGCTCCCTTACCTGAGTTCATCAGCATCAATCTTGATTTACAAGTGACTCTTTATGATTCAAATGATTATGAACCTAATGATTTAAAACATAATTTCATTATTACTAAGCTACCTCATTATATCTTAAAGAGGCTTCTTCCTTCTTTATTACCTCATGATCATATTATTCCTCTCATTGATGAGATTACTGATTTCCCTCCTCCATGCAATGTTTAGGATCCTTTTTTATCTAAAGAGGCATTCACCTACAATGATTTTGGAGTGTCCAAATTATTTCAAGATCCTCTCATCATGTTTCCATGTACATTTAGTAATATTGGGATTTTACCTTTTGAAACTCCCCATAAATCTCAATCATGTACAATTTCTCCAACATATGATGATAATTACATAATGGCCCAAGATTAATCTTGAGACTTATAAGTTCAACATTATCATAAAAACTTATCTCAAATTTATGATTTTAACTAGGACATTCATATTGTTTCTACAAATCATGAATTAGATTTTGAAGGTTATGTACCTCCTAATCTCCACTTTTTGATACTCCTTGTGTGGTAGGATGAATCATACCTTCAAAAACTTTAGAAATTATTTCATCCTCTCTATTACCTATGGATATCATCTTTGAATCTAATCCTTCCTCTATCATATAACCTAATAACACACTAATATTTTCTTATCTATCTACTTTTCCTACTCCTAAGATTACACTTGATGCTAAGGCAACCAATGTACATTAGATACATTATGAGTATGATTTCCATGGTAACAAAATTTTAGATCTTGAAGTAGATGTTGAGTATTATGGTCCTCTTCCTACCTTACCTAGTGATGAAATTATTCTAGAAATACTTCATGCCTGAGAACCTCAACTTCCTCAACAACATCATAAACTTGGGAATTTCAAAACCAAAACCCCTTGTTTCAATATTTTCATTGCTAGCACTAATCCTAAAACTAATCCAATTTTTGATCTACCTAATGAACCATACCATTTCTAAGATGGCAATGCTATGTTTATCAAAGAGACTATTTGTATTTAATATGGTACTCCATCGTGTCCTCGACCAATTATAGTTTCTCATTAACTCTTACCTACCAAACATGTAAACTTTAGCTTGTTTTTTTATAAATATCATGAGATTTCTGCCTAGTTATACAAGGATATGGATAGTATTGACCCTAGTATTATGGTGCATAACATCATTACTTATCTTGATGCCAAGTATGTTCATAAAAAAAAAGGAAATTTTCACTTGAGGTTTCTAACTTATGTCACAACGAAATTGTCAAATAATTTGATGCTAAATTTATCAAACAAGTGGACTATTATGAATGGGTTTCTAACATAGTTCCCGTTCAAACAAAGGTCACTATGGTCATTCACATTTGTATTGATTTTTGTAATATTAATCTCACTTATCCTAAGGACAACTTACCTTTATCTTCAATAGATTTCATTGTCGATTCCATAGTTGGTTATGAAATTTTATCTCTTATGGATGGCTTCTCAAGCTATAATCAAAATCACATTTCCCCTGAGGACCAACATAAGACCACTTTAACCATGGAATGGGGCACATATTGCTATGTCAAAATACCCTTTATCCTTAAAATTTATAGATCCACTTACCAATGATAAATGACTCATATATGTCATGATATTATCCAACAAATCATTGAAACCTATGTGGATGACCTCATTGCTAAATTTATAAGTCAAAAGACTTATATTTTTGATCTTGTTATCATCTTTGACCCTCTTCTCAAATACTGATTGGACTAAATCCTTACAAATGTGTCTTTGGTGTCACATCTAGAAAAATTTTAGGATTCTTATTCTCTCTCTATGACATCAATTTTGACCCAACTAAGATTAGTGATATCATCAACATGCCCATTCCTCATTCTATTTTAGACATATGTACTTATTTAAGCAACCTTGGGGCAATTAAATGATTCATCCTTTAAATGGATTATTTCATCCACTCCAACAATTCTCTTCTTAAGAAACATAATGCTTTAGAATGGATGGATCCTTGTCAAAAATCCTTTGATAACATGAAAGAGTCATTACTTCACCCTATGCTTTATCCTCCTTCCAATTATCAACCTTTGATTTTATATACTTATTTTACACCCATATCAATTGGAGCAATGTTTTCCCAGAAATATGATACTAAAAGAAAATATGACATCTATTACATTAGTCGAGGCCTCATTGATTATGAGAAAAGTTATATAAAAGTTGAATGTGATTACTTTGCCATCTTTTTTATAGCTAAAAACATAGACATTACATGCTATACTAGACCACTTATGTTATCATTAATTTCAATCCCTTTCATCACTTATTCTCCAAAGCCTTTCTTTCTAGAGATATAATTAGAAAATAGATGGTCCTCATTATGGAATTTGATCTCTGCATCGTAACTCAAAAAGATGTCAAAGGATATGTCATAGCCAATCAACTTGTTACAACTCCTATACTAGCTAATAACCACCTTCAAGATAGTCTTCTAGATGAAAATATTATATATATTAAAGGTTTTAAATTAGGATATTTATTTCAAAGATTACTTTCATAACTTTACCACTAATCTTGAAGCAAGAAATCTTGATGAATCCACTATTCCCCTCAATAGTACTAAACCAAAAGTAGTTATAAAATAAATGCTTGAAATTAATGTCAAATTGCATGAAGATAATTAGACTCTTCACTTTGATGATGCTAAATGCCTTGAAGGAGCTAGGGCAGGTTGCATTATTACAAGTCCTCTTGGCAAAATCATCCATTTATCTTTTTTCTTAACATTTTATGTAACTAATAATATGGTAGAATATGAAGCTCTAATCTTAGGCATGAGAGTTGCTCTTGATTTAGACATCTAATACCTACATGATTTAGGTGATTCTCAACTCATTTACTACAAAGCTAATGGTGATTACCAATACAAAAGTGAGAATATCATTTCTTATCATCAAATTTCAACTACTCTCACCAAATACATCATTTCTTTCACCATCGAGCCTATCCCTCAAGATTAAAATTCTATTACTGATTCCCTTGCTTCTCTAGCTTCTCTTTTTCATTCTCACCAAGTTCTTTCTGATCCCAATTTTATTATCTAAATAATAAAATCTCCATCTTCTATTCAACCACTTGATTCACTTATCTACTATATCAAGGTTTTCATCATTTGACAAAGCTTGTGTATAAAGACATCATTCAAATTTTGGAGCACCAAACTTATCCGCCTAGCTTAGACTCTCATGAAAAGACTAGCATTCATAAACAAGCCTTTAAATATGTATTTAAATATAACATCCTTTAATATCAAAATGTTACTCCATTGTGTTATGCAATATGAGGTCCCTCTTCTTCTTGAACAAGCACATGGGTGTCAGGAATCTAGAACAACAAACATGCTCTGATCCCACTTGTCAGGATGCGAAACTGGAAACATACAATTGATTACCAAACTTCAAACAACTTAATATGCGGAAATAAACCAGATTCACCAAGTAACTAGAATTCAGAATAACACAGCATATGAGAGACAATACACAACTTGTATTAACACTTTATACAGAAAAGAATACAATAAAGAAGATGCCACTTCTTCTCCACCACCTTACAGAGGTTTCCCACACCTCAAGTGAACAGTACTTCTTCTCCCCAAAGCTCTCCCTCTCACAGGTCTCAACACCCAACTCAAATACAGAGTTGGTGTTCACCTCCCATGCTCCACGCATAACACAAGTGCTCCACGCACTCCACAAGCACTCCACGTGCTCCACAAGTACTCAAGGTACTTCAAGTAGATCTCCCATGAACCTGCAACAACCTGCAATTCAACAGACCATACTTATGGAAGGAACTTCCTTACCTTCCTCTCTTGCTCTATCCGAGTACACACCTGTACTCCAAGTAGATCATGCCTGATACTGCTCCCTGTTGTGTTGCTGTCTATATGACCTTGCAAACCTGCAAATCAAACAACGATTCTGCTCACCTGTGAACCTCGACCTTGCACACACATACACCTGCAGATCAACGATCTTACTTACCATGTAGATCTCCTATATAGGCCATGCAACTATGACCAAGATCCTACACTCTTGAAGAACCCAGCTGGCTCTCCAATCCAGCACCAACACACCTGGTACTGAGGCACTAGGAGGAACGCACCATTGCTCTACCTCACACATAGAAGGAGCTTATAATTATGCTCTCTTACTCCCTAGCACACTTTTCCAATACAACCATGAGTCTATTATATAGATCTCATCAAACAATAATTAGACATCTAATTACAATAATTAGATCCGCAGCTATGAGTCTAAAATTAGATCTCTTCATGCAAACACTTGGTTCGTTAGCTAATTGCCCGTAAATAGCTCACAGTCGAACCACACAGGCGATCGACGTCGGTCCCTGTCTGCCTGGAGGTGACCGACGTCGGCCGATATATGACCAACGTCGGTTGCTTCCCTTTGCTATCCTACCGACGTCGGCTGATCAGACCGACCCCAACTTCTCTGCAATCTTCAGCAACCTCCTCTCCTATTTGCATCAGTGAAGCTTTTAGCTCCACAATCCTAACAATGGGGGCATTTGTAGTGGTCACTGTAGCAAACGTGCTAAAGCCTATAAATTCCTACATATGGGATACTTTTGGCCTCCTTTTAAAAAGGATGAAATCCAATTCACTAGAAAGTGTATTCCTTGCCAACTTCATGATGATCTAATTCATTCACCTCCAATCAAGTTTAAAACTATCAAATCTCCCTAGCTATTCTCCATGTGGGGATTATATCTCATCAAAAAATTACCTCGTTCTCAAGATGACCATGTCTTTATCATCACATCTACCAAATATTTTACCAAATGGGTTAAAGTTATGCCCCTTATTAATGTCACTAGTAGCACCATCTCCAAATTCATTCTTAATAAAATCATTTACCATTTTGGTGCTCCCCATACTATCATTTTCAAAAATGGTGGTAATTTTAGAAACAAGGATGTCAAATAATTCTGTGTTAAATTTAAGATCAATCACAAATTTTCCACACCCTATCATCCATAATGTAATGGTCAAGTTGAGACTACAACTAAAATCCTCAATAAAATTTCCCAAAATAAAATTTGTGAAACCAACATAGATTGACACATTCATCTCTATCCTTCCATTTGGGCCTATCAAACTAGCATACATATTTCCACTCAGGCAACACCATTCTCTCTAGTCTATGGTTTTAAACTAGTTCTTCCATTATAAGTTGAGCTTACCTCTCTTCGTATATCTCTTCATAGTATCATCCCTGATGAATAATTACATGAATCTGACCTTCATTCCCTTGATCTCCTTGATGAATGCGATATTTTTTATTTACAACAAAATCACCAATATAAGGCTCGTATTGATAAACAACATAAAAAAAGTGTTAAAATTCACACATTTAATGTTCGTGATCTTGTCCTCAAATTATACTACACTCATGGTAAAGAAGGTGAACACACATAAAAATGATGGGACCCTTATTTAGTCAAAGATTTTCTTGGTCCAAGAACCTATCACCTTCAAACCAATGACTCCATGTTTTCAAAGAGCCCACCAATGCATAATTCCTCAAGAAGTTTTTTGCCTAATTATTCCCTTCTTTTTCATGATTTCTAAATGTTATTTATGTAACACTTTTTTCAAGATGCTTACATGGGTCTCTCCCTCTACATTAGTTCTCTCTTTTTACAAAACTTATTCCTTCCTTTTTGGTCTTCTAGTTTCCCCTTTTTTATTATGAGTTGCATTGTAAAAATACAGATAGGACCCAGTCTTCCTCATGATTTACCATAGTTTAATTAATTTTTACACACTTTTTTCACCCCTTGGGTTTCTATTTTGTGGGTTTTAGTGTAATACCATGGATAGGACCTAGCCTTACTCACAAATACCATCTTTCTTCATATCCCCTTTATTTTTGCATGATTTTTGATACCCTTGTAGGTTTCTCTTTTATGAGTTATAGTGTAATACCATCGATAGGACCTAGACTTCATCATAAAATTACCATCTTGTCATTTCATTTTCTAGAATGTGTTTTTTATCCTTATTCTCAGCTTTAGATTTTGCTTCTTTTGATAGATGAAATTTGCACAACAATCTATGATAACATGTTTTCCTCCATTTTCCTCATTATTATGATAAGTACTCACACTTTTTCTATCATTATATCCCTCTTTCACCCTTTATCACATTTTTGAAATTTGAAGTAATTCAAATTATTTCATGTGTCATTCCTCTTGATTTCCTTTCCTTTCACTCCATATTGGATAAAACAAATTTTAAGTCAAGATAACACTTTTATTTTACCTAGATTTATGAGACTCTTAGACACCATGCTCTTTAAAGTTCTCTCTTTTAGAAACCAAGTCCAAAGTATTAAAATGAAAGTCATCTTTAGCACCCATGTTTGGTTTTCCAAATCTATATAGAGGAGGAACAAAAAGTCCATCAAAAAAGTTAAAAGCCAAATCATTTGAAGAAGAAGGCAATGTTATACAAAAGGCAACCTATAAATTTCAAAAGTCAAAATCACACCAAAATATGATTATAAGCACATCTCCTATCTCTAATTGAAGTTTAAACTCCATAGCTAGCCTCACATTAGAGTTGAGGTCCATTAGGGTGTGGTAAGCCAGTAGCTTGGAATAGGAGAATTCAACAAACTATATGGTGATACCCACTTTCTCACATAAATACCCAATCTTCATAGTAGACCGATGGCTCTATTAGAGGTCCTGAGGAATGGGGAACACATTGTGGGAAGGTAGGCCCATTTTAATTTTCATGCATATAGCCTTTGTGGGATGATATACATACTTCATTTGTTGACCTAAGATTTGTATGGCTAGAATAAGTTATTCAAAATCCTTAAGGTCAACAACCCTCTTGTTTTGAGAAACTTAATTTGAGTTTCTTAACTTTGATAAAGAGTTCCTCTACCTTGGTTTTTCTTTCATTCTCCCCTCCACCCATTTCATTTCCCCCTTGATAGGTGAATTGTGATTCTAAATTTGTTTTCCCCTCTTCTATACTCCCTTCTTCTTCACATCTTAAAAACATGCTAGCACTACTTTATTTCAGTTTTATCTATCCTTAGATCAAAAGAACATGTTTGAGAAACTATGGATTAATTTCGTTGCACCATAAATTTACATTTCTAGAATTATTTTGTTTTCATCTTACCATTTGTTATTACTATACTACCCCTTTTTGTGGACACCTAAATCTATTTATACTTCCATGTAATTTTTCCATTGTTGAGTGAGTTTGGGCTTGTTACTTCTCACTTATCAATATTTTTTTCCCTTTTTATGCACCTTTTTCAATTGATGATTAAGGATTTTTATTGCTCACTCATCAATGTTATTTTACCATTTTTACTTACCCATCTTTGTTTAAGGATTGTTACTCATTTCACATATATGTTTGATTACCATACTTTTAAACATATATACTTAGTTTGATTTGGTGAGTTTGACTTTCATACTCAAGGTTTAGTTGTTTGAGTTTTTTGGTCTTTCGTAGCCTTAGATTTTTAGTTCCTAATTTACTCTAAATTTTGACTTGGTCATTTGCTCTAACATAACACTTATCACCCCAAATTTATAAATTTCTAAGTGCATCCCATCCACATAACACTAATTATCTTAGATTTCTTGTGTTTGTCCTCTTTAGTTTTATATACTTGGGTTTATTGAAAGTAGTTTCTATGCCCTACACCATTAAAACTACACACACAGTAGACAACCATCCAGAGATAAATTTAAGTCAAGGTACAAATCACATTTAATTTTTCAGTTATTTCCATTTATGTCATTTACTTTTAGTTATTTTTTCTTTAAAATACTATAAATTTTTTTAGCCTTAGCATTATGTATTACTATGTTATTTCTCAAAGCACCATCCCTTATTACACCTTAGTGACATGTGAGGATCTTTAAGGGGACACACACACACACACACACACACACACACACACACACACACACACACACACACACACACACACACACACACGCACACGCACACACACGCACACACACACACACACAATATTTATAAAATTTTATCAAATAATGATGTTTTATATCTTTTAGGAATCCATAGAGACTCAATCTCTCTGAGTGCATACCTTAAAGGGTGCACTGGGAAAGGGATGGGTAGACCATTAGTGATTTACAAGATTGTTGTCCCTTATTTCCACTTATTACCAATCCAACCTACTCCTAAAACCATTCCCTAAGTTATTGTTCCTCTTTTTCAAACTCCTTCAATATTTTCCACTTTCCACCGCTCTTTTACTCACCTTAATCCCATTTTGATAGTCTACTATACTAGGTTGACCAAGTCAATCGTGTACTATTTTGGGTAAATTCTATTTAAGGTCTAGGTCATCTCTTGGTTTGCCTAACTCGTGACCTAGTGAATTTTTGTCCATAACTATACTAGGTCAACTGCATTGACCCTATTGGTTAAAAAAATTAGAAGGGTTTAGGGTTAAATATACCTATATATAAAAGATAATTTCTTCATTATTTATAAATGAACAAGAGTTATTATTCACTTGCATTTCTTTATAATCTGCTCTTCCACCATTCTACTTGAGGAATCTTATCTTAGGGTTTCTATTTAGAGAATCTAGTCTTATGGAAAAGTCTTGGATGATTTGGCCTTTCTTAGTGATCCTTATAAAACATAACAACCTTTTGTGAAACCCCTCTAGCTAAGGGAGAGATTGAGCCTCGATGGGTTCATCTTTTAGGTAAGTATTCTCTAACTTTACTCATCTCTTTAGTAGATAGAAGTAGCAGAAGTATTGGCATCAAATAAGATTACTCTTTTTATTTATGCATTAGGGTCTTACTCATGCATCACTTAATTGATATTCTTCTATACATGTTTATTTATTTACTAACCCCCCATTTTGTGCCACAAGCTCTAGTGAGCAATAGATTAGATTTCTTTACTTCACTTATTATTAGTTTAGTAAGATATGAAAACATAGGGCTTAGTTAGGGTTATTGCATGATTGTTCTTGACTAGAGGTTTTGGAACCCTCCCTAGTGTAGTTTATTTTGATAATATATCCCCTAATTGGGTCTAACAAATCCCCATATTAGTAATGTTCCTGATTATCTAATATATCCCCAATCGGAAGTGTAAGTATGATCTATCTTATCCGAGTTAGGATTTATTTATAGACATGATGCAAATCTAATTGCATACAAGACCTATCATACATAGTTGACCTTGTTCCCTTTACCAACTAAGTTGGTGTACTTCTATGTAGTTAGCCACCTATTAGCATACTAAATTAGCCCATTACTACATATTTAGCCATATCTTTTTGGCTTGCCTTATAGACTAAGTTGACTAGGCCAACTTTATTCTTCCATAATGGTGAATATTTGCCCATTTACCATAAATGCCTTAGGCATTTATTGGTTTGACTTATTCCTACCTAGTACCCCATTATACCCCTAGTTTACCTAAAACATTCTTAGGGTTCATTCTAGTGCCTGGATTTTACCTACCACTCAATTTTCTATATTTAACTCAATTTCAAATAAAAATATTCAAAATATCAAAATTTCCAATTGCTTACTTAGACTATACTCATTATGGCCAATATGCATCCTCACCATCTCATATATCATCTCCTCACCATGATGGCTCTTTGGTTTCACTCTATGTCTTTTAGAGCTCTATTTTATCAGAAGAGTAAAAATAATAAATGAATTATTTTTTTCACCCTATTTATATTTACTATTGAAAATTATTTACCTTTCAAAAAAAATTATTTTGACCCTATATTTGTTTCTACTAGCTCTTTTTATGAACTATAAAATGTTCTATAATCCTAACATCATATAGAATCTTTTCACCTAGAATATGCATATGTTACAAAAAATTTCATTTTTTACTCTTTTCTAATAATTTACACATGTTTACCTAATGTTCCCTACATTAGAAACATTCACATTTCTTACATATCATTATTTATCTATAACACTAAGTAAGTAAAGGTATGTATTTTTCAATTTTATTATTCTATTTATCTTATTTTCTCCTTACTACAATCCATTTATCTTTAGTATTGTGTGTTGATATGTTATTTTCCTGAAGTACCATCCCATGTTACACCTACATGACACATGATGAGATTTGTGTGGGGAATATGTATACACATAATATTTTCAAACTTTGTCATTTATTGATGCTTTATCTCTTACAAGAACCAATCGAGTCTTAATATCTATGAGTACATGCCTTAAAGGGTACACTAAGAAAGGGGTGGATAGACCATTGGTGATTTTCAAGATTATTGTCCCTTTACTACCACTTGTCTACACAACCATCTCCTAAAAACGTTTCCCTAAGTTTTCAATCCTATTTTCACCCTCTTATATTTATTTTCTAACTTCATTATCCCTTCCCTAGCATTAACTCATTTTTGATAGTTTACAATACAATGTCAGCCCCATCGACTCTATACTCTAATTGATAAAACTCATTTAGGTTCTAGGTCGACCCTGGCTGACCTAGACTAAGACCTAATTTTGTTGTCAATAATGATATATCTATTGGGTTGACCATATCAGCTAAAATTTTAGTAAGGACTAGGGTTAGATCCAACTATATATACACATTCATTTCATAATTGATTATATAAGAGAAAAAGAAGAGATATATGCTGTGCATATGATTATCCACCTTTCTAATTGAGGATCATATATTAGGGTTTCATACTTTATTTTTAGATATATATCTTGTCTTTTGGAGAATTATTTTGGATGCACAGATAGGTTGTGTAGCCTAGAGCTGATTTGTTCTTGTCATCTTTACATACCATAACAAACTCTTGTGAATCACCTTGGCCAATGGAGAGATTAAAACTTGGAGGGTTTGTATTTAAAGGTAAGTATTCCTAACATTTTTCCTCCTTTGTAATATTAGATAGATTATAATTTGTACTTGTCTCCCATGCATTAGGATTTTTTATACATTGACATGAGTATATTTATTTTATGCATGTTTACTTTTTATGTCTATTACCCCCACTTTTTGACACAAGCTTTGGTGAGAAATATATTATGATTTAATTCATTTTATATTTACTTAAATTAGTGAATATGAAAACATAGGACTTGTTTAGGTTTATTACAAAGTTTTTCTTGATTGGAGGCTTTGGAACCCTCCCTAGTGATTTTATTATGGTAAGATATCCCTTAGATAGATATAGCAGATCCATCTTGGGTGTGACCTTGAATATCTAATGTATCAATAACCAAAAGTGTAAGTAGGATTTATCTTCTCCTATATAGTATTTATTTATATATCAATTTCATTTGCATTTACATACACCTTGTACATGACTGACTACAATAAGCATGTCACATGAATCATGTCTCTATGGTGTTGATCTTATCTTTATGTTGTTAGGCTTATATTTATAGGGTTTTATATATTAATATGTATGGTTCTTATGTCTTACATATTACTTATTATGATTTTACCCTCACTTCACATATGTGTAAGGAACAATATGTTGTATGACTAAAGATTCACTTTAACCTAGTTTATGCACTCTAAAACAAAATAATTATATTGGATTTGAGTAACCATCAAAATATAACTAAAAAATGTGTCTCACATTTAGAATTAGAACTCCATATAGTATTTTTTTTTAAATGGAGTATTTAGAGTAAGGGATTCAACCTCCTCTTTTGTATAAGTGATTAATAGAACCACTGAATTATAATTACCCTCCTTTAGCATAAGAGATTATGTAAAGAAAACAAGATGGATAAGTTTCACAAGTGTGCAATATTATGAATAAAAATTTAATGGAGAGGCTTGGATCTAGGCTTATCCCTTGGTGCAATAAATTTTAATTTTATTGAGTCTCTCTTGAACCTAGATTTTGACATCTATAGGTTCCTCTATAGTGGCTTAGTAATACCTTGTATTTATAGAATGATTTAAGATGAATCATGTACACTAGATGAATCTTGAAAATTAAAATGGGAAGGGTTAAGGTGTAAGTGAATGTAAAATATTAATAAGGACCCAAAAATATAAAAGGGATAATCTTGTAAGGAAACAAGGTTATCTAAGGGACTATAAAACTATGGGTTTATCTAGGAGATAAGTGAGGCTTAGTTATCAAGGTAAAGTTGGATAAAATGTGATAAGTAGTTAAAGTATACTAATAGATATCTTATAGATAAGTATAAATATTATTTATAGGCTTATATGACCAAATAGAGACTTGTGTAATTGGGGCCATCCTATACATGGGTTAAAATGTACAATTTTTATAAATAAGCTAATTTGGGAATAAAACACATGAATAAGTGTTTTGTGCCAAAAAAATTATCTACATAATTCTCTCACTTCAATGTGGATATGTGAGTGAAATTCTTGCATGCATCAAATTATTCATGTCAATAAATTATAACACACACCTTTTCTTACCTAGGGAAACATGAAGTGTTTGAATTTACTCTCACTAAGTTTCCATCCACACTTGAGTAGCTAATTTACCCAAAATAAGTTCCAATTCCTATAGGTATTTAAATTTCTCATAATATTCATGTGATTATTTGAAAAATTTGAAATTTACTCTTAAAATTGAAAGTTAAAGGAAGCATACAAAATAATATATACCTATTTTTTACTAACCTAAAATGCTTCCATAATTGATCCATCACTACACTTTAAATAGGTATTGAAAATGTATCTAAACACTTTCTCACAAGAGTCACAAGGGTTTGACACACACATCTTAAGATCATAAAAATTTATTGAAAAATATCCAAGACACTTTTCATGGAGTCACTAACACCCCATACACTTGTTAAACAAGGAAGTAGATAATTAGCTCATATTCATTCATAATAGACACAGTTCAAATTTAAAAATTATTTTTTATAATTCCACCCCTTTTATTATTATGGATGAATAACATGTTTCTTTTCTCAATCATCTCAAAATAAAATATTTAAAACACCATATGTAAATTTTTGGGAGCTGAACCTAATAATGATGTGTTTAGATAATGGGTGACTAAAAATGGATGCCTAAGGGATATATATAAATTTTAGCCATCTCTAATGGTTTATTTTTTATTCATTTCAAAAATGAATAACATTATTCTTATATATTAGTTAGGGGACCTTGATTCTTAGGTAAATATAGATTTTTTTGAGGAAATGGAACTTGAGCTTTAACCCTAATAAAGAGGACCTTAATATGATGCTAATATGGGTCAAATTGATGGGTATACCTTTATATTTTTTGGAATAAGACCTAATTAAAAGTGTATAATTTTTTGGGATACCTTATAGAATTTTATGTAGCTACTAAATCTCAATTTAAATTAATTCATGCAAGGTTGTGTGTTAATGCCTTTGTTAAATATGAGTTTCCTAGTTTATTTACTCTTATATCTTCTATGGTAAATTGCATACAATGTATTGGATATGATTACTCTTCACTAAAATGTGACATTTTACTCAAACTTCATTGTCGATATAAACTTTATCTGGATATAAAGGGGAATTCTAATAAATATATATATATATATATATAAAGAAATGGACTAAAAAAAGGCCCATAAAAGAAAAGTTAAGAGATATTAAATCCCTCATTGACTGAGGAAGGTATTAAAAATATGTAAGGGGAATTAGATCCTAAAATTTGTAGGTTTCCAACTGAACCCAAAAATTCCAAGGAGATAGATATTTTAGATGAAGCTAAACAATATCATGCTTTAGTACTTGATGGGAATCAAATCTTACCTAAATACAAGGTTACTAATGGGTTGATATAATATTCTTTGGAAAATTTTATAAATAAGGAAAGAATTGAGAAGGATCTTAACTTAGTTACTATTCCATATCAATCTCTTCAAAAAGTTAAGGATAAGGAGTTTCAAACTCAATATTCTTTAGGTCAGAATTAATTGGAAGGTTAATTCAAGGAAAATCTGACAAAGAATAATTAGCTCTACCCCCTAATGATCACTTCAACTTTCATTTAGATTCATGGAAAAAATCTCAAATTGCTTGCCTTGCATAAATGGAGGACTTAGAAGTCAAAGACCAAGAGTTTGTCCCTTTTTGGAAGAACTATTTGAAAGGGTGGTTTCTCCATATCCTAAGAATGGAAAAGAGATCAAACTCATTTCCAATGTGACCACTAGATCTAGTAGTAGAGCAACTAATGATGGGGAGTGTAAAAAGAAAGAAATTCTCAAAAATATAATAATAAAAATAAAATAGATAAGGATATTTTAGATGGTCTGTAAAGGACATTTCTATAATATGTAAGGGAATATAATATTTGTAAATTAATATTGGTTAGAAAATTAGAGGTCTAAATAATAGGAATAAGCATAGAAATTTAATATATTTAAGAAGAAATAATAGACTTGATATTTTCATCCTACAAGAAACTAAATTTGAAATGGATTTTTAGAAAGAATCAAGAACCTTATTTGTAAATATTCCTCTACTGCTTACATCATCTCTTCAAGGGCCTAGGGGGCTAGCCATTTTTTTTTTAGATAAATATGTTAAATGAGAGATTATTTTCAAAAGCCTATCTCACTCGGCCATATTTTTCACTCATAAGGAATATGGTACTACATTGATACTTTACAATATTAATGATCCTAATTATCATGTTCATCACCAATAGATGTGTCAAGATATTTCTTTGTTTAGACAAAATTATGTTAGTGTGCACTGGATGATTGTTGGTGATTTTAATATACGTATCTCCGCGTAATAATTAAAGGTGACAATCAAGATTATATGGATAATACGAATGGATTTGTTGATTTTATAGATAATCATAGGTTGATGGATATTGATTTTATATGATCCCCCTTTACTTGGTCTAATATAATAATTAGGTAAAATATAATTTAGGTAAGATTGGATCAATTCTTGATCTCTTTGAATAGGATTTATTTCCATGATTTTTGTCTTGCCTCATTGCCTAGACTTGTATTAGATCATAACCATATCATTCTAAGCATGGAGTATTTTTTTTTAAAAGGATAGGACACTATTTAGGTTTGAACACATGGTTTTAGCACCCAAATTTTCTTATCAAAATTAAAGATTGGTGGAAAGAAGACTATTGCAGATCTATCATGTTTAATCTTGCTAGAAAGCTTTAAAATATCAAAAATAAGATTAGATTAGGGAATAAATATGTTTTTGGTAACATATTTTAGAAAAATAATAATTTAAGAAAGGAATTAACTTATATATAAGTATATATGGTAGAGCATGGACAAGACTAAAATTCTCTTTCTCATAAAAAATGATATTTTGTGAGTATCATTCCACTGTTGCCAAAGAGGAATCTTTTTGGAGACTAAAATATATGTAAATATGGATTAAATAAGGGGACATAAATAAAATATTATTTCATCTGACTAATCTTAATCATAGGAGTCATAAAACAATTTATGAAATCTATTTGGAATGAGGGGACAAGAGATTTGATCTATTAATCATAAAAAGGTAGACTATGCAATATTTTTGCTTAGAACACTATTGGGAATGAAAGTAGTGTGGAAAATTTTATTTGTAACATCCCTCTAACTAATTACTCAGTAGGATAACATGAAGCTACTCAAACTAGTTTCTATGGATGAAATTAAAAGTGTTATTTTTATAATGAATAAAGACAAGGTTCTAGGACCATACATATTTGATACTAACTTCTTCTAACACTATTGGTATATAATTTAAATGGATTTTATGGATATAATGGATGAATTAATTTATTCAAGTAATATTTTGAGATAATTCAATAACACCTTTATTGTGTTGGTTATAAATAAAGTAAGTGCCTCTTATTTTAAGTATTTCTAACCAATCAGCTTATGAAACACAATTTACAAAATATTTAGCTCTAAGGCTATAGCCTTTGATGCAAAAGATCATATATAATCATAAAGGTGGTTTTGTGATGGGAAGAAAAATTTAGGATGACATCATTGTTTTACATGAGACTACCTTTAATGGGAAAAGGTAACAAATCTAGTATGGCCATTAAACTAGACATGAACAAGGTCTATGATAGGCTAGATTGGAGTTTTTTGGATAAGGTGTTACTTAATTTTTGCTTCCACATTCATATAAAAAAATTTATTCATGTTTGTATATATATGGACATGTTTTTTTTTCTTGTTAATGGTGTTCCTCAAGGGTAATTTGAAATAAAAAGAGGCATTAAACAAAGTGATCTTCTATCACTTTTTCTTTTTATTATAATGGCTGAATCCTTGAGTAGATCTCTATCTATTATAGTTAGCCAAGGGATAATCAAGAGATTTAAGTCAACTTTGAGATCAGATCCATCCTCTAATCAATTTTTATGATACAATGGTTTTGATAGAGGCCTCAAGATTACTTTGAAATCAAAAGAGGCATTAAACAAGGAGATCCTCTATTGCTTTTCTTTTTTATTATAATGGTTGAATCCTTGAGTGGATATCTATTTGTTATAGTTAGCCAAGGGATAATGAATGGATTTAAGTTGAATTTGAGATTGGATCCTTCTTATAATAAATTTTTATGATACAATGGTTTTGACAAAGGCCTCTGTTAAGGAAACTAAGGAACTTAAAATATTTCTAAAATACTATGAAGATTCTTCCAAGTAGTTGATTAACTTTAACAAAAGTTTGGTGTTTTTATTCAATACTCCTTTCATGAAGCAATAAATATAGCTAAAATTTTAGGCTGCTAGATCCAATCATTCCCTTATTCTTACCTTGATATGCCACTCTTTATTGGTTTGATACCTATACATGATTGGAATCTACTTAACATATTTTAGAATAAGCTCATTGATTAGAAATGAATGATTTTATCCCAAATGAGGAAAATAACTCTTATCGAAATCAATCTCTAAAGCCTTCTAGTGTAATTTATGTCAATGATAAAAATTACAAGATTCTTAGATGATTAAATTTAAAGGATTCAAAAATTAATCCATTGGTTAGGATTGAAGGATAAAAATAGAATTCACCTTGTGGCCTCGGATAAGGTTTGTATCCAAAGACATCTAGGAGAATCGAACATAAGAAAGATGAAATATATGAATCAAGTTTTGATCTCTAAAATAGGATGGAGATTCATTAGTGATACAAACCAATGGATTTCAATATTAAAATCTAAATATCTTGATGCAAGAGAGATTGCCATGATACTAGTGGAAAATCAATTTATTAGAGGATCTTATTTTTGGAATCATCTTATTAATAATAGAGAACTTATTATTAGATGAAACAAATGGAAGATTCAAAATGGGTAAGGACCTGATTTTGGAAATAATCTTGGATTATATGATATACCTCAATATATTTGGTTCTATGGCATCAAATCAGTCTACCAATTTAAAGTATTTATATTACTAAAGTAGTTGATTAAATTCAGGTTTTTGATAGAGGCAAAGACTAAGTATAGTTCTAAGTTGATGATCTAATTCTTGAAGGGGAAGCCATCCTTTATTATCTAAATTTCCTTCTCATAGGTTATTATATTTTAAATCTTCCCAAAGAAGAGGAACTGGGCTGGTCTAAATAAATTGATGGTAATTATAATGACAAATATGGCTATGACTTACTTTTAGATGGACCCATAGATGGTTTTACTTGGATCAACTTATGGTTAAAAGATTTAATTACTAAAGTGAATAGATTTGATATATTTTAGTTTAAAAAAAATTCCTTGCTATGGATATATTAATAAATGTGGGTTAATTACTATCAATAGATGCCCATTATGTGAGGAGAAGGTGGAATCGGTTTTCCATATAGTCTTGGGATGCTCTTTTGCTTTCAAAGTTTGGGTAATAAGTCTTAGTAACCTTCATATGGCTTGGGTTCAACCTTACTCCTTACTATATCTTTAAAACTATTTTAAATTTCCCTTCAAAAGTGATGCCTTGAAGAAGATATGGAGTTGGGCTCTACCTCATACCTTGTTTAGAAGGAAATAAATGATAGAGTATTTAAAAATTGAAAGATTTATAACTTGAGAGTAACCATCAAAATTTAAAAGCTTCTTATGTAAAATTTTAAGTCTTGCAAGGAAAAATGTAAATTATATTTTGGATGTCAAGAACTTATTATTATGAATAACTAGGATTTAGAATTTATAGGTACTCCCTTGGTTGGCCTAAGAAATAAATTGAGTAAATCTACTAGGTGACTCTCTAGGTTGGGTAAATTTTAATTTTAATAGCTATTCCAAAGGAAAACCCATAAGGCTAGGAGGAAGAAGAATTATAAGTAATTCCAAAAATGGAGTTATTGCTACCTATGTTGGGAGTATGGGAGTCCAAAATAGTCATTAGACAAAAGCTTGAGCTTCTCTATTGAGGTTGCAGTTGAAAAAAGAGATAGGGGTGAGTCAATTGGTCTTTGAAGGGGAATCCATTAATATCATCTAGTATATTTTGAATAAGAATTATACAATTTAGATCATTATAAATATGATGTACTAATCCTCTATTATTATTAACTCTTTTTATAATTTTAGTATCCAACACATATATATAGAGGGAAACTAATTAGTTGATTGGTTTGCCAATTTGGGAGTTGTATCTAATAGATTAAAGAAATGGTTGTCTAAAGAGTAATTTATGGATGAAATTATCCAAATAATCAATCATGAATCATATACCTTCATGTCTAAGGATGAATATTATTAGATGACGGATTTATATTTATGGCATGAAGTTTGTCTTGATTATTTTCTATACCTGTTTGATTACCTTGCATGTCTTCCAAGAGGGGTGCTTCTATATTTTTAATAAAAGATAAATCAAGAGGAGAACATTATTTAATGATAAATCAATTGTAATTATTATAAACTAGATTGGGAAGCCTATTATGATAGGGAAAATTATTAGGAGTCATGATAATGATTCTATGGATACTCATAGTAAGACTTGTGTGAAGTGGATCCTTGGTGATTTTATCATGATTAAATAGCTTATTTGGTAGATTATAAATTACTCTTGGCATGATAATTTCATTATTAACCTTTATAATTATCTTAGATTACATTATTCTAATTTATATATGCAAACATAGTTTTGGGAGCATTTAGGGGCCAATAGAATAAGAGGGGACTAATGCCATGTTGAGTTATCCTTGGTTGAGGTGTTATCCATGGATTAAAAGCTATGGTTTATCCTTCATGATATATTATTTACTATATTTCATTAAAAATATTGAGGTATATGAACCTCATATTTATAGAATTTGTTTTGATGGATGGAAGGAAATAGTAGTTTCAATCCAAGGGGTTGAGTTTGAGATATCTAAGGATCTCATTACTCACGTCACATGCATGAATGGAAGGGAAAAAATTCTAAAAATCCAGTAGGGATACCAACTATGAAATAAATAAATTTATGATTAATGGGGAGGAATTAATTCCTTTCCATCATGACTCCCATAGAGATTCCATCCATTGGCCTTAAAATATAGTTGCCAAGAAGATCATAAAATTTATCACATTGGATGACAGGTAAAAATTGATTCTTAATTTCAATTTTTTATTTATTAATTAGTTAAAACATGAATACCTTGTTATTATTCCATTATACATATTGAATTCATTAGAAATCTCCATTTTGGAAGTAAAAAATGGGAAGAGGAGATTCCCCTTACATCAAAATATTATCCTTTTGTTGTGTAAGTATGTTAAAGATAAGAAGATGATACCTATCCATAGGAATTTTGAGGGAGAATCATACCATAACAATTAAAATTAAAATCCCATTAAGAAGCCTCAAAGAGAAAGGATAAATAAATTGCTTCTGAGTAAGGATGTGAATGACCCTATCAAAATCACCACTAGTACGATGATGAGATAGGAAGAGGGAAAAGTTATCCTTGATATCAGGTAATTGAAAAGGTTGTTGAGAGTTTAAATATTATGAACATATAATAATCCCACACCATTAAAAAATATAAAGTGAATGGAAAGAACAAAAGAAATGATGGGGAAGCTAGAAAAATGATCTTTGTCAATAAGGAGCAAGACAAATTTAAAGAACTATGGGAGGAAATAGATTTAAATAGAGCCTTCCATATATGGTTTCAAAAGGACCAAAGTTTGATCCAAAAATTCATCAAGAACTATATGGGGGAGAAATAAGTGACAAAATACAAACAACAATTTCAAGAATTGGCAATGTAGGTGAGAGGACATGAGGAACAAGAGAATAGATTAGAAGAGGAAGGCATCTCTCTCAAAAATAATCTTTAAGCTATTATAGGATATAATAAGGCCATGATTAGTAATTGTATTTATATTATGGGAATCCTTTTTTAAATATTTAAAAATAAATTTTAATGGGAATGCCTGAGTAATTAAACCAAGAGGGTGAGATATGAGTAAGGAAGACCAGAAGGTAAGTTGTATGGAACAAATAGTGAAGAAAATGTTGGATAATTGGCATGAAGCCCTTAAATGGTAGTTAATTTTGAACTTAAAATTTTTTAATTGTTATTTGTCTATTGTTTTTAATTATTCCTTCTATGTTTATGTTGTATGTTGGTTTTGATCCAACATTTTGTTGTTTTATTTCTCTACTTTATAGTCTTATTGGATATTCTAGTTCTTGTGACCTTGACTATAGTTATTGTATATAAGGGTAGAGTCCCTTTAAAAAAATCCAATTCACCCATAATAAAAAAAATTAGTCATCACATATTATTTTAAAAAGCATAGATATTTTAAAAGTATATTCGTATGTCACAAAATAATGTATCATGTTATTTTCTACACATATGGAAACCTTGTCTTTAAATTTTCATTTTTTGCATTTTGAAATAGCATCCATTCATGTGATAATAGATAATGAGAAAATTCTTGATCATTAATGGGGGAAACTAGTATACATATACAAAAAACATGCCTCATTGATGGGCCTAGATAAATCAATGAGAATATAATCAATAAATATTCCCCCATAGATACATGGTAACTAGAATGGAAATGTAGGCACCAACAAAAACTACATAATGTAAGTGCTACCCCTAAGTTAATGACTCAAAAATTTAGTGACACAACTCATGAAATGACTAAAAACTTAAAATAATAGTAGGATCTTATTATAACAAGGACACAAAAATAAACACATGCACACAAAATCAAGCTCTCGCACAAAATTAGTCAATGTAATAGTGTAATAATTATAATGTAAATCATCTATCTGATAAGAGCTGTAAAAGATACTAGTATAAAATGTAGTAATTAATGTAACTATCTCAATGTGCTAAATCAAAATAAATAATATAAATCACCATATAAGAATCCTCTAAAGTGACAATGTCCCCAAAGTAGGACATACTATCTATGCCATTAGCCAATCCAAGATGTGGGCATACCATGTGAAATTGTATAGTCCATGAACTTGTATATCACTCAATACATAAAAATATCATGAATATCCTATGCATAAACCATGGATAATGGAAAACTCTAGAATAGGTAAATTTTTAGTAATGTATAAATCAATATTTATGAACTTTTGGAATTTTGCCAATGTTTTTTAATTTTTAAAAAGTTTCCAATGTTTTTAAATTTTAATTTTTTCCCAATGTTTTAGTGTTTCCACACCTTCATGGATAATGTATGAGTCATTTAGTCATTAATAATGATATAAATAACATGATAAACTTCATGAAGATTAGTGCCTAGTATCTTGATTTATATAATAGTGAAGACTAATTAGGTAATATTGGTCCCAAAGTATAATGCAAAAACTAAGATATCATGACATATGATGAAGCAAACTACATTTCAAGGAAAAATATATTTTTAAAAATTATTTAAGTATTAAAGTGATTGAATATATTATATAATTGATGTATATACCATAATGCATACATCAATAATACATCAAATATTATAAATCAATGAAATATTTAAATAAAAATATTGCATAAATTTCCCACACGAAACATGATTATTTCTTTAGATTAAAAGCCCTACCCTAAATTATCCAATATATAAATAACTCTCTTCCACAATGATTACCTCAAAAATAGCTCTATATTCTCTTATATAGGTAAGAAATATGACAAGGATAGGGTTTGAAGAGGAGATAACTTGAAGAATAAGTCTTCTTAGAAGGCTTGTATAACAAGTATTCTTATAGTTAATACTTTAACATTAATAAAGAAAGTCAATCGAGTCAATAACTCTATCTATACTCTTAAATAATTATAGTTTATAAATAAATTTGCACCAAATAGTGATTATCCATGAATAATATTAAAATGAATATTTATAGATGACCCTTGGAACCATTTAATAATGCATCAGTAATTAAATACACTAACATACACCTTCAAGATGTTATTTGATGAAGTTAAGGAAGGAGTAATTATGAAATATCCACCCCTAATTTCACCTTATTTCACTCCAAAAAGTTTCCTAAGATGAAAATTTGGGCCTCAATCAAGACCTTTTTGAATATGTTGGCAACATGTTCATTTGTTTAGAAAAAACAAGATCAATAACCTTATGCTATATCAATTTTAGAATATATTTCATATGAATCTCAATGTGATTTATATAATTTTTTCTACTAGGTTGTGAGACATGTGAATAAAAATATTTTTTGCACTAAAGCAATGTGGTTTGGGGTTGTAGAAATATAAACTTTGAAATCACACGATGAATTCACATTGACACATGGTTAAAACTAACAAATCCATTATAATTAAACTTCCACAATAGACAAATAAATAATAGTTAGTTTATCATAAGACAAAATCATGATACCTACCCCAAGATGATAGATGTATCTTATTATCAAATTGCAATTGTTTGGATCTCATACTCAAACATTGTCTATGTATCTTAAAACTATTATTTTCCCATCATAAGTTCATCTAGTAATAGAGGGGTTTTCTCTTAAATTTTACTCAATAATATAATTAGTAGTACTAAAAGGATAACATCTAATGTGCTTAGCAATATTTTAATGGTTATCATGGGGGTCCTGACAAAATCATGATGCAAGATTCAAAACAAAAGACATAGTAAGAAGTGTATGAGTCAAGTATAAAATTATTCCCAATAAATGCCTATAGAGTGTATTTTAAACCAAATTAAAAGAACACTTGAAAGATAGCTTGAATCCATATTAAAAAGGAGTCAGTATGGATTTTTAGTCTTCCATTTTTAGCATAAGATGTATTAAGCATGTGATGTTAAGAATTTGATGATGGAAGGGAGGTTAGATCAAGTGTTAGTTTAAAACTAAAATCAAAATGAAGAGAACACACTAAAAAATCTTAACACATCCATGCCTAGATCATAGGGGGAGCTTAGTGAAGAAAAACCAATTGATAAGGCACAAATAAAATGCAAGAAAAATAACCTTTTTTACCTTCTTTGAATGCTCCAAAATATCTCTTCATTGGCTTGCTCAGCTTGTGCTCAAGAAGTTTATTGCAATGGATCTTGGTTATCTCCTTCTCTCCTTGGCACCATGGTTTAGATCATACTTTCTTGATGTAGCTTGATGGATTGGCTTGTGATTCATAGTTTTGGCATTATAACTCTATAGATTTCAATCCTATAATAAAACCAGCATTATAACACTATTATGTCCAAGCCCCCCAAATGAAGAGGTCTAGGCTTGCATATATAGGTATATCAACTAACCCAAACCCAAGGTGAGTTAGAGTGTACTTAGATCTTGGAATGGGTTCAAACCTAACCTTTGTGAGTTAATTAACCCTAATAGAGTTAAAAGATGTCAAATGGTCATGATTAGTAATGAATAGGCATGTTTGAAATAATTTAGGATATTTGACAACTCACAAAAAATTAATTATGAATTCCTAGGATATTATTTGATTTTGAATTTCCTTTTTAATAATTCATTTAATTTCTCATGGATAATTTAATTAGGAATTAGATTAGGTTTTGAATTTTGATTAATTTTGTTTAGGATTTTTAAAATTTTACAATATTTAAATTAATTAATGTGTGAATTTACCCCATTTAATATGTCTATAGTCCAAATAGCATATTATGAAGCCAAATTTTGAGACGTTTAGTGATTTTTAGGTTTGATTTGTAAAGATTGGTAAGAATTGGTTTAAATTTGGATATGAATCCATTGGTAGCTAGTTTTAGGTATATATAATTTACCCCTACTTGGGAAGGCATTACAAGTTGTAAGCATAGCAACATCTTATCAAAGATTTAAATGGTCATATATGCTTATGACTTCAACAACAATTGATGAACTATAGGTGCCCCCTCAAAAGAGTGGTTAGAAAATGGGTTGGTAAATGGTCCATCAAAATAAGGAAATGAGTGTACCAAATAGATGAAATGATGGGGTAGAAGTGAAATAATTTACCCATGGGTAGTTATAATCAGTGGTATATGGAGCTACCTCAGTCAGGGCAAACAAACAAGATAATTTTCCCATAGGCATTTATAATCATCAACATAGGTGGGATTAAAAAAAGGTGATGATTTTATCAAAAGTGGTTATAATCATAAAAAAGGCTTAAGGTAATAAGAGATTTATTTTGCATTTAAATTAATTATATTTAGGACTTTTAACATTTTACAAAATTTGAATTAATTGATGTGTGCATTTGCCTCATTTAATAGGTCTATACGCCAAATATCATGTTATGAAGCTAAATTTTGAGATGTTTAGTAATTCTTAGGTTTGATTTGAAAAGGTTAGTAAGAATAAATATAAAGTCTAGTATGAAGCCATTGGTGGCTAGTTTTAAGTTTCTATAATTTTCCCCTATTTGGGAAGGCATCACAAGTTGTAGGCAAAATAACATCTTCTCAAATATTGAAAAGGTCCTATATGCCTATGACTCAACATCAATTGATGAACTATAGGTGCCCCCTTGAGGAAGCAGTTAGAAAATGGGTTGGAAAATGGTCCTTTAAAAGAATGAAATAAGTGGACCAAATAGATTAAATGATGGGGTGGAAGTTAACTAATTTATCCATAGGTAGTTATAATTAGTGGCATATAGAACTACCCTAGTTAGGGTGATTTACCCACAGATAGTTATAATCATTGGTATAGGTGGGATAAAAAAAGGTGTGATTTTCCCAAAGGTAGTTATAATCATCACAAAAGGGTTAAGATAACAAGAGACTGATTTGCCTAAAGGTGGTTATAATCAGTTAAAGGGAAAATAATGATTTTCCCATAGGTAGTTATAATCATTGGTAAGATAAAAACATGCCTCAATTGGGTATAATAAATTGAATGATTTTCCTAAAGATGGTTATAGTCATTAACCCTCAAATTTGTGGAAACCTAATCATTTTCCCAAAGTCAGTTAGAATCATTGGTAATGCAAGTGGGATGGTGTACAATTATTTTCCCAAAGGCGGTTATAATCATTGGGCCTAGATTATGGAAAACAATATGGATGGTATATAATGATTTGCCCAAAGGTGGTTATAAGCATTCTATCTTGATAATGGAAAACGTGGTATAAATTGATGATAACAAATATGATGATGTCAAATTAATATAGAGGACAAAGATGAATTAGGCACTCTACTAGTAGAGAGATGCTCATTTGAATTAGAGATAAAGACAATTATTTCATTTTTTAATTACTTTATTTAGGATATGATTTGGATCAGGTCTAAAATGTTGCTAGTGCCAGTTTCAATGATATATTTTTATTGCATTTCTATGTAGACTCCTTAAATCTAATTTTTGTTATAGCACATGATGGTAGGCATCATGATAGAACACCATGAGGACTTGGCCAAAATATGCATAAGGATTGACACCCAATCCAATACTCAATAAAAAATAATACACCAATGATAAAAACCTTGATGACAATGTTGTTGTATGAACATGGCTAGATTCAATAATAATGTGTAAAGAATCACCCAATGAATGCACATAGACTGAATTGAGGTAACAGTATTGAAAGAAAACAAATAGGCACATAAATAAAAAAACATGACAAAACATCTAGAAAAATAAACCAACTTACAAACAATGGTTAATCATAGTGTTAGTATAAACAACATGACACAAAAAAACAAAAACAAAAAACATTGCATGTCAAAAATTGGAAACAACTTAACAAACAAAAAAAATGGGGGAAATAGAAGAAAATGAAAGGGCTGTCCGAGATGTCTCCATATGCACTAGGTAAGTGGACATTGCCTACATAGTTCCATGGATGTGATATCCAAAAAAAACTTCAAGCTAAATGTAGTTATCCTAGGATATGGGATAGAAGAAAATGATGATAAAGAAAACATGATGGATATTATAAAATAATGTGGGAATGATCTTGAAAAATTCCAAGTGTATGGGACCAAAGGCTAAAAAGGATGGGAAAACTAAATAACAAGTGATTTTTTGTGACTTAGTGAAGGTTCCCATAATCCTTAAGGCAAAGAAATGGTCAATGTTTTTAGTTTTTATAAATATTTTTACAATGCTTTTGGAATTTTGGAGTATATCAACTCAATCAAGAATGATGAGATATGAAATGGTTCAAGCTCACAAAATAGCAAGAGAATTTAAATTAAAAGGTTTTTTGTCAAACAATGAGACTGTATAGAAAAGGAGGACTAAGTTAACCCCAACATGAATCGATCATGGTGTACATAGTCCTAAAATGGCCTCAAGTCATAGTAGTTTCACCTTATAGTGGAGGAATCTAACTAGTGTAGTAGTCAATTAAAACAAAATAAACATAGTTGGTATAATGGCACAGTACAACATAGGATTGACAAATTGGTATGTCAAGGCACAATAAAAAAATCTTGCCCCTAATTTGACCATATTATTGGAGAATTAGAAATGATGTCATGGTGATGTCATGGAGGTGTCCTAGTGAGTGGATGAATGCCTTGATATCCTAAGTAACAATGACAAAGTGAGTAATGTGCGTGTCCTAGTATGCTTGAAGGAGGCTTGGTTAATCTTTAGTTTTAGCATGGTTAGAGATGGTTAGGGATGAGATGGTGATGTGAGTATGTGAAATAGGTCCCATAAGATGTATTATATTCTTTTAGTGCTTATGTATATGATTTTAATTCATCTAGTAGTCCATAGTCTTCATCTATATAATTTGGGTCCAATGGTAGAAAATCAGAGTAAGTAGTTTGTTGATGTCACCATTGCCACGTGTGGATGAGTCAGGGGGAGTTGGTTATATGGTTGTGATCAAATTTATACCTAGTTTCTATGCACTCAATTTTAAGTCATGTAATGAAGTGAGACAAAATATATGCAAGTGTAAATTTTTACTCCTAAGTAGTTTGATAATATTTTCCCACATAACCAATTTACAATGTGGCAAGAAAAGCTGAGTAGGCATTTTGATGTTATATTTCGCACATGTGAAGGTGTGAAGAGAAAATTTTCATATGGATTTATTAAATTTTATTCTTAGTTTATTTTCACTAATTTTTAGATCATGTGATGAAGTACATCAAAATATATGCATGTCCAAAGTTGGCCTTTCAGACAATTCTTGACATAGTTGGTTCTATGGTAGAAAAGTTTGAGTGAGTAGTTTAATGTCATTATATCTCACACATATGAGGGTTTCAAGATTAGTTTGATACATATTTAGATTTATATTTGAAAGGATAAAATATGGTCCAAATTTGAGAACATGTGAGTGAGCAAGGAAAAATATGTGACTATGTAAAGTTGACCTTCTAGGCAGATAGCAATGGTCCCCATACTTAGTATATTTTGCACAATGTTAAAGACAAGGACTAAATAAAGATCTAATGGCTCACAGGAAATCATATAGTAAATATATATAGTGATTAAAAATTCAATGATTTTAAATTTTTCATTGGTTAATAGAGTTAAAGATCAGGACCAAATGAAGATCCAATGGTGTGCAAGTGATCATATAGATCAAGATCAATGGTACATGTTGAGTCAAATGAGGATAAGTGTTTGAAGTTTAACGATAAGAAGAGATAAATATAAAGCTTCTTCCAAGGATAAAAGGTGATTATATGTTCATATTCATTGAGATAAATTGTTCATATTAAATAAAAGAGGTCAAAGTGATAGTTATTTAGCATTGTTAAAGACCAAGTTACGTACAAAAGATTGATAGTGTGCATTGAGTCAAAGTTAACATATTGTACGAGATGAGGTCAACTATTAGAGGTTAAAATTTGGGTATTGGTGAATTATGAGATGTATATTAAATAATATCAATGATACATGATCAATCTAAAGACATGAGGACATGATATGCAAGCATAGTGTTTGAGGTTTAATTGTAACCGTTTGAATTCAAATATTTGAATTTAATAAAAGAAAACTAGTGCTATATATTTTGGCTATAAATTTCAATCTATGTAAAATTTTATCATGGTGTAAAAATAAAAGTGGTATAGGACTCCAAGGCATATTTGGAAATATAAATTTTAAGGTTTGAATATATGTAAAGATAAATATATTGAGCTCTAAATTTGACTGTGTGTTTGACTATGTTTTACAAGTCACTCAAGAAGGGTAATTAAGCTCATTCTGATGTTGTTTCAATGTTTAATGATTAATTAGATAATTTATCATGTTTTATACTCCATGAGTATCATCTATGTGAATTATAAAGGTTTTAAAATCATATTCATTATGAACAAATGTTTAGAAGTCAACTGTGTATTCGTTCATGGTGATTGTGTGCATAGAATGTTGTTTGAGCAATTTTTGCTTAAGTAGAAGGGTATTGTGATGGTTGTTGGAACTTAAGGAGGACATAAAGATCATGTGTAATGGTTAAATGTATTTTTAAAGTGTTCATGTGTTCTTAATTTTCTTGGATAAGTGTCAAAGAGGTGAATGGCTCATTAATGGACCTAAAAGGTGACTTAGGCCTATTTGAAATAAAGTTGTGCTCAAGTGTGACCCATGTAAGATGCATTAAGGGTGAAAACATGTGTTATGTCTGATAAGAAATATTATTAGCTTGATAATCATGATAACTCCATATATAGTGAAAATAAAGATGATGATTTCTAGACTTTAGGAATACTTATGCAACGTGTATGTGAGAGTTGAGGAGCGAAGGAGAGGTAGAGTGCCCAGTTGATGAACTGATAAGTAGATTCATGACTATGTGTATGACCTATAGGTCATATTTTTGATGTAAAAAAAGTTATCTTGTAGTTTAAGGATATTCAAATAGGTTTGATTGTGCATATGAGGACAATTTGAGTGAATAAGGAGAGAGATTGTGACATGACTATGTGAAGAGGCATGTATGAGATAGAGAGAGAGTTTATTCAGGGGTTAGATAAATAGAGATGAATCATCAAGTGTTGAAGACATTAGTTTTAAGGTGGAGGTGTTTAGAGGAGGGTCTAAAGGACTTGATCTTCCTTAGGGTAGTTTCTCCTTATGAAATAGGTGTTTCACTAAAGGCCTTTGGTCAAGAGGATATGATCAAGGTTTGTTGGTGTAAAGGAGTTGACCAGTCTCTTATTTTTAATTTATTATAGGATACTATTCCATGTGTTGTAGTATTGAGATTGGCTTTTATTCCATATGAGAGTTTCCCATAGGAAATATGTGTTGTGTGTTTGATCTTATGTATCCATTGAATGAATGAGTTCTCTTGTTAATGTTGCTTGATCAAGTTGATATATGTTGATTTCTTAATTATTTGAAAGGATTGGAATTGGAATTGAAATATATGTTCTCAATGATTCACTCCTCCCTCTTATTGATTGTACTTATAATACATAGGTGGTTATAACTAGAAATCACTACATAGATCAATCCTACTATTAGCCCATAGGCAATTATAATTAGTAGTAAGACTAGTGAGACATTGATTTTCCCATGGGTAGTTATAATTAGGCCAACATAAACAAAGCATGGTATAGAATGAAACAAGAAATTAAGGATGCAACTACTAAAACTCTTTCATACTACTCCAAATTATGGCCTCTATCTAGAATTCTTGAAACAACTACTGAAACTATGTTAAAAGTGGAACCAATAGATTAACCAAGGTCAAACGCTTTAGGTAGGGAGGATCAAAACATGTTGGTCAGTATAAAAGTTATATTAAAATGGATTGGTGAAATGACAAAGTGATAGAATGATAGAATGGTATATTACAAAGAAGAATGTTGATAATTTTGTACAACTTGAAATGGTCCTCATAGAAAATACACCTAGTCACTCAAGTGAAGTAATACTTAAAGTGTATAATATTCATCAGCTCATCTAGTTCATCCTTGATTGGTGTAATGAGCCTTTATGATCCATCATCATAGTTTTTAATAATGATGAAATGACCTACCCAGTTGGGTTTTAACTTGCCTTTATGCTTATTCTCAACCATTATATTCTTTTGGTTCTCTTTAAGAATAAGATCACCAAGCTCAAATTGTATATATTTTATGCACTTATCAAAGTAGAAATGGAGTCAATTTTTATATGCCTAAAGGTATTTTATTTTGTCCATGCATTTCTCATCAAGTAACTCTAGCTCTTGCAGGTGAGTTACTTGATAGTATTCATCTTATAGGACATGCTTTAAAGAGATGCATAGTGAAGCTAACTCAACCTCAATAAAAATAATGGCCTCAATACCATTAAAAAGTAAGTATGGAGTGGTATATGTGGGAGCATGGTGATTGGTATGGTATTCCTAGAGGGAATGGAATATCTTTAGGTGCCAATCATGTTTAGTATCATTGAAAATATTTTTAAGGATGTTGACAATGGTTTTGTTAGATGCTTTTACCTAGCCGTTACCTTAAGGATAATATACCATATAGAAATGTTGTGTAATATTGTACTTGACACATAATGATTTGACATCCTTATTCTTGAATGATCTACCATTATCATAAATAATGTCAAAGGGGATACCATAATGGTAAATGAGATGGTTAAATATGAATTTATAAATTTTCTTTCCAGTCACATAAGTGAGGGGTATAGCTTCAACCCACTTAGTTAAATATTATGTGGTGGTAAGGATATGTTTATGGCCATCAAATAAGGTGGGGTTTATCTTCCTAATGAGATAAATTCCCCACATATAAAATAGCCATGGTATCAACACTGGTTTTAAATTCTTGGTTGGGGCATAATCAGATTGGCATATTATTGACATTTATCACATCTTTTCATAGATACAACTACATCTACATCCATCATTAGCTAATAATACCCAATACACAAGATATTTTTGGATAGGATGGCCCCATTGGTGTGGGATATACATACTCCTTCATGAACTTCCCATAATTATAACATAGATTTTATTGAAGGTAAAAAAATGAAGCAAAGTTACATCAAAACTGTGGTGGTATAGGGTTGGTTCGAGTAAAGTATAATGTTGGACATTTTTTATGAAGGATTTGGATTGTTTGCAAGATAATTTTGGTGGTAAATAATTTTCATGAAGATAGGAATATAGTTATAAATACCAAGTAGAGCTAGGACCAATAATATCACATATCATTATGATGGTTGATGGTTCATGAGCTGATGCTAGTATATTTTCAATGAAAATTTGATATTCTTTGGTCATATATTTTTGTCAAATGAGTGACCCAATTATATCCATGGAATCTATTGTTCTATTCTTGTACCTTGGTAAATTTTCAAATTAGATATCAAAAATCTATTATTTGAGTGTCAACCATAGCCTTGTAATGTACCAGCTTGTCATATTTGGTCTAAAAATGGTTTGTAACATGGTTGATGATTAAATGAGAATCACCATAAACTTTTAAATGTGTTATGATTAGTTTTACTACCTATCAAAGCCCTAAAATGAGTGATTCATATTTGGCCATGTTATTGGTACATGAAAAGCTAATTTTAAATGATTTAAGGATTAGATCCCTTATGGAGTTATAAACAAAAAGCCTGCCCCTGATCCATGTGTTGTGAATGAACCATAAAAATATAATGTCCATTGATGCTCCTCAAGAGGTGTTTAAATTATGGTCATGATGGATTGATTAGGAAATTGGAATGTTAGAGTCTTTGTATCTATACGGGGTGATTCAGCAAGCTAATCTACAAGAACTTGCCCCTTGATGGATTTTTAGTTGACATATTCTATCTCAAACTCATTGAGAAGCATGATCCTTGTAAATATGTTTGGGATAGAAGATAATTGAGTAGATATACTTTTGAAATGACCATGGTCTTGTTTTTCAACATGTAATGTCATAGTTTCTAAGCTATAAAGACCATAGCTAAATAAGATTTTTCAATGGGTGTATAATTATGCTCATACATGACCAGTGTATGACTTAGTACATGATATGATCCTTTACATTATCATCATGTTGAGCTAGAAGTTCCTCTAGGTCTTTGTCTATCAATGATAGATATAGAAGGAATGGTTTTCTTGGCATATGAGGTAATAAGACTAGTGGACTTACAAGATAGTCCTTTAGCTATTGAAAATGTTTTTGATAATCATTATCTTTAAGAAATGTTACACCCTTCTTGAGTAGGTGTGTAAATGGATGGAACTTATTATCCAAATAAGATATGAAGCATCTGATCGATTAGATCTTGACCTATAAATTGTAGAGTTATTTTAGATTGGTCAATGGTAGCATCTCTTTCATGGATAGTATATTAGTTGATTGACTTCAATGGCTCAGGGAGACATGATAAAGCCAAGAAATTTGCCTGAAGTAACTCCAAAAACACATTTCTTGGGGTTGAGACTCACTTTTTATTCATGTAGTCATTCAAATATCCTTCTCAATACTACTAGATGATCATCCTTAGTTTTTGATTTACCTAGTATGTCATAGACATAGTCTTCAATAATGTCATGTATCATATCATGAAATATGATGGTCATGGCTCTTCAATAGGTAGCCCTTATGTTTTTGAGCCTAAATGGCATAACTTGATAATAGAATGTTCCCCATGAAGTGGTGAGTGCTATTTTGTGTTGGTCTTCTAGTACGATTTAGATATAATTATATCCTAAGAATCCATCCATAAGTGAAAGTGTAGTCATACTAAAATACAATTTGTATAACTTGAGCATGACTTGTGACACCCAAACCATATGTCTCTCCTACTCTCTTACACAACCCACTTAGGCATGTTTTCACTATTTCCCAATCACTTGAAGCCTTCTAGATTCACCCCCTATTATCCCAAACTCCTCTCTTAGATATAGATCTATCCCCCAGGGTCCCTTTCCCTTAGACAATAGTGTTATAGGTTAGACTACAGTGTTGAAACCTAGGGTGTCCACTTTCCAGCACTATTATCCAAGTCCATAATAGCCTCAAATGGTCAAATTTTATTGAATCCTTATCTTTTCTCTTATCAGCTTAATGCGAGTTCATCTAACCTAGGATCACTAGTTTCCATATAAAATCCCATTCAAAAGTAATTTATAAGGTTTGTAAATCATTCAAAAGGCACAAGCTAGAAATATATTAAAGCACACTCCAGAAAATCTTCCTATTCTTTGCATATAGCCAACCACTATTATTTATAGCCTATCCAAGCTCCTGCACCAGTCATGAGTCATCTCAAGATTGCCCAAATATGCATACACTTACATTTCATACACATGATTGCATAATACACATTCAAATTGGGAGAACTACATTGTCCTTGATCCCTCTTCAGAGTATTGGTATTTAGGCAAAGTGCCCACACATGGGGTGTGATCGCATATTTAGTGCATAGTACACACTAACCCCTTTTTCCAATTAGATTTAAGACCACCTATCAAACATGAAGATTAAATAGGATCCTTGAAGATAAAATCAATTGCACACAGAGATTTGAGAATAACTAAGACTTGATATTTCAGGCACAGGGTCTCCCAAAGTAGATGAATAGAACCTAAAAAGCTCAAAAACTAAGGACTATAGATCCAAAACTTGGAATACAGCACTGGAAATTTAGGTGTCCCATTTTTAGTACTCTTATCTAGGTATAAAATAGACTTTTGGATCTTATTTTTGATAGTCTACCTAGCCGAATCAATAATTTATAGCCTCTGTCTCCTCCATCTCAACCTAGAATCAGCTAAGTTTTACTCTCTATCCCCTTGTTTGTTATTTCTAGAAGTCAATTAAGCACTTACAGATTCAATAAATTAGTACACTAACTAAGGCACATTTATTTACTAATTTTCCCCTTAATCCAGACCCCTTTACTATTTAGAAAATTAAACCCTATAGTTTCTCAAACTTGACTCACTTCAAAATTTCACACAAAAACCCTAGAAACCCTAAGGCTAATTATTTATAATATTTTTCAATATTTTCCTAATTTTCCTTGAATTTAAAAATAAAAAAATACAAATTAGTTGAAGTGTTTTTTTAATAATTTACTAAAATCCTAGTTTGCACATACTAGGTCCTATTTGCATATAAACACTTTCAAACCACTAGGAAAAATATATTGCTAATTTTAGCAATATTTTCAAAATTTTCCTAAATTTTTAAAATCCAAAATATAAAAATTGACTATAAATTTTTCAAATTAGTTTTATAATTTTAAAATAATTTATCTCAAAACCTAGTTCCATACACTAGGTCCCATTGCTTCCTGAGCTATCACCTTACATATAAGCTTCAAACTTGCATAAAATAAAAATGGATTGCACTTATTTACACATGTTTCTTAAATTTATGTAAAATAATAAAGAGGCCATTAATGGTCTTATCATGTACATGAATGATGAAGTATATCATATGTTAGTACAAAGTTTCATTCTTTACATTTCAAGCTTAATTTTCATAATAAGGGATGATATTACAAAATTCACTACTAAACATGCACAACATTCCAAAATTATTTTTACATATTCTCTTTCACTCATATGGAAATTTTTTCAAACTTATCTTTCTAAATGCATTCAAAATGTCATATTGCATATCAAAAATTTATAATCCTTTATGCCAAAATTCATATTCTATATCCTTTGTTCTTTATTTCTCATGTGGAACTTTTTGCAAGTTCAGCATACTAAGCTTAGTTAACATGTTATAATAAATACCAAAGTTATTTATGCACTCCTACATCAATGCCCACTTTCTCTCTCTAACTATCTATTTTCCAAATGTCACATTTATTATGTTCAGTACATTAGAAATATCATAACACATGTCACACTCTTTTCTGCATTTTCATATCAATCTATATTTTCTATATGCTGCTTTATCTCTATCATATGTAAAGAGATTTTTACATGTATTAGTATACTATTCATAGTTATGATCTTATGCATTCCATTTCTTATTTATGATATATGCATAGCAACATGAAAATCATTGATCACTCTTGAGTCCTTTCCTCCCACCACTACACATAAACAAGGACTAGGGTTTACATCCCTCCTTCCTTCCTCCACACTTGATATATATATCACACATATTTCACCTACTACTAGCTCTATGCCTATAGTAGATCATGCAATCCATGTTATCACCCAAGTTTATGAGGATAGGCAAATTGGTTACACCCTGGCCATAGCTTTGTCACTCAAAATGGTGCCCTCCCAGATACAGTCTCAGTTCTTGAGCTCCTCCAATGTTTAGATGTCTACAAAGATGTATTGTATACAGCCCTTTATAACACTAAAATTCTTGCTTCTGTAGAACCAGCTTATGTTGCATCCATCCTCAATATAATGCAATGGAAAGAAGAGCATATCTCCTTTAAGAAAGAATATTTGCCTCCAAGACACATCATAGAATAATGTTTACCTTTATATATTAAACTAATAATCAATGATGTAGGAGTAAAAAGAGTATTAGTTAACAATAGATCTAGTTTAAATATATAAAACATTTCATTTCTAAAATGTCTTAACATATAACCAAAAGATTTATACCACTTTGACATGCATATTTGACATTTTGATAGCATACCAAGAAAAATTTTAGGTCAAATAATGCTCAACCTAACTTTGGGGGCTAAAACACTCCCAACTACCTACTAATTAATGCTAAATGACATTAACTATAATTTACTACTTGGTCAACCATGGATTCATGACATGCACACAATCCCTTCTAAACTCCATGCTTTCCTAAAATTTAATCACAAGAGGTATATATAAACATGTCCCATAGATAATGAGCCTTTCAAATATTGCCAATCTCCTAAACCATAACAGTATTACATTCCACACTTCAACCCTGGTACTATATCCACACAACCCATTACACATAGTGTACCCACAAACACAGCATCCCATCAGCCCACTACAGGTCCTAGCATAGCCCTCACCTCAACCCACTAGTTCACATCACCTTTTTCACTTAAATATCTTAATAAGATGGGATATCAAGAAAAGGTCTTAGAAACATGAGTAAGGAATTATTGATCCAATTATGGCATCCTCAAAACATGGGAACTAAGGATAGGGATATCATCTTACCTCCCTTAATAATAAACCTTTGACTAATACCTCAAAATATATCAAAATTTTCCCATCTAGTACATCAATAGACCATAGTATCAATCATGTCTCCACACTTTCCTTGGTCCACCTTAACCTCATTGATGATACTATTTCCCTAGATATGTCATTCAATGAGTTTTCTAATGATGAATCCCTTTTACAATTTCTAAGAGCTTACGATGATCTCCTAACCTACTACCATAAAAATAGATTCCCATATCACATGCATATTTTAGATAAAATTTAGAATCCTCTCAAGACATACCAAAGGACTCAAGTGACACCATCCCCATGATCCTATATGCACTTTATTGATCTACATTACTTAATGATGAAACAATAAATTTTAACTTTGAAACTAATTAGGATCCTCATATTATCCTATTAACCACTACTTTATGAAAAGAAGAAGACACAAACATTCAAAAAACTTTAATAAACTTTCCTAAACTATTTGCTTGGTTTTACACTAACATTCTTGGAATTGACACATCTATTCCAATTCATCAAATTCCCTTGTACCTTGATGCAAAACATATAAAACCAAAGATCTATAAAAAATCATCCTAAGGTAGTTATCTTAGTTAAAGACAAAATTCAACACCTCTTAGATGTTGGTTTCATCCGACCAATAGCACACCCTGAGTGGGTTTTTAATATTGTCCTCATCATCAAACCTAATGGTCAAATTCAATACTACTCTGATTTATGAGATCTAAATAGAGCATGTCCTAAAGATTAATTCCCTTTACCCAATATCAACATGGTCATATATTTCATAGCTGGTTATGAAATGTTGTCATTCATGGATCGCTTTGCTAGATATAATCAAATCAAAATCATTGAAGAAGATCAAGAAAAAACATCCTTCACCACCCATTAGGGTGCATTTTAATATATTGTTATGCCCTTTAGATTAAAAAATGTCAGAGATACATATCAATGTACCATGACACATATCTTTCATGACTTAATTCACCATACTATCAAAGATTACGTTGATGATAAATTAGCAAAATCTAAATAAAAATAATATCACACTCTTGATTTACACAAAAAAATTCAAAGATTATGATAATATAATATTTGTCTCAACCCCAATAAATGTGTGTTTTTTGTCACATCAAGTAAACTACTGGGCTTTATTATTTCACAATGGGGCATCGAAGTGGATCCTAAAAAAGTTAAAGTAATTATTGACATGACTCCCCAAAAACCTTAACCAAGTAAGATCTTTGCAAGACAAAATTTAATCCATTCATTATTTTGTATTCCAATTCATGTATAAAACCCAATCATTCACTCAATTATTAAATAAAGATACAAAATTTGTGTGGAACCAAGCTTGCCAAGGTAGCTTCGATGAAATCAAGAAATATCTCCTCAATCCACCCATTTTAGTCTAACCTACGCTAGATAGGCCTTTTTTACTATACATATCCATGATAGATCATGCCTTAGGAGCATTATTATCACAAAATAATGATCAACATGTTGAAAGAGTAGTGTACTACATCAATTGCACCTTGGTTGATTATGATAAAAACTATTCTCCAATAGAAAAATTGTGCCTAGCATTAGTCTTCACTACACAAAATCTCAAGGACTACATGGTCTATAATGAAACTCAAGTTATCACTAAATTAGACCCTTTAAAATTTATAATGGCAAAACCACACCTCTCTATTAGAATAACAAAATGGGTCATGTTATTAATTGAATTTGACTTAAAGATAGTCCTCCAAAAATCAACCAAAGGCCAAATCATTATAGATCACTTGGCAGCATCACCTCTCCTAGATACAACTCCAATCAATGACACATTTTGAGATGATTTTACCACCTATTATACTCATTCAAACACCTAGACCATGTTCTTTGATGGCTCTTAATGCACGTCAGGTGTAAGAGTATGCATTATTTTTATTAACCATTTTGGTCACATAGTACCTATCACATATCGCTTAAGTTTTTCTTGTAAAAATAATAAAATAGAGTAAGAATCACTTATATTAGGTCTCTTCATCACCCAGTCACTCCAAATCAAATCCATTCAATTATTTGGTGATTCCCAACTAGTCATCAACCAAGTCAACAATGTATACTAAACAAAAGAAGAACATCTCATCCCATACAAAAATATGGTACAATGCTTATCAGCACAATTCAATTATTTCTCCATTGGTAGCATAACCAAAAAAGACAACCACCACATAAATGCCATGGCAAGTGCTACATCTATGATCCCTATTGACATTAATGATGATCAAGCAATCTTCATAATTAAAAGACTATAGTCACCATCTATATCAAATGATGATTTAATAACACTATATATTTTAGCCACTACAAGTAGTTCTACTCCTCTAGAATGGTTCTACAATATTTATAAATACTTAAAAAAATCTACTACACCAAAAGCTTTCTCTTGAACTAGAAAATGTAAATTACAAAAATAAGCATTTTGATATGTAATCATTGGTAGTGATATTTTTAAACAATATTTTGACAGACATTTACTCTAAAGCTTACATATAAAAGAATTTAAATTTGATCTTTCACAAATACATGATAGTGAATGTGGTGATCATTTTAGCAGAAAAGCCATGTCACAAAAATTACTTCGACAAGGATACTACTAGCCTATTATGGAAGAAGAATGTTTACAATATGTAAAACTATATGAAAAATGTCAATGGCATAATAACCTACAACATGAACCATCACAACAACTATAGCCAGTTTCTTCTCCTTAGCCATTTATGTTTTGGGGGTTTGATCTTATTGGTAAAATAAACCCAAAATTAGTTTATGGACATAAGTTCATTATCACAACCATGGAATATTTCACCAAATAGATAGAAGCTATTCCACTGTAAACCACTATAGGTGAAGACGTTTGTAGTTTTATTATGTTGCATATTATATCATGCTTTAGATTACCTATAGTAATCATTTTTGATAATGAAACATCTTTTAAAAACAAAATTGTCAAAAAATTCTACCTAAAATATAAAATCAAACACACATTTTCCACTCCTACATTCACAAGGTAATGGTCAAGTAGAAACTACTAATAAAACCATCAATAACATTCTAAGCAAAACTGTGACAAAATTTGGTGATGATTGGCATAACCAACTTGTCTTTGCACTATGGGCTTATTGCAAAAATATTCACATAGCCACAAGAACCACTCTTTTTTCACTTGTCTATGGTATTATCACTGATGATTAATATTGTGAAAATTTCTTACATCAACTAGAATAGCTAGATCATAAATGTATTTAAGCAGTAGAACATCTTAGAGTCTACCAGAAATGCATACAACATTATTAAAATAAATGAGTCCATACCAGAGAATCTGATGTTAATGATCTTTTCTTAAAAGAAAACCCATGCAATATTAATTCCAAAGAAGAAGCAAAAGGCAAATTCAAACTTAACTAGCTCGGGTCATATATCATTACTGAAAATATTAGTCCAAAAGTGTATCGTCTAGCTTCACTAAAAGGAAAGAAACTCAAGAACCCAATGAATATCATACACCTATGCAGATTTCATATTTAAATAAACCCATTCTTACTTTGATTATAAATAGTTTCCTATTATTGACTATATATAGCTCAAATATTTCAAAATAAAAAAATAATATAATATTTTAAAAATACAAAAAAATGTCAATTGTATGCATCATCTATGTTTTACATTTATAACCATTATGCTAGACTTACATTATGCTATTTTATGCTATTGTTTGTCAATTTATCTATATTACCAAGCTTAACTTAATCTTATTTGAGTGTGTGTAGTGTATCTAGATTCTTGATTTCTTCACTCCACCCATCAATGGGGCATCTTACTTCTACATTCTAGCTACTTGTCGATACATCTACCCACTAGGGGAATACTCTACATGACTACACCATCCATGTTATGCCATTCATACACTATACACTCTAGATATCTTATTGTAGTATGTTCCTTACTTACATAGATATCACATCGACATCCTCTAGCATATATCACACTTTTCTATTTCATAGCATATACATTAGTTTTGTATTACATATCTTGTATACTCTTGCTTCTTGCTTTCCATAGTTAGATGAATGTTTCTATTTCTAATACTTTGCATGCTTCCACTCTTTGTGTTGATTAGTTAGATGTGCTTGCATTTTCTATTTCATGTCTGCTTCTTACTTACATTTTAGGACATTTGCCAATGTCCTTTATTCCTATCTGTATGTGTATGCCTTTGGATATTTGCCAATGTCTTTTGTGTGTGCCTTTCATGTTCTTGTGGCCCTTGTGCCAATATTTACTTATTCGCATTATGTGTGTATGTGATATTTGAGCATGCCTTGTATGCCTTGTGTGCTTATTTTTTCCCTTGGCCACCCTTGTGTGTTTCTTATTTCTTGTTTTGTATGCTTGTTGCTTGATTACTTATCTTTGTATGAAATGCCATGATTCCAATCATGCATTTACCTTATTTCTTGGATGCCATGATGAACATCATGCTCCATCCCTCCATGCCATAGACAACTAACAACTAACACTTTGAATTCCAATTTCCTCTTATTCACATGCTATTACATTGTTATATCTATCTAGGCATACCCCTATGGATCTAACAATCTCTCTCTAAAAATTTTGCTATATCTTGAGATAATGTATATCAATGCTATATCAGATGTTTTCATAGCTTAACACACTTGTAGGAATTTTTCTTCTAAGGGTAGTCATTACAGGGTTTTCATTCCTACCCTCAAAAGAGGGGGAAATAAATAGGGGTTTTGTCATACATATTAGAGCTCTTAATGGTCAAAAATGTAGTTTTAAAATAGTACAGTCCAGAATCTATAACTCAACACAAGCAAACTAGAATCGATAGATAACAAAGAACATAAATTAATCATCAGTTTTGGCTCTAGACAATAGCACCAAAAATGGGACTATAGTGTTAGACCCCAAAGTGTCTAGTTTTTGGCATTATTATCTAAAAATCAGAATATTTAGTTTTTTTAGAATCAAGCAAAGAGGTGAGTTTAGTCATAGTTTTGCCATTACAGCTCAATCTAGAAATCAACAATTTTTAGCACTTATTTCACTTAGAGAATCCAAATATAGTGGGAATCATGCATGGAATGAGGGTTTCATTTTCAATTTAGACATGGTAGTTGATACAAATTTTAATTTAGAATCTATGTTCTAAACACCAATTATTGGGGGCAATGTGCATGGCACATGGGCCTTCTCCATTTCTAAGTTTATTGTATTTTATTACACATTCCCAATAGTTGCATGTCTTACTCCATCTGTAGGTGGTAGGCATCACTTTCAAGTAAACTTTCATATAAGTTTGCTTCCCATGTACCCAAGCTCTTGAGTGGCTACCTAAGACTTGATTCCAATTTTAGGAGGGGCTTATATACAAGTCCAATCTCCATCTTTCAAAGTGGCCAATAGTGGCCTAGTTTTTAGTTTACAATTAGATATCCATGCCAACATTGTCATATCATAGCACATTCATGGGATCCATGAGCCATCTCATATGAAATTCATCTATACCGGTATTTTCTCATTTAACTTCACATTACGGGGCAACGATGGAGCCAAAGGTCTAGCTAACCTTTGTATTCTTGAGCCACCTATTCAAAGGGATTAGACACATGGTCCAAACATTGATTAGCACATGCAAGATTCATTACCTTCACATAGTTGGTGGTGATGGATCCAAAGGGCCTACCTTTCCTTTCCTGAGCCAACTTCTAAGGGATTGAACACTCAGCTCATTCATTGATATAACTCTTGATTTAGCATACTTCTAGCATTACCCAACACAACCCAATAGCATAATAATTTTTGTACTAGTTCGCATACCTGGTGAGGTGTATTCATTCCTTTATCTTCCTTCCTCTCTCTTCACCCAGCTTTGTACATTCTTATTTTAGATATATAGTATCTAGTAAGAACTTGTCTACTTTCACTTTCCTTTTTGTAGACTTACATAGTAAAATGTGTTTTCATTATGCATAACCCAACATCACACAACTTCTTGGGATTAGCCTCATAGGTAAGTTCAGGTAAGCTTCTCTTTTTTTCTTTATCCCAGTATTTCACTTTGATACATACTTAGAATAAAGGTTGGGGGGATTTAGTCATACTAAAATTTAATTTATACAACTTGAGCATGACTTGTGACACCCAAACCATAGGTCTCTCCTACTCACTTACACAACCCACTTATGGATGTTTTCACTATTTCCCAGTCATCCAAATCCTTCTAGATTCAGCCCTTACTATCTTGGACCCCTTTCCCAAGAATATATATATCCCCCAAGGTCCCTTTCCCCTAGACAATAACACCATAGGTTAGACTACAGCACTAAGACCCAGGGTGTCCACTTTCTAGCATTATTGTCTAAGTCCACAATAGCCTCAAATGATCAGATTTTCTTGAATCCTTATCTTTTCCCTTGTCAACTAATGCAAGTTCATCTAACCCAGATCACTAGCTTATCTATAAAATCCCATTCAAAGGTCATTTAGAAGGTTTGGAAATCATTGAAAAGGCACAAGCTATAAATATACTAAAACACACTCAAGCAAATCTTCTTATTCTCTACATACAACCAACCACTATTATTTATAGCCTATCCAAGCTCCTACACCAATCATGAGTCATATCATTCTTTCCCAATTTTTCATACACTTGTTCTGCATACATAGGATTACATAATAAAAATTCAAATTGGGAGAACTACATTGGCCTTGATCCCTCTTCAGAGTATTGATATATAGGTAGCATGCCCACACATAGGGTGTGATCGCACATTGAGTGCATATTACACACTAACCCCTTTTTTGAGTTGGATTTGAAACCACCTATCAAGCATGAAGAGGAAATAGAATCTTTGAAGACAAAATCAATTGCACACAAATCTTCATGAATAACTAGGACTCAATATTTCAAGCACAAGGTCTCTCAAAGTAGACAAAGAGAACTGAAAAAGACCAAAAAGTGTAGACACTAAGGACTATAGTGTCAAAACTTGGACTACAGTGCTAGACCTCTAGGTGTCCCATTTTTTATGCTCCTATCCAAGTATAAAATAGACTTTTGGATCATATTTATGATAGTCTACCCAGCTAGATCAGTAATTTTCAACCTCTATCTCCTTTGTCTTAACCCAGAATCAACTAAGTTTACTCTCTATCCCCTTATTTTCTATTTTTAGAAATCAATTAAGCATTTATAGATTCAATAAATTAGTAAGTTAGCTATGGTACATGCTATGTACCTAGGGATATGATATATTGATGTATATGGGTTGATGGAGATGCTGACATGTGGCACACATCCCCTTAGTTAGTTATATGGGTACAATATATTAGGAAAATAGAGTAACTTGTGGAAGTAGTACATTGGGTAATGGTCGGCCTACACTAAGATTAGGAGGTTACCCATCCATGGGATAGATAGATGTGTATATATAGGAGATGATTATCATGGTAAAGATATCAAGTAAGCATTGAATCTTCTATTGTAAGAGGATATTGGAGGTTGTCCCCTTGAAGAGACATTGTGGAGTTATTCCCTCATAAAGGAGTATTATATGGTGTTTCCCTACATTAAGGGTATTTATTCATATATTGAATATCAAGATCATTACAAGTGGTATCAGAGCTTCGATTTGGGCAATTTGTGGAGTGAAACCTAGTTTTTTTTAATTGTCAATAACTTTTGATTGGTTGTGAATTTTTCCACAAATGTTTTATTATATATGGATGATATTTCAAATAAGTGATAGTAAAAAAATCGAGATCTTTTGATTCGTTTTGAGGGATTTATTTCTATTTTAAGGTTTATAATAGTTTCGCTATATATTCTGAAATATAGGGAATTTTTATTCAAAAGTTTTACTGGAGATGTAAGAAAATATAAGAGAAGCACAGTCAAAATTTCAGAATTTTTTGAGTTGTCTTAAGTGATTTGTTGTGATTTTATGGATTAGTTTTGACATTTTAGGGTTTCATGAACCTTAATTTTTTTTGTGGATCATGGAGTTGCAAAAATTTTCAGGGGAAGATGATATTGATGCTAGAGAATGGTGGGTCAATTTTAAGGAGAAGAATACTACAAAAATTTTATGGAAAATAGAATTATGTTTTTCTTTGTATGGGCCTGCAAAACATTGGTGGACTAATGAATTGAGCTTTGCGCAACACTATTCTTCATGGGAAGTAATGGATAAAACCTTCCTAGATTGATGGGATATAAATGAAAAAGATGATGTAGAAGAGGAAGAAAATCATGATGATAAAGAAGAAGAAGAAGAAATAGAAGAATCAGTAGAAAAAATATAAGTAGAAGAAGAAGAAGCAGATGAAGAAAAAGAAGAAGAAATAGAAGAATCAACAGCAGCAGTAGCAGTAGCAGCAGCAGTAGAAGAAGAAGAAGAAGAAGAAGAAGAAGAAGAAGAAGAATAATTGGATGATAAAAGTTTAAATTATTTGGCTCCAAAGAAATCTGAGTCAATTTTTCAATTTCATGGATGCATTCAAAAGAAAAGGGTTATTGTGTCCATAAACCCTACCAGTAAGTATAAATTCATCAACATGAATGTGTCCAAGCATCTACATGTTCAAGCAAAGAATATCAAAGAGGTTCAAGTAGATGGTAAGAATATTTCAATGTTTGAAGATCTAAAGCTCATTATGGAAAAATATGTTTTGCATTCAAATTTTTATGCTTTGGATATGGATGATGTGGATATAGTTCTTGGATATCCATGGTTAGAGACTTTGGGAATAATGAATATTAATGTTCAAAAAAATTTCACGAAGTTTTGGTATAATAAAAAGATCACTTTACAAGATATCATAGTGAAAAAGGCACCAATAACAATCCAGGTAGATCATGAGGATAAGATGGAAATAGGTAATGAAGAACATGATGAAGATTTAGATGATATAGATAAAGACACACTATAAATGAGCACTTCATCTACTCAAGAGACAAAGAATGAAAAGGTGGAATAGGTAGAAGCAAAGGTGGATAAGTTCAAAGTATTGGAAAAGGTTGAGGTATATAGACACCCACATCATCATGAGAGGAAACAATCATGGAACCAGGTGAGGAAGTGTCATAACAACAATCATTTTGTCTTTATAGGAAATAAAATTTCCAAACATTATGGATATGCATGGAATCCAAAGAAAAAATACTATGGCACATGGAATGAATGGGTAAATCACTATGACTATGCATGGAATAATACCTACTATGGTCATGGTTGGAATCAGAGTAGTGCAATAGAATATGGTACATGGAATAAAAAGAGGAATAATTATAATTGGACACCAAAGCAGTATAATTATGATCATAAACACAAATAGAGGAGCACAAGGGAATTTGGAAACAAGTTTGGAGAGCTATCACCTACCAAGATCACATATAGATGGTTAGATGATCGAGATTGGAGACAAGTGTGCAATGATTTGAAGCACACTCATTATTTGGTTTCTTCCTATGTTTTGAGGATGAAACATGTCAAAGAGGGAAGTAATGCTATGTACCTAGGGATATGATATATTGATGTATATGGGTTTATGGAAATGCTGACATGTGCCACACATCCCCTTAGTTAGTTATATGGGTATAATATATTAGGATAATAGAGTAACTTGTGGAAGTAGTACATTGGGTAATGGTCAGCCTACACTAGGATTAGGAGGTTACCCATCCATGGGTTAGATAGATGTATATATATAGGAGATGATTATCATGGTAAAGATATCAAGTAAGCATTGAATCTTCTATTGTAAGAGGATATTAGAGGTTGTCCCCTCGAAGAGACATTGTGGATTTATTCCTTCCTAATGGAGTATTATATGGTGTTTCCCTACCTTAAGGGTATTTCTTCATATATTGAATATCAAGATCATTACAAATGCTATGTACCTAGGGATATGATATATTGATGTATATGGGTTGATGGAGATCCCGACATGTCAGCATCTCCATCAACCCATATACATCAATATATCATATCCCTAGGTACATAGCAGTACATTTATTTAATAATTTTCCCCTTAATCTAGACTCCTTTACTATTTAGGAAATTGAACCCTATAGTTTCCCAATTTTAGCAAAAATAGAAAGCATCTCATAACCCATAGTGGAGTTGACAATCATGTCAATGTTTGGTAATGGAAATTCATCCTTGGGTCAAACTTTGTTAATGTCTCTAAAATCAATACAAATTCTTATTCTTTCTAGATTTATATTGATGGGTAAAACATTAGAAATCCATTTAGAATAGTCAATTAGCCTAATTCATCTTTCTTATAAGATATTTTCCAACTCTTTCTTTACTAATACAACAATGCGAAGATGCATCTTGTATAATTTTTTATTCACTAGTTTGGCATCAAGATGTACCACAAGGTGGTGAACAACCAAGGTGAGGTCCAAACTAGGCATGTCAATGTAGGCCCATGTAAACATATCTATAAATTCCCTTAATAGGGTTATAAGGACTTTATTGTTAGAATAATGTTAATTCACCATAAGCATATTATTGTTTGTTTGTTAATTTTTTATACTCATGAACTCTATTCTGGGTTTCTTGTTTATGTACCATCTTATTTTATAAGATATGGTTTGCCTATTATATTGGTTATTTAATAGCCCATGTAAGATTTCTTTTATTATCTAAATAATAATATATTCTTGATATTTCATTTGGTTTCAAAGCATTCTGAACTTGGAGGAACTAAGGAGAAGTTCATGCTCTCCCATAGCATGAATTTGAGTAGAAGCATAAAAAAGGCAATGTTTATGATATTTATACATTACTGACAAGCCAAGGTTATGTTGTCTTCATTGAGTATAATCTACACATAACAATCATTCTCTATGAAATTATTATATACATGACACTTATTCTCTGACTATGGTGCAGTTGCATTATGCATAAACAACAATTTGTTTTGATTCATTTTGTATTATAATTCATCATCATGGAGAAATAATACAATAGTGGATAGTGTGATTATTCTCTTTGGTGCCATTCATGCATTATATAATTTTCTGATTATTCTCTTTGGTGACATTCATGTATTCATGTGTTGTGAAATAGCTGTCATTCTTCTCCAAGCATAATACTAGTGCAAGGATTATTCTAAGGTGAAAATTAAGCTTCTAAAAAGGTCAAAACTACCTACATTCATGCCAAAACTGCTTATCAAATATTCTCTTTACTTGAAAATTTTATGAAAAACCACTTTCTCCACCAACCCATGGTATTCTCAAAATGGTATGGTTTTGCTCATGTTTTGCATTTTTTAAGTCTTTAAGTAGAAGTTATATCTTCTATATACTTGTATTGATGCATATGGGGTTGGTAGGAAGTATTTTTGACCAAGAATAGGTTGGAGGTTCAAATCCCCTCAAATACTTTTTTGGAAGAAAAACCAACTTTAGCAATTCCTTTAAATTTGGCAATTCTATCAATTTTAGCTGTAACTAGCTAAACTTAGTTAGGAATGTCATAAAAAACCATTCCAAAAGAGGCCAAAGGAGACTAATTTATTTTTCCAAAAAGGGTGATATTATTTTAAAAAATGGAACTAGTTTTTTTTGTATATTGTAATAATTTGCAAAAAAATCATTGTAATATTTCATTTTTGCAAGTAAATTTAAGGAAACACACAAAATAGTGTATTTTTACACATTCACAGTGTTTGGTCACAACTATGCCTCTAACTCATGTTTATGGGTAATGCAATCATTCTTGAGTTACTACATACATAGCCAAAAATAGTTGTAACAATGATTTCTAGGCATCAACCCTATAAACCTTTGGGGAGAAAAAGGGAACATTCACTCATAGCTTTCCCTTCATTTTACCCATTTGATTCAATTGAAAGGCATAAATCTTAAAGGTGCAAATTCCAACTATATAGCAAAGTTACACACCTGTATGAGGAATTCCATATAAGCATGTGCCAATGACTTAACCTATTTTGGTATTGTTTAAGTACCATGTATCACATCTCTTTCACATATGTTCATGCTTCTTTCACATACCATCAGGTATAAAGAAAGGGCAAACTTATTCTCTGTACCAATTGGTATAAAGGAGAGGCACATATAAAAAAAGGTCTGGTGGATTGGTATAACATTATATAGAAAGGAAGACCTTGATACCTAGAGTGATAAAGAACCAATCCATCACCTTTGGTCATATTATACACAATGGCTATAAATGGTCCAAAATTCTTTCTACCAAACTCACAACTTCTCTACAGTGATAACTATGTTGCTTGGAAAACTAAAATTAGGACACATTTAGAATTTGAATACATTTGACCTATTGTAAATTTTACTCTTACCCAACATTCTACTGATGTTGATCAATAATGTAAGTTTGACAAATCCAATCAAAAGGTAAAGTTGATAATCATGTTTGGAGTATTCGATTAGGTATAACCTCGTATTCATGAGACCACAACAACAAGAGATGCTTGGGATAAGATCTAGATAGTTTATGAGGCTAAAAATGAAGAAACCATTCTTCATTTATAGATTCAACTTCATTCCCTCAAATTTAAGTCCAATGAAAAAGTGGAATCTTTTCTACACTATGTTGCAACCCTGAGGGCTTCACTCCAAGCATTGGGTGAAATAGTGTTAGATGCATCTCTTGTACCTATTATCCTAAGATCGCTATGACCCTCCTACATGATATTCATGACTAATTTGATATTAATATAATAAAACCCATCTTTAGTTGGTAAACATGTTTCAATAGGAAGAGTCTATGCATACAAAAGAAGAAGAATCAAAAGAACATGTTCTTGCCTCTAATCATTATAAAGGTAATTAGTATAAAAAAGTCTTATAAACCAAAGTAAGGTCATTAGTGTCATTCAAGGGGGATAAATAATAGAAATTTTTCCTTATATGTGGAAAGATAGGCCATGAGATAAAGAATTATTGTTATAACTCCTTTGTATAGGGCTATTCAAGAAATAAGAAGCTCAGTCACCAATAATCATCTCATCCACATAAAGACAAGGATAAAAAAGAAGCATTGGATGAAGAAATCCAATAAACAAGGGAATATTTCTAAATAGGAAGACACCCACTATGATGAGGACTTCCTATATGCTACATAGTCTCATGATGAATCAACATCACAAAGTTCTATCTAGTATGTCGACTTAGGTGCAACTTGACATATGACTAGTAGATAAGATTGATTCTACATCATGAATGAAACTTTGTCAAAAAATCATGTCTCTTTGGGTGGTGATTCATCCTACCATGTTCAAGGCATTGGTAATATCTCTTTACCACTTGGATGACATTATTGAAAAATATCAGATGTCTTATATGTCCCAGGACAAACAAAGAATCTTCTCTTAGTCAGTCAACTACTTGACCATAATATCAAGGTTTACTTTGATTGAAATAGTGGTAAAAAGATGTGTTTGATCAAAGATAATTCAAAATTCCTAAAAATTATTTCATGAGCCTCAAGAGTTGGGAAAATGTTCCAAATTGACTTTTTTCAATCAAACAATCAAACATTTGTAGCTCAGGATTCAAACTCAACCAATTTGTGGCATCATAGATATGTTCATGTTAGTTTTGGATACCTAAAATAACATATAAATTATAACATGGTCCATGAACTTCCTCATTTGAATAAAAATATAGATCTCTACACTAGTTTTTTATTAGGGAAACAACATAAAACATTATTTGGTCAAATTTCCTCAAAATCATCTAGTAAGCTTGATCTGGTAATACTAATCTATATAGACCCATGAGATCTAGTCACTATGGGTTTTAGTATTTCATGCTCTTTATTGATGACTAATCATGCAAGATGTGGGAATAGTATTTAAATACCAAATACCAAGCCTACACTACTTTCAAAGAGTTCAAATTAGTAGTTGAAACTAAAATTGGTCATAAAATTAAGGCTCTTCACTCAAATTGAGGGGGAGAACTCACTAGTAAAGATTTTTATACTCATTTTAAAAAACATGGAATTCATCGATAAATGAATCCACCATACACTCCATATCATAATCATGTTACAAAATGGCAAAACTATAATATCATAGAAATGGTGCATAGCATGATTGAAGATTTAGGTTTGGCACACACATATTGGGTAGAAGCAGTTGAAAATAACACCTTATTTGTTGAATAGGACACCCACTATATTTTTTCATAATATGACTCCACATGAATCTTGGATAGGTCATAAACATTCCATTTCTCATCTTTAAGTTTTTAGATGTAAGTCTTATATGCATGTTCCTAAAATGAAGAGAAAGAAACTCGATAGCATATAAATGCCTTATATCTTCTTAGGGTATAGTGAAGATTCATCAACCTATAGATTGATGGACCCTAAAATAAAGATCTCCTTCAATAGGGATCTAGATTTTGATGATAAAATTAAAACCATTTTTCCTTCCAAAATCTCACATGATTCATTAATCAGACCTCTAGACAATTTAGAAGGTCATAACAACACTAAAGGTGACAATGATGATGAAGATGATCAGCCAGTTAATGTATATCAACCCACAAGAATAGTGTAATGTATTCCTAAATGGTATACAATTACATTAAGAGATTCTAAACTTGATAGAGCTCTAGACACATCTACTACTAGACCAAGGAGTCACAACATGACTCATGATGAGGTTAATTTGGCCCTAATGAGCATAGTTATAGAATCAGTAGATCCCTTGATAGTTTAGAAAGCCCTACAATCTAAACCTTGGACAGATAGCATGGATGTAGAATATTAATCACTAATTAAATAAAAAACATAATAGCTTGAATATCTTCCACCAGGTAAGAATCCAATTGGTTATAAATGGGTCTTTAGAATGATATACAAAGCAGATAGAAGTATAGAAAAGCATAGGGCTCGACTCATGGCTAAAGGATATGCACAGAAGGAAGGCATAGATTATGAGGAGACATTTTCTCCTATGGCCAAGATTAAAAAAATCAAAATGATATTTATTTTGGCTACATAATTTGGATGGAGGATCCACTAAATGGAATTAAAAAGTGCCTTTCTCAATGGAGATCTATAAGAAGTTTACATGACAAAATCAGAAGGTTTTGTCTCACTTGGTAATGAAGGAAAAGTATGTAAACTCATAAAATCTCTATATGGTCTCAAATAGGATCCTTGATCTTAGTACATAAAGATCAATGAACATCTCATCCAGCATGGATTCTAAAGGTGTCCCTATGATCCAAATATATACCTAAAATAACAAGGGGGAGAGAATGTAATTGTTGTAGTATATGTCAATGATTTCATCATCATTGGTAGTTTAATGAAGATTATAGATGTAATTAAAAAATATATTAACTGATCATTAGACATGATAGATCTCAAGCTTCTACACTATTGTCTTGGATTAGAAGTATGGTAAAAGGAACACCACATCTTTGTGTATCAAATGAAATATGCCAAGATAATGCTCAAGAAAATCATGATGATGGACAATAATCCAATTTCTACACCTATGGAAACAAGGCTTTAGTTGTCTAGTACAGATCCATCACCATAAGTAAACACAACTCTCTATTGACAATTGCTTGGGAGTCTTATTTACTTAATGTATACTAAGCCAGACATTAGAAAGAAGCATAACTTTGTTTCTTGATCTTTCACTAAAGAATAATACCATTTTATAGGAGATGTCTACAAAGTGATAAGGTTATGTCACATACTAAAAGGATTGGGAGTACCACAAAAGACACCTACCATCATGTACTATGACAATGAGGGTGTTCCCAAACTTTTTCACAATCTAGTCTTTCATAAATGCACAAAACACATTGAGTTACAAGTTCATTTCATTTGTGAACATTTACATCAACACAACATCCAACACCAATATTGCTCGATAGAAGAACAATGTGCATGTATTCACCAAGTCACTTGTATGTGATAAATTTGAGGCATTTCGAGAATTTATCTCTTGTTCACTTCAAGCTATGCTAAATTAAGGGGGAGAATGTTAAAATAATATTAATTCACCATAATCATATTATTTTTTGTTTTTTAGTTTTTTATACACATGAACTCTATGTCCATTTTCTTATTTATGCACCATCCTATTTTATAATCTATGGTTTGCCTATTTAATTGGCTATTTAATATCTTGTGTAAGATTTATTTTGTTATATAAATAATAATATAGTCTTTATCTTTCATTCATGCTCCTCTTCAGTGAGGGATGCACCTAATTTGATCCATTTTGGGTCATATGGATTCTTGATGTTAACCTCTATTATGTCTTCTACTAGAAGGGTCGAACTATCTTCAAGAACAGTGAGCAAAAATTTGAACTAGTTTGTAATAGTAGAGTCCTCTATTAGGACTAGTTCTTCAAGTTCTCCTAGGCATGATGAATCAAAATCCCCTAATGGGAGGGATGGTCATGTAACAAATGAAGTTGTAAACTCCTAAAGTATGTAATCAAAAGCTTGTTATTATTTAGTATTGAATTCAAACCCATATGCAAATTCATTATCGGTGGTCTCTTAAATGATTTGATGAAAAACCTATTATTCTTCAAGACTAAACTTAGACCTACAGACAATTTTGTCATTGGTGGTCTCTTGGTCTATGTTTGAAGATGGTTGAACACCCCTATCTAATGGCACCTGAAATATATTTTCACCATCTTTACTATTTACCTAGTTTGAAAGTGCCTTAAAGAAGTTTTCACTTTGGGACCTTTATATTTTATTTAATTATTTTTGGCTAAGGGTGTTTACCCACTCTCCAAAATAGTCTTTAGGATCCAATTTGATTAAGAAACCTTTTTGTGGTCTCCCATTAGAACATTATCCCTAAGGCCTAGAAAATCATAGAAGGCCTCATCATTTTGAAACTCATCAACCAACACATTGGATTCTGGTTGGCCCTAATCTATTAGTTGGGGATAATATAATGGTAGTGGATTATGATGAATATTTGGTCGAAGGGTACAAATGGCATGATTGTCAAACATGTTTTTATGGGTTACATCATTGAAAGGGATATGATTACACTCTACTTCATTTACATCATTATCGTCACTACTCATTAGCATTAGAACTTTAATAAGATATGTGGGGTCACCCCAATTTCTTTAAATCTAATGCCATAGGTTCCCTTATACCTAGTCATAAAAATTGGCTCAAGTGTTCCCTCCTGATTTAGACCTGAACCTCTTCCTTCATAGTCTTAGTTTTCCATGATTCAATTAGGAGTGGGATATTTGGATTTCTTGTAATAAATGGCCAATTTATCATTATAAAACCATGATTCATCACCTTCAAGAGGGTCATATTCTTGGCTAGAGGTTAGTATGAAAGTGATAGGTACTAGACTATGCATCTGGCCTTTTCCCTTTCTTTGCCATTACATGAGTGGTTTAGCTTTTGAAATTACAAATTACTTGGGGTCCTATGGAAGATTTATAATGTGAAAGGTTTCATGAGTCAAATATTCTCTCAAGCCATTATCTGAGATAATATAATGATTGAACATTATAGGAGCTAGTATGTGGGAAAGTGAATCAAGGGTATTAGAGTCAATGCTTTTGGCCTCTAGTGAATCAATAATTATTGATTTCCACTTGTCCTCCTTGGCTACTATATTCATGTTGAAATGGTAGATATAGATTTTAAACTCAACCTATAGATGCTTACAATGCTCGTAAGAATGCAAATATCTTGGAATAGTAACCTCCATCCCTGAATGGGAAAAATTCATACACTGGTAGAATGTCGATGGGATTTCACAAAATTCATGTATCTAAGGTGTACCCAAAAGCATATTATATGACAAATAAAGATCTAAAACATGGCAAAGTGTATCATGGGTTAAATTCCTAATGATAACTGGTAACTTGATGGTGCCTTATATTTCTCATTCTTCATTTTCATAAGATTTGATGGTTATTATTTCTACTTGGAGATATATTGTTGTTTACCTAAGAAGATTGATTATATTTAGAGACACAATATTTAGACCTAATCCATCATCTATGAAGACATATTTCACTTTGTGCCTCATTATGTAAACTTTGATGTATAATGGATTATTATGAAGTGGGCTAAGGGATGACATATCACTTTGATTGAATGTTATTTTATCTCCTAAAGCTAGATGTCCAACCAAAGCTTGAAATTTGTCAAGGGATATGCCACTGAGAACTTTTGATTGACCAAGGAACTCTATCAAGATATTTTTATAGATTGTAGATGTACACAACAAATCTAAAATGGAGATTTGTACTAGTATCTTTTACAATTATTCCATAATGTCAAACATCTTTTTTTGGATAGTAGGATATGGCTTATTCTTAGCCAAAATAGTTGGTTGAATGATGGGTGAATTATTAGATGGTTGTGGGCTTGGTATGGTAATCCTCAATTGTCAAGTTGTGATTTCATAATCAAGATTAGGTAAAGGACCATTGTTGCTATCAAATGATGGTAGAGGGGGACCAAATAGGACAAGTCTTGAATATTGATGCACTTATGTGTGATCATGGGCTAACAATGAGTTATCAATATAAGTTTTGAACATGGGAATCCCTACTTGATGGCTCACCTATATGTAGTCCCAAGTCAAGGAAGGATTACAGACATAGGTTGGTTGAGTAAGAATGATTAACAATGGTCTTGTATGATTAGTACTTGGTCTTGTATTAATGAAAATAGTGTTAATGTGACCTCCTACAATATTTCTTACAATCATGTTGCAGAAATGTGCAACTGTATGTTAGGTCTATTGGTTGTTGGCATCATTCTAGCCTTGGTTTTATCTATTGTTTTGATGTTGTTGGTTTTATTAGTTTTATTGGTTCAACCTTGGTTATTGATACTATTTTTATTATACTAGCCACAATTGTTGTTGTTGTTGGTTGCTATGTTAGGGAAAAGAATTTTTATAAATGTTGAGGTTCTTACTGGATGTGGAAGTTCCATGATCCAATGTGATCTCTCCATTTTTCTACATATTTTCAATGACATGTTTAATTTGTACACAATGATGTAAATTATGACCATTGATTTGATAATATTTGTAAAATTCATTTGGCTTGTACCAGTCTATATAATCAGCACCCTTAGGAATTTGCCCTTTCAAAATAGGCCATTTAATCAAGTTAGCTACAATGAGCTTACAAAACACTAATTTAATGGGTTCTCCAAGGTTGATAAAGACATAATAAGTTGGCACATTTATCCTTGGAGGAGGGTTTTATAAAGGTATATTTGTCTAAGTTTGTTATTAAATTTATTGTACTAGTCTAGGTTTTTTTGCCTACTTCACTTGTTATGTTTGATGTGCATGTTGTGTTTACTAAGAGGTTATTGGTTAGAAGTTATGTGCATATGTGACATAGGTTGTGTAAATAGTGTTTACATCATTTGGACATGTCATGAATCTATTAATCCATTTCCTAAAACATTCTTAATATAATTGACCTACTTTGGTTTATCATAGTTATTGGTCTAGGTTTTCTATGATGCTTGTGCTTGGATTAGATTTTGATTCTATCCATTATTATGGTTTTGGTTTTGGTTATGATTATATGAGGCTATTTTAATGGTCCCTTTGTTAATGAGGACTCTTTTAATCACCAAACCTTTTTTAATGATCTCTTTAAAACTATGTGCACATTACAACTCTAGATTATAAGATATCTCATTGTGTAAATTTGTGGTAAACATGGCAACTAGTTACTTATCTAGTAGACTATGGGTAAATATGCTTGAAAGGGCTCTCCATTGTTGTAGATAGCTTGTGAATCTTTCACTAGAATTTTTTTTACTTATATTAGATATACCAATGAAAACTTGTACTCAAGATTATAAGAAAAGTGCTACATGAACTTGTCTAAAAAATCATCAAAATTAGATACTTAATTTTTGGGAAACTTTAGGAACCATTCCAATGATTTCCATACTAGACTTCATGGAAATTAAAAAAATAGATAAATTTCACTATAGGCCACTGGTTGGCATGTAACAAATAATTCTATCAAATGGGTCTTGGGGTCACCTTTCCCCTTGTATTTATCAAAATTTAGTGGCTCATACCTTAGAGGAAATGGTATCTACAAGTATTCCATGTTGAAAGGGTAGGAACACACATCATCCAAATTGAACTTTTTATTCTAATTCCCCACTTAAATGAGGGCAATTACATCCTTCATTTATTGTAGTTCCTATGTGAGGAAACTAGTGGGATCATTGGCCTAAAATAGAGGCTATGCAGTCACAAGTGGATTACATTGACTAAGGTATGGTGGAGGTATTTTTTAAGGAATATTGGATTCATTAAGAAATGGATCAAGAATATGCATCCATGGATTAGGGTGTGATTTTTGAAATTGCACATACTATAGTGTGATATTCTATTGGGATTGGGTTTGTAGGCCTGATGTTGGGAATACTATGGTTGGGATGGAGGAATATGACTATATTGGTCCTATTGAGGTTGAATAGGGACATGTTTTCAACTAGTCATACCTTGATGATTGAGGGGAACTTGTGAAATAAGACCTTATCATTAAACTTGTGGCACATTTTGCATGAAAGGTAATTACTACCTAATAGGTACTTGAGGAACATTAGAACCTCTTTGTTACATGAATCCTTATTGGGAAGTGGAGGTATGCTGGAGATTTGACATATGTCATTGACCAGTACTTGTATGTTTTTTTTAGACATCATTTAGTTTTAGAATAGTATGTTATTCTATGATTGAAAAGGTATGTTCACTGCTACCTAGTGAGGTGAAACATTGGTTGCCCCTTGTTGAGGTGGAAATATTGTTTTCCTCTAATACATGGGTACATTGGATGGTGACTATCATTATGGAGTATTACTCATCACTTAATGGGTTAGAGTAATATTCCTCACATTTTGTTGTGGTATGGCACTAGTCAATGGTTGAGTACTTAATCCTTGATGTTGGGTTCTTGAAGAAGCAACTAGTTGAGGATTAGAGGTAGTTAGTTGGGGTTGGGAAGTAGAAAATTATAATCCTTAAGTCTATGGACTACTCATAGTGTTATTTAAAGTCACCTTTTATTATTTACTATTGGTTTGTGTGCTAACACCAATTTGGTTTAAATTGGATGTCATTATCATATTGTCCACTATGTTTTGCTCACTATTCTGCATAGAAGTAGAAGACACTTCCTCAATGGCTGGGGTATTGAACATGTTTTCTCCTAAAGTGTTTTGTGTAATTAGGTCTCAACCCTAATTTTATTAACCTGTCAACTTAGGTAAGACTCCTATTGAAGGAAGTGACTTAATTAGAGGTGCATTTGACATGGCCATATTGTTAAATTTACATGCTAGGTTTTGATATATTTGGTATGCTATTTTCATTTCCATTAAATGGTCCTTTATGAGGCCTCTTTGTGTAACAATAATATGTGGATATTGATATGGAATCATTACAATGACATTAGGGTTTTTATAAGAGGCATGTTCATTATAAGACACATTGTAAGGCCTTCTTACTAGACTTGGTAAGTTTTCATTCCCTACCTTTGTGGATCTATCAGGATCATAGGCTAAAGGAATTATAATGTAATATGGTTTTTGTTGAGAATTTTATGCAACCAAAGGTATGCTAACCAAATATTGGTCCACCTTTTTTTGGTCTTGCTCTGTGTATGGAGGAGTGCTAACCAAATAATTGACCAAAGAATCTTGACTCTATTCCCTTATTTGATTGTTGTATGATGGATAAGAATCTATTTCCCAAACACCATACTCTCCATAATGGTCTTGAACAAAGTCCTCTTGTGTGACAACATTTCCATATCCTAGATTATACATGACTCCACACACATATAGTGAGATATGGTCAAACCAAATGGCAAATGTTTCATGAAAAGAGAGGTTTAGAGTTATATAAACTCTGAAAAGCTATGTCTTAAAATATAAAAGGTTCAAACTAGGTATAACTTGGTCAAAAGGAATGGATTTGTAAATATAAAATTTCTATGCTAAGATTTGTTTAAATAGTATAACGTCAAATGTCTAACATTAAATGTTTAACACAAACAAGGTCAATTAAAATGAACTAAAAAAAAGGTACCAAACTCTAGGTCTAAAGATGTTCCAAATAGATATAAACTAAGAAAGGTAAAAGTTGCTAGGTCTTTTGGCCAAATGCAACATCAAAATCTAGGCCCCAAACAAGGCATATGCTAGGACTTTTGGCCAAATGCAATGTCAAAATATAGACTTGAAACAAAGGGATGAGTTTTAATCCAACAAAATCATAACACTTTAGCATAAATAAGGCACTTGATTCTAGACATAAACATGATCAAATAGGTATAAGGCACTAAAAACAAGGTATTTGAAGATAGACTGATTCTCTCAAATAAAGGCACAAAAATATACTTTTTGAATTTTGGGTCAAAAATTAACCTAAGTTATGCAACCCAAAATAGAAAAATCTATGTATCATCCCCTAAAAAATAAGGCCTAAATAGAAATAAATCAATTTTTGGATCCAAATTTTGAAAAGTTAATTAAAGACTCAACTTAGGAAAACTTGAATTTTATTGAAAAATAAGCTAAGAAAATTTGAACAACATGATTGCACTAAAATAGAGATCCCATAAGACACAAATGGTTTGGTGTCAAACAATGATAAGTTGGACGCAAGACAAGACAAGTCTATTGAAATAATTAGAGCAATGTAACAACATTACCACTCTCAAAATATGTAACAATGTTTTGTTTTAAAGACTTCTAAGGATCAAAATTTGAATTGATTTGGGCAGCATAATGTTACCCATCTCAATGAAGTGATACACATAATGTTTTTAATATAAAATGTTTTATAAGTTAAATTAAGGTGTCAAATAGATGGCATAATGCCTCCTAAAACAATGGAGTAGTGTAGACAAATAAACTCATTTATGACATGGTATAAATAAACACAAGTTTTAGACATAAAATACCAAGCAATAAAATAATAAATGATAAAATATAACTAATTATATCATCCTAGATCCTATCAAGGTATGTTAAGTGGGGTTGACTAAAACTTACAATTTATGACTGTCTAGATTGATCCCAAGTGTGGATAACACAAGATAAACACCACATCAATTGAGTTCATACCGATCAACTTATCATGCAAGTGTTTAATCCTTTACATGATTATTCCATCCATGGACTACTTAGTGGAATCCCCTAGTTGACCAAACCTAACTTAGGCCTTCATTACAAAAGGAGAGGTTAGCCACTCAACCTATTGGCTCTCATAATATGCATACCCTAATTTGTATACCTCACCATGGATCAAAGTTGAAACATTATCGAGAGATGAAGCCTCAGGTTAATGCTTCCCTAGATAGCTTGTGAGAGGTAATGGCATCCCCTTCACAAGCTAAATTGCATGGAAAAAAAATACTAGTAGAAAGACTTTAGGGTTACTTTTAGATCACCCAATACCATATGAGTATTGGGAAGAGCCTAGACAAATTTATTTATATGCCTTGGACTAGGTGCAAATACATTGAAAAGGTGATTTTCATCACCCAAATTCCATATAAGGGATGAGAGGAAAGCATACACACTTTGTTATTTTTATGAAAATAAATAATCAACAAATGGTTTGAAAGCAATTGTGATTAAAGTTTAATTTTAAGCATCAAAATTGTGATGAAGTTTTTTACTTGGCCCCTTGGATTAAGTGAAAAAGCTTAAAATAATTATCACAAGATAACTTAAGCCAAAACCATCTAGTTCATTTTAAGCCCAGAACCCAAATGTTCAAGATTTAGCCTAAGTTTATTTTTAAACACCAAAAATTAAGTGATCAAGACTTAAGCATTCATTTTAAGCACCAAAATTGAAGTTTTTCTAAGACTTAGCCATTCTAATTCCTTTTAAACACCAATGTCCAAATGCTTAAGATCTAACATGTTTATTTTAAACACTAGATTGAATTGTGCAAGACTTAGCTAATTCTTTTTAAACACCTAAAATCAAATGTGTATTAGCTTAAACTTTTAAACTTGTGTTCAAATCATGTCCTAGACCTACAATTTTTAGTAGTATCCTTTTGCTTAAAAGCACTTTTGATTGTGAGCAAATGAACTTTGAAAAATTATCTCTCATTTTTTATTTTTGAAAACATAGTGACCATGGTCAGTCAGAACTAACCGATGTCAATTCTAAGAAGCCAAAGTTAGTCAATCTAAAAGAGAACTGATGATGGAAGTAAAATACTGATACCAATCAACTAAGACCGATGTCAATTACCTGTGAACTTGAATGAAACACCAAAGTAAAGTAAAAACATTAGTTTAGCTCAAAAATGATAAAAGGTCTTCTAAACCTATAGAGAGATGATTAGTCTAAGAGTATAAATGATACTGAAACCAATAAATGAAAATATTTTTTTTTATAAAGATTCAAAATGCAATCTTGGTAAACTATTCTTCTCCCTACATACTGACTAATGATGGTTACATAGAACAGAGCTCGATTGGGCTAAACTAATGATGGTCATGAAGAATTGATGGTGGTTAGGCCTAACCAATGTATGTTTTTGTGTAGATCTAAGTTAATTCAAAGATTAAAAATATGGCAAAAATAAATACAAAACTACAATTTTGATGACATTCCAGCATTCTTTTGTCAATGTTTGAGTTGTATTTTCATCTCCTTGCTACATGGGGTGCATATAGTCCCATTGATCATGTTATTTTTGATGATAGGAATTTGATGATGGAGGGGAGGTTAGATCAAGTGTTAGTTTCAAAATGAATTCAAAATTAAATTAACACACTAATAAAGCATAACACCTCTAATCCTAGATCATAGGGGGGTTTAGTAAAGAAAAACCAATTGACAAAGCACATCTAAAATACAAGAAAAAAACCTTTCTTACCTTCCTTAAATGTTCCAAAAGATCTCTTCATTGGCTTGCTCAGCTTGTGCTCAAGAATTTTATGTCAATGGAGGTTGGCTATCTCCTTCTCTCTTTGGCACCATGGTTTGGATCATACTTGCTTGGTGTATCTTGATGGCTTGGTTTGTGATTCATAACTTTGGCATTATAACACTATAGATTTTAACCTTTTCATAAGACCAACATTATAACATTATTATGTCCAAGTCCCCTAAATGAAGAGCTCTAGGCTTGTATTTATAGGTTTAGTAACTAACCCCAGCCCAAGGTGAGTTAGAGTGTAGTTAGAGCCTGGAATGGGTTCAAATCTAACCTTTGTGAGTTCATTAACCCCAATAGAATTAAAATGTGTCAAATGGTCATGATTAGCAATGAATAAGCATGTTTTAGATATTTTAGGATATTTGACAACTCAAAAAAAGGTAATTATGAATTCTTAGGATATTATTTTATTTTTGAATTTCTTTTTCGATAATTTATTTAATTATTCATGGATAATTCAATTAGGCATTTGATTAGGTTTTACATTTTAATTAATTCTATTTAATATTCTTAACATTTTATAGGATTTGAATTAATTGATGTGTGCATTTGCCCCATTTAATAGGTATATAGGCCAAATAGCATGTTATGAAGCCAAATTTTTAGATGTTTAGTGATTCTTAGGTTTGATTTGCAAAGGTTGGCAAGAATCTATCTAAAGTTTGGTATGAAGCCATTGGTGTCTATTTTTATGTGTCTATAGTTTACCCCTATTTGGGAAGGCATTACATGTTGTAAGCATAGTAAAGTCTTCTAAAATATTGAAAATTTCATGTCTGCTTATGACTTCAATAGTAATTGATGAACTATAGGTGCCTCATCGAGGGAGCGGCTGATAAATGGGTCAGTAAATCATCCCTCAAAAAAATGAAATGAGTGGACCAAACATATGAAATGATGGGATAGAAGTGAATTGATTTGCCCATAGGTGGTTATAATTAGTGGCATATGGAGCTACCCCATTTAGAGTAGAGAAACAAGATGATTTACCCATAATTGGTTATAATCATCAGTATAGGTGGGATGAAAAAAGATTATGATTTTCTTGAAGGTGGTTATAATCATCAAAAAAGGCTTAAGCTAATAAGAGACTTATTTTTCATTTTAATTAAATTTTTATAGGATTTTTAATAGTTTTCAAGATTTGAATTAATTGATGTGTGAATTTACCCCATTTAATAGGTATATAGGCCAAATAGCATGTTATGAAGCTAAATTTTGAGACGTTTAGTGATTCTTAGGTTTGATTTTCAAAGGTTGGTAAGAATTGATCTAAAGTTTGGTATGAAGCCATTCGTGGATATTTTTAGGTTTCTACAAAGCATACTTAGATTGGATGACATAAATTCATTTTTAAGATTATGAAAATTGAAGGTCAAGTTAAAATTATATCAAAACAATGTCAACTATCTCAAAATATTTAATTATTTTTTCTTTTAAATCATTAATTTTCTTGGTGGAAGTCCTTATGGTGTTTAAGTTGTCAACATAGAGGACTCGAATAAGGAGTTTCCCATATAATTTATTTTTATATAATGTAGGGTTGAATGAACTCCATGTAAAACTGTAGTTTATCATAAACATGCCAATACCAAGCTCAAGGAACCTATTTCAATCCATACAAGGACTTTCTCAATAGGCACACATAGTTGTAGTCTCACTACTAGTAGAGGTTCAGACATGTATATTTATTCCTACAAGTATCCACATAAGAAGAAACTATTTAAGTCCATCTAATGGACTTTTCATCATTGTGTTATAGCTAAGGATAATATTAGCCTTATGGAACTCATATTTCATACTAGAGCAAAGGTTTCATGGTAATAAACACCATCAACTTGTGAAAAACCTTTTGCTACTAGTTAGGATTTGTATTTATCAATGGAACCAAATGTTTCATACATCCACTTTCACATAATTGTTTTCATTCCTTTTATAAGTTTAACTAAGTCTTACATGTTATTCTTATTCAAATAAATAAGTTCTTTTTCCATAGATTTTTGTCATTTAAGATGCTTAAAATATTGATGATAATCATTTAGATCCTAATGCACTATTAATTGCAACAATTATGCAACACCATAATGATGTTGTAATCTCTCCCTATGTGGATCTATTAGATCCATTTCCAATGCAGTAGCCTCAATGGAACCCCATTATAATAGTGTTTGGTTAGTTGTGTAGGTGGATAATGAATGAATTTTGGTATTGGTAGTGGAGGATTTAGTTTCCCCTTATAAATCATTATCTGAACTATAGTGAATCTTAGAGTGACAGTCATCTAAACTTCCTTATTTTTCATTAGAGACATCAAAAAAATTGTCTAACTCATCATAAAATTGGTGAAATAATAGGAGAAGATGTTGGATCATAAGCTTGGGATTATTCATCAAATAATGCATCCCACTAGTAAAGTATTTTAGTGATTCCTGGAATAAAAAGACAACATGCCTTGACATATTCTTGGTACATGAAAAATATATAATGGAAAATTTTCCTTTCCATTGATTTGTGATTATCATTTGGGATATGGAAAAATGTATTACTTATAAAAACAATAAAATATGAATCATCAAATTAACACAAATAATTTTTAGTCAAGATTCATAACTAGCACTATCAAGTGAGGAGTAATATTTTGAATGTAGTTTTCACATTGAATTACCTCTACCCAAAAATAATGAGGAAAGTCCTTGTAATGTACGATTCCATTAACCATTTTTTTATTATGTGGTTTTTACATTTAGCTACACCATTTTATTAAGGGGTGTAGGGAATAACATGTTGATGTTGAATTCCTACCTATTCATAGAATTTGATCATCCGATTGTTGACAAATTACCATTGATTTTATGTTGAGAAACAATAAAATTTAATCTCTAATAGGTTTTCAATAATGGATTTTAAAATCTTAAAGTGTTCAAAGACTTTTATTTTATTTTTTAGTTAGTAAACCCATGTTATGAGAGGTAAATAATCAATTAATGTATGCACATATTTATGTTTCTAAAAATAAATATGTGGAATGGCATAAGATAACTATGAACCAACTATAATCTATCACTAACCCTCAAATATTTTCCTTTCTGAACTAGATCTTTGGGTTGTTTTCTAAGTGCACAACTTAGATAAACCCCTTATTTGATAGAAACATTAAACAAACCAATTTCCATGTTTTTTTATTTGATAAGGTAAATGACCTAGTTTGATAGGGACTAGTAAACATATTTAAAAGGTATGAAATAAAGTAGCAAGCCCCATGATATGAAATTACAAAAATTATTGAAAGCTAGCTAACTATCTCTATAAAAGGTAAAATAGAAGACATAAAAACATAAAACTACTTAAAGAGGGGTTCTCTCCATTGGATCCTTCTCATCCTCATCTTATTCTCTTGCACACCCTATTTGATCTTTAATATTTTATGCTTTATTTTTTTCAGGTCCTTCGGTGTCATCCCTGGGTAGAATCATCTATGGCCTCTTCTACACCTATTATTACACTAGGCTCCTCTTGATGGGAGTATTGTTGGGGATCTTAAGGAAGGGGGTATCTTCCATCATCATATGTTGCTTCACATGGGTCTTGTCCACCTTAATATGATGGGTAAAGGATTGGATTATTTTTTCCACTTGTCTATTCAAGGCATTTTTTTCCTATATGAGACCCACCAAAATCATCCTAGACTCATGAAGCTTAATGTTAAAATTTTATAGCTTCTCTTTATCATATTTTATCTCCTCTATTAGGGGAAATTTTCCTTTCCCATCCACATCCCTATAGGTACCCTCATCTAGAAGTATTGTTTTGGGTTTAGGGATAACTAATTTTAGGGGGGTCTTTAGCATATGTTCTAGATAAAGGGATAGCTTAGGGGGTAGTTATTGATAGATGGTAGGACCTAGATTTAGGGTCTCCCTCAAGGGAGTCTTCATCTATAGAGGACCCCTCTAAAGGAACCTCACTACCCTATAGGGTTTTATTGTGCTTAACCAGGAGCAATATGAGTCCTTGATGAAATATGGGTTTAACATCATTTATTTGATGGGAGAGAGTGGTAATCTCTAAATACTTGAGGACATGAAATAGGAGGCTAATTTTATACCCCTAAAAGTTATTTAATAGTAAAAAATGATGATAAAAGATTAGGGTGTGTTTACCTTCAAGTGTCAAGTATTTCATAACTTGTAGTGTTATTATTACTAAGGTACTATAATTATCAATAGTTGAATAACCTAAACACTCTTGACAAATTTTAATAATTAAGTATCATGTTAAATCATTACTTTTGAAGGTTGAGCTAACATAAATTTGTCAAATTTATATAATCTTGCTTAGTGATAAAATTTGCTAGTTATTTCAGTTAATTATGTGATTTTATAAATTAATAGGATGTTGGAAAAAAATATATAATGTGGATAATGTGGATTTGATTTTAGTTGTGATGATTTTGTAAATATTTTGAAATAGTGAACCTTCATGTGCCATGTGGTGACAGACTTATGAATCTAATATCCATTTAGATCCAAATAATATTACTATTATTTTAGAAAGGAAAACTCTTATCTTGGAGGGATGAAGCTACATTTTTTTCATTTCTTCTTCTAAGTATGCCATTTTATCAAGACACTAATTTTTAGCATTGTCTCATTTAACACATATTTTTTGGCATTATTTATCAAAATTTATATTTATTTTCCCTTTTCTTTTGTCTTGATGAGTGGAATATTTTTGTGGAGCTAATATGTTTCCCTCAACCTCTAGGTTGTTCTTTAAATTTTTTTTTGGTAGGGCCCTTTATTTTTCTAGAATTAGGTTGTGACATAACATTAGTATCATTGATTACTATTAACTACTACTTAGTAACTCTAGGTTAGATGTCACCAATAAAAAATAGTATTTATTATTCTTTCTAAATTTTCTCATAGAACTTATCAAAATTTGGTGTTAAGTATGTAGTGCCAAAATAATATTTCTATGTATATTTTTTTGAAATACAGACTAATTATGGATGAACTAGCTTTGATAAACCACTCTTAATGAGTTTCTCATCATAATTAGTTTCACAAATTTACATAAGGAGAAGTCTCAATAATTATACTAAGTGATGAACATAGTTTTTATCCCATATTTGGAAATAGGCAAATCCCTAGTGTGCAATGCATGTAGTTATTCAATAACAATACTCCTTTATTCAATGGAGATTATTACATATAAATAGACTATAGGAATCCTAAAATTATGGATTTAGGTATATCACGTAATCCCTTAAAACTCTCATTCTATCTCCTAAAAACACCCCTTAAATCACTCAACCTATCCTACACAATCTCTCATTATCTTCTATTATACATGATTTGTTATCACAACTCACATACATAACAATAATTTATTTTAAAAACTATTATTTCATAAAGGTAAACTCCTATCTTGGAGGGAGGAAGATGCATTTTTTTCATATCTTCTTCTTAGTATGCCATTTTATTGAGACACTAATTTATATCATTGTCTCATTTACCTCAAATTTTTTGGTGTTATTTATCAAAATTTATATTTATTTTCCCTTTGCCTTTGTCTTGATGACTGGAATATTTTTGTGGAGCTAATTTGGTTCCCTCAACCTCTAGGCTTTTCTTTAATGTTTTTTTTTGGTAGGGCCCTTGATTTTTCTAGAATTAGTTTGTGACATAACATTAGTATCATTGATTAATAATTCCTAATACTTAGTACCTCTAGGTTAGATGTCACCAATAAAAAATAGTATTTCTTATTCTTTCTAAATTTTCTCATAGAATGTATCAAAATTTGGTGTTAAGTATGTATTACCAAAATAATATTTCTATGTGTATTTGTTTGAAATACAGACTAATTATGGAGAAGTGCCAAAATAATATTTCCAAATATGAGTTTCTTATCAGAATTAGTTTCAATAATTTACATAAGGATAAGTCTCAAGCATTATACTAAGTGATGAATATAGTTATTATCCCATATTTGTAAATAGGCAAATCCTTAGTGTGCAGTGCATGTAGTTATTTAATAACAATAATCCTTTATTCAATGGATATTATTACATATAAATAGCCTATTGGAATCCTAAAATTATGGATTTAGGTATATCACTTAATTTCATAAAACTCTCATTCTATCTCCTACAAACACCCCTTAAATCACTCAACCTATCCTATACATTCTCTCCTTATCTTCTATTATACATGAGTTGTTATCACAACTCACATACATAACAATAATTTATTTAAAAAAATAACTTACCCATTTAACTAATATCTCACCATTGCGAGTACAAATAATATCTCACATGGGGAGAATAAGCACATATATTGAAAAAATTATACTACCCCCACCCCCTACCCTATAATTTTGACATGTGAATGTCCGGTTTGCCCAATAATGCATCTATTACAAATTTTTTTATTGAAATATGCATTTAAAGGATTATTTTATGATTTTGACTATAGACAAAGGAAACACAAAAGAAGGCACAAACACAAATTATAAACATAATATTGACTATAATAAACATAATGAACATTAAAAATATAGAGACAACCCAAATTTTAATAATACTAACTAATAAAGACTCACAACTAAAATTTACTCAACACAATGACTTATTTAGATTATAAAATTTAAAATAATTTTTTTTAAAGTTATTAAATCTTATATTTTAACATTCCTATAACCAAAATAAATGTTAAAATTTGAAATGGCCTCTCCCGCTCGTCTTCTCACCTATGTGCCTTGTTTGTAGGGTTTGATTGCTACTAGGTCTCCTACTATTGAGATTACTACAGGGTCATCTATGGTTTTTGGCATGATATATAGTGATATTTTTGGTGTACCATTTGTTATAGGGAGTTTTATGTTTTTAAGGCGCCATTTAGGGGATTTTAAGGTTTTATCATTACTAAGATGATGCTTGGTGTTGGGGTGGTTGTTGCTAGTGTGATGCCTATGTATGGGGTTGTTATTACTGGTACAACACCTATTTTGGGTTCTTCCTCTATTTTTATAGTCTCTTTTGCTAATATGGTTCATGTTGGAGCCTCATCTCCTCAAAAGAAGACTATTGCTCATTCTTATTCGGTGACCAGGGGTAAGGTGAAACTTTTAGCACTACCCCCTCCTATTGTGCTTTTAGGGGATGAAGTGTTAAAAAATGAGGAATAATTTTCTCAAAAGGGTTTGATTTTTAGATTTTATAGATTTTGGTCACTTCACTAGGATATAAACACTTAGATCTTTGAGCAGTGGCATCCCTTTACAAAAGGGAAAATAAAAATTTACCCATGTGCTAAAGGATTCTTTGTAGTTATTTTTTATTCTCTCCCTCATTGAAATTATATTCTTGATGGTTGATGTTGGTTTTGTGAACAAAATGCACTATTTCCAAAGCCTTGGGTTCCTACCTTTAATGCTCTCACTAAATCTTTCAATAGGCTACCAGTTTGGATTCATCTACCAAATCTACGTCTTCATTTTTAGTGTGAATCTTGCTATAAAGGCATTGGAAACTCAGTGGGCCATTTTATCATGGTGAATCATACCACTACTCACTTATCTCACACCACTTATGCTCATATTTTAGTGGATTTGGATTAGTCTATGCCTCTTTCGATAGAAGTTATTTTAAAATTTGTTAATCGCTCTTAGTGTTAGCCCTTGGATTATGAAATTATCCCATTTCATTATCTAAGGTGCTTTAATATGGGTCATTTGTCATTTGAATTCCCCCATTTGAAGGTTTCTCGATCTTCATCTTGATGGAATGATGCTCTACATGAACACCTTATAATAGATGTTGATGATGATGGTTCAAGCTTAAAATCTTTTAAGCCTCCTTCTAATGATGGGAAGGATTTTCTTCCTCCACTACATGACTCTTCTACTACTAAGATTATTATAGGGACCTCCCTTATTGATGTTAATTCTAAGACTACTATTTGGACTTCCCTTACTACTGCTATTACTGGGATTATTGTTGGGATCTCCCCTATTGTTACTGCTATATTACCATTAGATTTGCTTAGTTTTTCTATTGTTGGAACTATAGTATGGACCTCCCTTGTTGTCTCCCCTACTATGGTTATTGCTACTAGGACTATCATATGGATTTTGACTATTGTTGCTACTAAGCTGAGGACTATTATTTTAGGTATGTAATTTACTACTAGGGTTGATGTTGTTGTGTCTGCTCCCTAGGCTCCACCCCCTTCTGAGGACTTGGTGAGTTTTTCACCTCCTTCATCTCCTATTTATAAAAATGGATATTTTGATGCTTATTGGACTATTATCCAAAGGAGGATAGATGTCTTCCTAAGCATGTTTTTTAGACCTACTTTTGAGCTAAGGGTGTTTGACCTACTAGGTTAGGTCTGTTATTGTATAGTTTGTTACTCCTTAATATGTTATTACCTTTTGATTGCTTATCCATTTTGGATTTGCTATTTGATTGCTGTCATTGCACTATTTTTGGCCTATGGGCAGTCTTTTTATTTTTGTGCCCTGGGGGCTACTTTGTATAGGGCTCAGGACCCTTTTTTCTTATTTATCTAATAAAAAAATGTCTTTAAAAAATCCTGATATTGACACTCTCTATGAATTAAAGTCATAAGATATATTAAAAATAAAATATATATAAAATAAATAAAACTAAACACTTTAAAACATAAAATTATAATCTTATTAATAATAACATAAAAAAATAAACACCAACTAAAAAACAAAAACTATTACTTAAAACTATCCAATAAACCACTAGTTCTCTTTTATTTATTTTTTAACATGGTTTTAGACAAAACCATAAGATTTTTTATAAAACCATGAAACTTACTACCCAAATAATTAAAACCTAAACCTAAATCCATAAAATCAAATAAACTAAATTATGATTATACAAAATACTTTTCATGGTGGTTTTCATGCAAAAGGTATTACAAGCTTAGTATGTTCATTACTAATGTTTGTAGGTTTATAAGGAGCTTAAATGGTGAGGTGAGGATGGAATGTGGTGAGAATATGACCATGGTGGATAATGGGAGCTCATAGTAAATCATGTTCTTGGGAGGAGCATGATATATGCTTAGTGAGATGTTGCAGGGGCTATTCATTATTAATGAGGATTCTAAGAAGAATACATATACTTGATATTATTAGATCTTAGTTTTCAAGTTTGAACCATGACTCACTATAGGAGGATCAAGGTCGAGTTCATGGATGGACTTTTGATGGTGTGTGGAAGGGAGACGAAACTACCATGTAGAGGAAAGGTTGCTTCAATGAAATAAGTCAAATCATGAATAAAGGCCAATAAAAACAAGATTAATGCCAAGGGAAAGTATATTTGTATGTAAAACAATGTCATTTTAGACCATTATGTTACAAAATCTAGAGTCGTGGATGAATTTAGTGCAAAATCTAAGGTTTGTGTCATACGTTCAATGCAATGATGATTCCTTTGTGTATATACATTGAGGACTAGTATCTAAGTTGAAAGTTGTTTGCATGAAGATTAAAATGTCCATCCCTTAGGAAAGACCCTAGTCAAGGGTAGATCAATGCAAATATTAAATTAATCCTAATTGAATATGAATATGATTAATTCGTTTGAACAAATGCAAATTTTGAAATATTTCATGTAGTTAAACTATCAACTAGAGATATTGAAAACCTTTAAAAAAATACAAGAAACCCCAGATATAGATTTTTATTTTTGATATTTATATTTCCCATAAAATTTACAGTGGTTTTCAATTATAACATATTAACAAGAACAAATAAAAATATGGAGGATTGATTCTCAATGAAATTTTTAAGTGGTGCACACTATAAAGCCATTACCTACCTCCTTATTTTTAAGAGGTGTAGGAAACCTAATCTAATACCAGATATAATTTTCATCCTATATTTGGAAAGAGGAAAAGCCCCACTATGTAGTGCATGTAGTTCATCAATCATAAAACTCCTTTATTCAATAGATCTTATTATATATAAATATCCTATTGGATTTATAAAATGATAGATTCATGTATATCACTTAATACCACAAAACTCTCATTTTATCTACTAAAAATCTCCCTAAATAGCTCAACCTATTATCTATAATCTCTCCTTATCTTATATTATATGTGAGTTGTTATCACAACTCACATACATAACAATAATTTATTTAACAAACTAACTTACACATTTAACTAATATCTCACTAATGTGAGTACAAAAAATATTATCTCTAATAATGAAATCCTCAATCTAAGGATAGTTGGCTAGACTAAGAGCTCCAAGCTTTTTATCTAGATAGCATAACTAAATTTTAATGTTATTCCCAAACTTATCCTCTAAGATAAATTGGAACTTCAATTAAAGGTAAATTAATTAACTTATGAGACCTATGGATTCATCACTATGATTTTCCACTTGATTTGTTTCTAAAGGATAGATGGATAAATATTTTTGCCCATTTCCATGAGGTAAATACCCTTATTAATTAGTACATAGGTTATGTTCCCTTTCCAACTGAATTAGTTTGAACCTATGAGAATAATTTTTTTCTAAACCATGGTAAAACACATAAACTTGCTACAAGTAATAATATTCCTAATAGATCAAAATTTATATCAGATTTCTACTTTATTCCAAACATGCCATTTGCATTTCCCTTTCATTTTTTAATTTTAAAACTGGATCTAAAAATAGGTTTTATGAATTGAAATTGAAACAATAAATTTTTAATGTAACTATACAAGTATTCTGATACTCTAATTGAAAAAGAATTTTTTATTTGAATAGAGTTATGGAAATAGTGTGCAAAACTTCCAAGTATACCTAAGATTTATGTGGTATTACTAGGCTACGTGTGTTTGATTTATAGTATCTATTATATACTATTTTTAGGCATAACTATTGAACATGACCCAAAGGACATTGAATATAAAGTTTTATATTGTTCCCATAGTGACATTATCTCATCTTTGAGATATGTAAAGAATAATTTTCTAGGGTTAACTGCATACTGGTGTACCATACAAATAAATGGATGAAAGACTTTATATTGGTAAAAGATAAACTACCTAGGTACTTATTATATACCATGAGGTACATGGAATCTTAAATTCATATAAAATTTTGTCTAATGTATTGATTATTTAAGCTTAACCCCTCACTTCATGGATAAACCCCACCATCCCAAAACCACATTCTATGAGTTTAAAAACTATTATAACATAATTCTAACTTATGAGATTTATACTTATGAAAGAATACACATCTAAATAAATTGGAATATATTGAAAAAAATATTGATTTATAAATATTACTAGAACATTAAATTTCATAAAATAACATAATATACATGTCTATGAAAAATCAGCTCGATTGTCAATGAGGTGGGGATGAGTTGGTTGAGTCATTTGGTTGTATCCAAGCCCACCAAGGTTTGATTCCCACTAAGGAATGTGAGGTTGGTTACATCCATGAGTATTAGGTATAATATTGATGGATCATATTTGATTTTTGGTGGTTAGTGATGATTCCCATGGAGCGTGTAAATGGGTATCATGGTAGAGGAGTTAATTTTGGCTATTGGTAATGCTTAATGGCTAGCACAACTTGTGTTCTATGGGCTATAGCATTCTATTGAGGTAATGTATTCATTAATGGAATTTTATTTGGGATATGGGGCCCCTTATTATGTCCCAAATTGTTTATTACTTTGGTGATTAAAATTGATTTCTATTTCCTAACTCTGTTAAAAATGATTACCAATAAAAAAATTAGCCCAATCTAGAATGTTTTATTTTGTTATGTATTTTAAGGATGCTAAAAATGATGCATTGACACTAAAACTATATCTGACATATAATTAAAGTTTTTTAGTGGCAAACAGGGTAAATTTTTTTATAAAATTCTTTCATGATTTGAAATACAGCCCAAAAATTTTGTACAAATATTGAATCAACACTTGATGTAGAAAGATATTATTTTTTAGAGTCCAATAAATACCTTTTGTTAAATGTGTAAATCAAATGAATAAATTTTATTTTTTTCCAAACCCTTAGTACACCACTAAATTCACCAATTTTTTTATCAACCAAGATCCCCTAAAGGCAATGGGATAGAATAATATTGGGTATTTTCAATATGCCACTAAACTATGTTCATGAAACTCAACATATATAAACAATAAAACTGCATATCTGAAAATTATACTAGTTGTGGACACAAAAACATATGATATATATTCTCTAAAGAACTACACTAAAAGAGATGAAAAATGTATAGCTCTGATGGCATATTAAACAAATTGAATATACTCTAGAATCATTATAACTATAGTAAGACATATACCTATAATATATGTAATATTATAAATCAATGAAATGTTTATATATATATATATATATATATATATATATATATATATATATATATATATGTATGTATGTATGTATGTATGTATGTATGTATGTATGTATGTATGTATGTATGTATGTATATATGTATGTATGTATGTATGTATGTATGTAACCACATGTATCATGAATACCTCTTTGGATTAAAAATATGTAGCCTAAATTCAGTAGTATAACAATAAATCTCTTTTGCAATTATTCATCCACAAACTCTCTATGCTCTTATAGATATAAGAAATATGCTAGGGATAGGGTTTGTAAATTAGTTGACTTGAATATATATTATTAAAATTAAACTTGTAGAATATTCTTAGAGATAGGACTTTATTATTAATAAAAAATTTAATAAAGGCAAAAAATGATTGATAATCTTATCTTGTAATATGTTGTGGATAAGTGTGCACCAATTAAGTATTGTATTACAATGATTATTAAAAATGCATATTAAAACCATACAATAGTGTATGATTAAATAAATGCACTAGCATTAAGGAGATTTATGTACTTTGGGAAAACCTCCTACCTCCCTAATATATATAAAACCTCAAATAAAGTCATATAGAATAGTTATATCCATGATATGTCAATATTAGTGTGAAAATCATAGAGTCCAAAATAAATCATATGTAGTGACGAATGTATATAGAAAACAATGACAAGTATAATGCCCTTCCCCCCAATAAAAATATATGTGGCATGTACCCTCAATGCAAAATATGAAGTTAAGTAAACAAAATTACTGATAATAAAAAAAAACCAAGATGTATTAAGATATATGAGTAATGTGTCTTATTAAAATTATATATTTATAATAATTATAATGTGTAGGATGAAGTTACTATTTTGACTTACCTACTTAAATACAAACCCATTATATCGAATAAAGAAACATGTGTGGGGAAAATGCTCCCACATATGTAAGCAAATATAATGTATGTGTGTGTGTGTGTGTGTACATACATACATATATATGTATATACCCACATACATACATTTATATATACATACATATATATATGTATATGTATATGTGTGTGTATGTGTATAAGACTAGTAAACATGCTTTGATGATGATCACCAAGGCATTTTTTATTTTATAATTGAATTTAAATAACATACAAAACATGTAACATAATAAGAAAGAATAATATATAATACAATAGGGTTTTGAAATAAGTATGCATGGAAGTTTTTAATGCCCCATAAGAATCATTTTTTTATTTGATAGGTCTCATAAGTATCCAATAATATGTTAAATAATAAAATAAGTGATCATACTCATCCAAGTCTTGATTATATTAATTTTGATGGAATTTTTTGAATCCCTACAAGGTTTTTTATTTGTCAACAATGCCCTTTCAAATGGATTATTTTTTAATAAGAATTATTTAACCTTTATGTACTAAATTTTGGATCTGATATCTTAAATAAATGCATCTATTTTTTAAATTCCCTCTTGTTACATGACAATAGAAAACACATTTATCCTTGTAAGATGTTAGTCTATGATTCACAAATGTATTATGTATAGGTGGTAAACTTATTTTGTTCTAGCCCACTAGATTTTTAAGTATGGTACCTTGAAATTTTAAAAATATAAATGATTAAATTGAATTTGGTTTCAATATTGGAATTAACTGCTTCTTGTCCAAACTATTAAATTTTATTTGAGCTTATTTTTGAATGATAGGTTTGCTTGAATGCTTAATAGAAAAGACATTATCTTTGTGTGTTAATATTCTGAGTTTAATGTAATGTTTATGATGTTTTTTAATGAGTAAAAATAAATCAAATTATATCTATAATATGATATATGATTGATGACAAATATTTGTTATATGTTAATGTCACATGGTTGATAAACCAAGGATTGCATTTTATAATGGAACGTAATGACATAACTTGATATGTTTTCTATTGGATTTTTTTTAGATGTTGAATTATTTTCAAAGTATATATAATTTTACTATTAGTGATATATTTGTCAAGGAAAAATTATTTCAAGCCATATATTGTATACACGAATCCACTCGATAAAGATTTATAACAATTTAATTGTTTCACCTACTAATGTTCTAGAAAATAATTTAAGTATAAGTAGTGAACACTCTTCATAGTAGGTTATAAATAGTTAAAACTAATATAATTGGCATTTCAGATATACATGACCATAGAATGAGTCTAATTTTGGAATAACCAAGTCATGAGGAAAAGGTATGCCTAACATGTCCTTTTAAATATGATTAGATTTCACACAATTATCCCTAATTTTTTATTCATATGTTCTTTGATAAAGTGATATATTTTATACTTTCCTTTGTTATTATTCTATTGTATCCATAATGTTAAGTGATTTATGTGTATCAATTATTATTTTATGAATATTTTTGTTCCAAGGTTGAACTTTACTATTGATAATGGATGTAAGAATATTACCTTGCATAAGCATAAGAGTGAAACATTCATCATAGAACATAAATGTCCCAGTGCTAAAATCACATGCTCTAAGGGTGTTATTATAAAAGGTTATTGTATTCAAGATTTATTTATTTTTTTCTAACTATTCATACATATAATCAAGATTTATAAGCATATTGTTTTTAAAATATTGCAAACAATCATGAAAATATTTTTATTTGATTTTTTTTTTTAATTTAGCATCTATGAAATACATGAAAACCTTAATTTCAAACATCTATGGATATGATACCATCATCACTCTTGATTTTTCCAAAGTGTAAAATGAAATGGAGGTCACCCTGAGAGGCATTTCGATGAAAATATCATAGGATATTATTTCTATGGTAACATGTATGTACATGGAGGGAAAAAAAAGTTTGTAAGTATTATCAGATAAAGAATTAGTTCATCCAAATATTATTAAAATAGAGGGAGATAATCCAAGAGGATAAACATGGTTTATTACATCATTTATCACCTCACTTGTGGGGAGAGGTTTGGCTTCAAATCATAAAATACATCACATATAAAAGTAATGTTAGGCTGATTTATTCACACTATTTCCTAATACTAAACCACTTCAGGAGTCAAAAGACCATTAACATACCTTTTTTATCCTTATGTCTCTAAAAATTTTAGTTTTAGATTATCATTTGGAGAAGAGAGATTGTATTCTCCATCAAGCACTCATTTTTATTATTGTTAAATCAATCCATAATTTTCTATACATTGTGTTTGGGAACCCTAAAAATCCTAAGCTTAGGGGATCAAAGTCATGGTCTTTTAGTGTTATAGATAAATAAATTTAGAATGGAGAAGGGACCAAGGAATAAACAGTTGCCCAATTTTCCAAGAACCTCAAATATAACAAGGTAAGGGAACTCATTAATTTGGGGAAGAATCAATTCCCTAAAAATATAGAATTCATGTTAAGGATAATAATAAATCCTTGTTATATCCTTAAAATTTGGGACCTAAGAGTACTTATAGAGATAAGAAGGTTTTAACCATTAATGGGAATAATCCTCACATTAATGCTTCATTTAGCTATAGGATGGAAAATCTCAAGGATGATTTAAACTCATAAATCTACTATTGAAGGAATTGCCTAGTGAGTTTAATAGTGTGAAGAGGGACTTTATATAGTTGAAATAAAGTTGGATGATAAGACTAGTGAATTCAAGAAGGAACTCCAAGACTTCAAAAATTCAGACCAGGACTCCTTTAATTTGAAGAAAGATATGGTCAGAATTTGATCCACCCTGAATAAGATGGAGGAATATATGATGAAGGTTAAATAAATTAGGAGAGAGATAAAAAATAATTTTGTGACCATAACCAAAGTGAATATAAAAATGACCAAGAAAATAAATATTTATGTAAACCATGATGGACTCATAAACACACTTGGTGTAAAAATAAGAATAATGAAATTAAGGGGATGGAGATAAAAGAAGACACCCTAGCCACCAAGTTACAATCTCTTAGGGATGAGATGGAAGTGAAAAAATCCCTCAAGGGTTTGGCATATTAGTAAGTATGTGGTTGTGTTTTTTAATCATTTCATATTTTTTGGGGTGACTTTTTGATAAAGTTTTGTGGAAGGAAGTGATGAGTGGGTTGTCTACTGTTGTAGGCTTGTCAGTCATTAAATTTATGCTTTGAATTAATTGTCTTAGCTTTTTTCCTTTGTAAAAGGTTCTGGGAGCCTTTCAAATCCCACAAATTTACCCTTATAAAATATATTAATTAATGAAGATAGAAAGGTATGAATGTAAACAACTAAAAATAAGTTTTGAAATGTTTGATAAAATTTTAAGAGGAATGATGTTTGTAAAACCCAAGGTTTAAATTCAAGTACAAGATCAAACCATATGTGAGTTTAGGATAATGTAACCACCAAAATAGAAATTAGGTTTTTGTAAATGAGCACACATGGAAAAAATTTAGATCTAAAAATTAGATATAAAATAATCCTAGAAAGTGTAAGAAAAGAAGATTTTCAAGAAGCCATAGGTTGAATGTTTAAAATAATTACAGATCACCATTTGTGTTCAACATAATTCTTATTTTTAGACAAAACAGGAATAATTTTTTTTAATAAGATCTAGACATACACAACTAAATACATAATTAAAACCTACTTAAGGTGGATAAACACATAAAAAATCCAGAGTGTCACAAACATAAGTGTTTGGACTTATTTTGGATTTAGGGGATCTACATAAGCCAAAAATATTGAAATTCAGATTGCATAAGATATATATTTAAACATAAAAATAAAAAATTTAAGGGGATATTTATTACACTTACTAAATATATAAATACTCAAACACAAAGGGAAGATAAGGTACATAACTAATTTTTTTCTTATATTTTCTTTTTTCCTTTATTAGATTCCTCAATATAACTTTGTAATAGTTCTTCAATGGCTCAAATTAGGAAATAGAATGTTAAAACCCTCTAGGACACTATCAATGAATCTTACACATCTATGGTGACTTGTGATATCCACTATCTACTAGAACCATCCAACATGATTATATTTATCTCTAACTATATAGATCAATGCACCCATGTTTTTATATGATTCATGTGCATGAATTCACCTTCAAATATATATAAATAACTCTAATTTATTTCCCTTTTACTCTAATTTATTTTCCTTTGATTCAAAACATTATCTTGCACTCTTGACATCAATATGACCTAAAAAAATGGGTTGGTAAGGTTTAATTGACTGAATATTGGTTTAAAGGGATACAATAGAATACAAACTTGAATTGGGAATTTTTTACATAGAAATTTCACTACCCCAATGTTTCATAATATCAATGTGTACCTACAATCAAGGATACATTTAATTAGATAGATTATTATCCCAAAAAAATTAGTATAGTTTAAATTAAAGATCTACAATTATCAAAAAGTGACTAAACTTATTGGTATGTGTCTTTTATAACTCATGGAGTATGCTCATGGTATTTGGAGTGGATATGCCATGTGTCCAAAATGACCTAGTCTATATAGATAAGGTGTTATTTATTCTTTCTCTCTTCTTGGATATATAACTAAAAAAGGTTTCATTTTTTTTAGATGTGGAACCCAAAAATAGGTTCATATGTAAAAAGGCAAAACCTCGTACTAGGACCCTATGTAAAATATGGAACAACAAAATTAGTTTATATGTAAATTTAAACTTAGAATTAGTTGTTTCATATGTATTTTTGACCAAAAGTACTTATGTATTACCATTAATTACAAACATATAAATAAAATAATGACTGAACAAAACAAATCCATGCCCCAAATTTGATCCATTTGTGTGCATAATGTCTATGATAAATTTTCTATGGTAATGGATTGTAGGAGAGATATGGGATGATGTTTCACTTGTAGAAGAAGAGATTGTGGAGACTTGTTATTGGTGATTTTCCCATTTTTTTAGATAAGGATGATATTATGTGGCTTGCATCCATGAAAAAGGAGGAACTTTTTTTCATTCACCTCCATGTTTCTGAGAGTTTACAGTTTCACATTGTACATGCCCTGTCACCCAAGGAAGCATGGGATATTCTTTTTTTATTGTTTGATGAGGTTGATTCACCTCCACATGTCCCTATTTCTTCTCCTTCCTCTTAGAGTGAGTATTATTTTATTGGTGACATTATTTCTCCACCATCATCTCCCATTTATGTGGGTGTGATTTTTGATGGCAATTTACATAAGTACTCTTTGGAGTCTTCATCTTTTCTTATTAGTTCTTGTCCCCTTTCCATTCTTAATGAGGACATATTTTTTTAGGATGAAACACTTATTACTAGTGGTCACTTGAATGAGTTAGCTTCACCTCCTCCACCTACATATGCATATTTTGATACAGTGGTTGTTTCTCCTATTTTTAACTTTAGTATGACTCTTGATAGTACCCTACCAAATCATATGCAAACCATTGATCCTATGGCCTCTTTTTTAGTAATTCAAGAAGAAAATAGAAAGATTTTGATGTAGAATTATCTTTTTCACTCCTTGATTCATATAAAAGATGCCCTCATATGTTCTCTATAGAAGAAACTAGTTGTCACACAACACTAGTCTAGAATTCCATCATGTAGTGTTATTGAATCTGGTATACATCCACTTGATGTACTTTTACAGTGTGATTTACCAGATTCTAGGTAGCCCATTGTTTATGATACTTCTTTTATTATAGATGATACTTATGTGCCTACTATTTTTCACACTCTACACATCCCACTCCAATTCTACTTACACTTATGCCTACTTCTTTTGAATAACATACCACTAGCTTTGGCTCTCACATGCTTCATTCCATGGGTCACACTACCAAACTTTTAGGCATTAGAAAGAATTTAAAGGGCATTGCTCAACCTATTCATCCTATTATGTGGATTGTTCATCATGGCCTTGGTTATGATGTAGGTGCTTCATCTTCATTGGGATCTATTGATAGATCTTTATATTTTGTTTCCTCCATTCTTTGTGAGGATTATGAGATACATATGGGCTCTGCTACACCTTCACTCAGGCCTGATAAACATGAGATTATAGTAGTTAGACATGATCTACCTGATACTTCTTTGGATGTTACCTTGCATTCTTTTATTTTGGACTTTATACCCATATATATGTAGGAATCTACATCTACCATTTGTATTCATTTGGGGTGTATTTTTATTATTATTGGTAGTGTAAGAATCATTCTTGGCAAGGACACTACAAACATCATTCCTTCACTATTCAACTTCTTCAACCACACAGTATTCCTCCTTACTATTGACGTTCCTTATTCTTTGAGCTCCTTGATTAGGTAAATGTGTTCTTTTTTATCATACATATCTCATTGCATAGATGATGTACTCCATAGATCAATTGCATTATGGAGTTTCTTGCATCACTTAGTAATATTATTGTAGGATGGGACTTTTATTTGTAGTCATATTAAGATTCATGGAGATTTTTTTCTTTGTGTGTGTGCTCCATGATTGATCACCTTCTTTTATAGTTGCATGACTATCCCATCATCACTAATGACATTATTCTTGAGATATTTCATATTTATATTTGATTTTTGATAGTCTCTTTTAAATGTTTTGGTGGAGCTTGTTATCCTTCTATATTATAAATAGTCTGATGTAGCCCAGTGTCAACATTTTGGTGTTTTCATAGTGGTATTGGCCCACTCATTCAGATGGTTTTTTGTCACTACACCTACTTCAAAATTATGGGGGGGGGGGGTGTGGACATACTACTTTAGGTGTTGTGCTAATTATTAGTATGCCATTTTTTCTTTTCAAGGTAGGTGTTTGATTAAATTTATATTTGATGGCCTTCATTCCATCTAGTGCACCTCTTCAGCATTATTTTTTATTATTGGGCCATTTTATTTATTAGGGCACCTTGTGGTGATACATTTCATCCTTGGTGACTCTTTTTCCTAGTGTTTTGAGATCAGTGTTTTTATAAAGTTAGCTTCGTATAAATTACCAATTCTTATTTGACTTGGTGGTTACATTAATTCATCAAATATGTAGTTCTATAACATGGATTGGTTACCATAGGGACACTTTGTTTTTCACTATGATTTGTACATGGGTACCTAATTAGGCCTAATTACTAGAAACCATTCAATATTTTTTCTTTCTCTTTTGTTACTCCCTATTTTGTGCTTAAGGGAGGGTGTTGGAGTGACCATTGAAACTCACTTAGGAGTTAAGCTTAAATTAAAAGTTTATTTTATTTTTTAGATTGTTGTGTGCACATAAAATATTTGGTGTTCACCAAATTATGCAATCCACACTATTTTGAGGGGATAAAAACAACCAAGTAGTTGTTTTGAAACCAACTTATTATGCATATTTAATAGGCACTCCTATTACTTAGCCTAGACTGGTGGAGAGAGAGAAACATACAAATGATTATATTATTGACTTTGAGGAAATAATGAGATATGGAGATTATTATGCATGATTATTGTCCGAACTTATTTTTTTGCATAATGTCTATGATAGTTTTCCTATGGTAATGGAGTATAGGAGAGATCTAGGATGAATGAAAATCATTCTCAATTATGGCATGTTTTGATCCCCTCAAAATAGTGTGGATTGCATAATTTGGTGGACACCAAATATTGTATGTACACACAAAAATCCAAAAAATAAAACAAACTCCTAATTCAATCTTAACTCTTAAGTTAGTTTTAACACTCACTCCAATAATTTGTACCTTAGTGTGATATAGAATGCCATAATTTGTTATGTCCATATTCTTAATTTCATAATATAACTAAATCTAATAACTTATCCCAATATAATAATCACCTATTGTTTCCTAAAATTTTCATATACTAATTTTATCTAAGTCAAGAATAATTCGATGTGGAGGGAATTTTGTGTTTGAGTCAAAGTCATTTTCAAGATCTACAAATTTAGCATAGGTTTGAAAAGTTATAAAAATGTAAAATTTAGATAATTTTAAGATTAAAAGTGAGATGCACATTTCTTCATCTTATGAATCCAGTAGTTCAAGCCTCCCTAACCCTCATTATCATGGGATGTAGAAACACATGTACTAAAGCGTACATGCATCTTGTGCTTCCATAAATGGCCTACCCATCCCCATGAATGTAGATGACATGAGTCTATATTTGAAATTTAATGTATATTTAACATTACATCTATCACACCCACTATATAGATAGATCATCTGCATATCCATGTGAGGCACAAACACATGCAAGGCCAAGGCATCGACCATTATGGGTCAAGCTATAGTGAGAGTATTATAACCCTTTTAGAGGCCCATTCCTACTCATTATTTCATCTAAAGCATATATAAATCTCTAGCCTATTTTATTTTTATCCTCTGATGATGTCACACCACCAAAATTATGTCAAAATTCTCATTTTTTTAATACCTCACAGTTATTCCCCTTTTAACATTTTTTCATTGAGATTATAGCAAGTTTCCTCTTCAAGGATATTTATCTTGTTTAGGTCACAATTAATTTGGGTACTTTACATATTTAATCCAATGATATTTCATAGAAACTGGGTCACATATCATGACCACTACAGCTTGTGCATTCTAATCTCATCAACATTTTCTCCCTCTAGACCTACTCAGCGTGCTAACTCTTATTGAAATAACTTTTTAGATTCTTGGATTAGCAAAGATTAAATATAAATTTATGTACTTTGAACCATTTTTGGTCCTTGATAAAAATATTTTGAATATTTGAGATTCATATATTTGACATGTTAATTTAGAATAATTATATAAAATGCTTAATATGGAAAATACCAATGCCCTATTTGGTTGCCTGATTGAAATAAGCTTACCTAAAGTAGTTAGCTTTCCTACTTCAGTATAATTTGTTGATTTGGTGTTTTCATGTTAAAATTAATAGGACCCAAATAACAAAGAAATAAAATCAAATAGAGGGTCTCTGATGGATAAATTGTATGGAACATCAATGGGGGTAACCATGATTAGCCTAGTGCATAATACACACATAAGGGTGAACATAATTTAGGGACAACATTACTAGGGAAAAATCCTATTAAATAGCTAACAATCCTTAATAAGTCATGGTTTAAACAAAAACATGGTTTACAAACTCCACAAGAACTTATACTGATATTATTTCAAAGAAGATACATCATATATGATAACTCTTCTAAGTCATGTGGCTAAAAACAAAAACATGAACTTATATCCTTGGACATTTATGGCTATGAAAATAAGTTGAAATAGGAAATAATTCATTTAATAGGATAAATAATTAGTGAATCCTTCCATAAAAAACTAATCAAATTAGATTTAATGAAGTAATTTTTCATGAATTTGTATTTAGTATACTCACTAGACTCCCAAAGAGTATATTGAAGTCTCTTCATGAGCCAATTTCAACGATTCCACTTAGGTGTATGAATACCATCCTTAGTTGATTCTAGAAAAAATAAACAAACACTTAATAAGGTTCAATATTGATTTCATAATGAGAATAGTCCAAGATCTTAGATGAGGATTGGGGGATAAGAATATTTGATGAGACAGTGAACCTGATCAGATAGTATGGTATCTATTTCATCCTATTCCATAAGTTCACATATATTAGAGTTGGAGGATTTGAGAGATACCCTTTGTGACTACCTAGGTTGTCTAATAACAAAATTATATTGATTGAATTATGCAAGCAATTGACATTAGTTCATAAATTTCATAGAGATAGATGCAACAAAGGAGTTGCATTCCCAATCTCTTTCACAATTTTTTCATGTAATAATGCAATCAATGCTCAAGACATTCATTCCATAATTTCTCAATTCACTTTGAATTCATATTCCAATCGAGCATATTTTTATAGTAAGAGATTCATACATAACAACCCAGACATTGGTTATTCTTATGATCATGTGTCACACCTAGAATATTACTAAGTAGATTGATTTGATGAATATGAGGTGATCAAACATGATTGGATTCGCATGACTTTGGATCAAATCATGGCATTCATAGATTAATGGGTAATAGATGGTATGGTAGATGAAAATACTAATCTTATGGATCTTATATATGAAAAATATGTTATTTCTTGCTCATTGCCTAATATAAATTAGTTAGTGAAAAAAAATTATACCTATAGACACAAACCAAACTGTGTTAAATCAAACCAAATAATGGTTAGATAAAAAATTGGCAAAATTTACTAAAGAAGGTGGATCTAAAGATAACAAACCTCAACCCCTTCAAAAAACTCACCTACGACAACTCTAAGGACTCATGAGAAGGACAATTCTAGTGTTGTGATTCAATAATCTAACATTTGAAACTCTAATGATGGGGATGACAAAGATCAAAAGTAGACAAATCCACTTGGGAAAACCTATGAAGAGAGCCCCATTGTAGTCATAAATATAAAGCCTAATGAATCTATTATGTTTTAATCCTCATCCCATCTTGGTGATCCTTCTCTTTTGATCCCAAATACTACTCAATAGTATCTTTCCTCTACTCAGGGAACATCTTAGCAAAAAACTATTAGTGATGTTGAGATCCTAGGCTCTACATCTCTTTCAATTTCTCCATCTATTCCACCTCTTATGGAGGATTTACCTCTAAATCATCCTACACCACCTCTTTCAGATACTCAAATGACTAGTTTTAGGGAAATTTAATTTCATTAGATGTAAACTATACTAAATAAAATGAAGAAGCTAGTAAAAGGAAGAAAATAGATTTCAATATGGTTGCTAACAATATTAGCATTCATCCTCCCAAGAAATCAAATACCACATCTATGTTGGTCTCAGATCCATCATGATCTCAATTTGTGAAGATTGTTTAATCTAATGTGGACAAAAAATAAGAATAAATGAATACAAGTGACTATAATCTCAAAAAGTATATACCATGAAGAAGAAACTAGATAAAGTGATGTTCATAACCTTCACAAAACCACTGAAAGGAGAATCAAAATATAAAAGAAGGATGAACTCATTCAAAATTAGTTAAAGTATAAAATTAATCAATTGGATGGATACATCAACTACCACCTCAATCTAGTTAACACACATGAAAAAACTCAAATGAATTCCCTTTATCAAGTTCATGGGATCAAAAAGGAGGCCATTTCCACCATTAACAAGTATAACTCATATGGTAATACTCTAGAATCCTGGGTTGATGAAATAATTTTGAATGGTATGAAATATATTGAAGATATTTTGAAACTATATGGTTATATTAATACCAAAATCATCAATATAAATCAACAAATCAAATCTCATAATAGTGAATTAAAAGTTTGGGAGAACATAAAGAGTGATATTCATGCAATGATTGACATTGATACCAATGTGATTGTCAAAGTCAGAATCTTTGACAAAACTAAAGATGAAACTTCTTGCAAGTGATCTCAGAGTTTATTATTCAAAATATTAAAATCCTAAACCAAACAATAGAATAACTACATGAACATGTCAACATTGAAATAGAGAAGCATAAAGTGCTCTCTTCAAATTTAGATGAAATACATTATGATCTGATCAAGGAAGATAAAGTCACCCTATACACCATGGATGAAATGAAGACTCATCTCAAGAAGTTAAACCAAGATAAGATATTCAAACAAAATTCCTTTAGTGTCACCTCCATGAACATGCCCAATAAAATTCATGTTTCACTATAATCAGTTGATCAAACTTTTGGAAGTTTTGAGTACTATATTTTTAATTTCTCAAAGGTGGATAACATGTTTCAAGCACATGGTGGTACCAAAAGTGAATGATATTACTAAATATGTGAATAAATTCACAAAATTTAAAGTTTCTCAAGATAAAGAATATGTAAAAGTTTTACAACCACCCTAGGTTCTTCAACACTAGCCATCACTCTAAAGAAGACTTCATAAGGAGTCTACAGATTTTTATTTATATTTTTGTCATCCTTTGATTTCAATAAAATTGTATTTTTTTCCTTGTAAAATTTTAAATATAGAGAAAAATAGGAAGACAAAAATATGAATATCAAAGGTCACATGGGATGTTAAGGGTAAGCCCATTCCATCATATATTTATAAATAGGATAAATGGAAATTATAAAATGGGTTTTTTTAATGTCTACAATAATTGAGTCTTGAAATTAAGGAAAAAGATACTATACATTCATTATTTTACCAAAAATACAAGGAAATTCAAAATCTTGTGTCTTTCTTTTATGTGTAGATATGTATTTTTATTATGTTAATGCATGGCTTTTTGTTACAATCAATAATCATGTTTGATGCTATGTAAACATGTTATTTATCTTAAGTAGTTTATCGTTGGGTGGTTGAATTAAATCTTCTTTTTCTAATTCATGCACGACTCTTTGTCTTCCTTATTTTTATTTTTATTTACAATGAAATGAAGCAAACCCCCCATTTAGCTTGTAAATATTATAAATATAATTAATTTAGTTTTTATTACTTTCAATAAAGGGAATATCCCATCCTAATAGAGGAGATACTTTTCATCTACTTCATTGTTTTGAAAATCCATATTTTTTACAAGTACCAGATATTTCACCAGCATCATTTATCTAATTTTCAAGCCCATCAATATAATTTGACTCAATCTAATAATTCAATCTTATAACTGGGTAGATTTGATCATGGAATCTCTCTCATAATGTCATATAACACTTAAAATATTTCCAAAAATCCTATATAATTCCACACATATGTGTGACATGTCCCTCAATTTTTGTAATTAGTCTCATCTTAACTATATAATATACTCCATAATATTCATGCTCAATCTGATATGCTTGAATCCATGAAACAAGCCCAATGTATGCCCCCTTTCGACTTGAGGGATACATCTTGAAAATCACTCATAAAAAAAATTAAGTTATAAACATCATGTATTATAGGTAAAAGTATAATCATTTAAGGTATTTATGCCCACATGAAAATATATGTCTTCATAGAAAAAATTGATCAGTTGTAAGCACATATGAAACTATGTAATCCTTGAAAAGTGATTGAACTATCACTATATATGTAACTACCATATTTAAGTATATATAGGTATTCATGTAATTAAGCATTGAATTCTCATTAATAAATTTTAAGTACGATAATTTCATTAAATTTTTTTAAGATGACATATATGTTTTTAACATTTATGGGCATGGAGATAGTCCTTTTAGTTGAGGTTGTATTGATTTCCCCTAGTGGGTTGTCAAATGACATAAGATATTAAGTCCTGTAGATAACATTTAGCTAAATTGTAAAGGGATTTCCATAGTAAATTTCAATTAGTTTGTAATATATTTATTTATTTAACCCCAGTCATTAGTATTGAGGAAAGAGTAATTATAATGATAATACCTAAGATATTGGTATAAAAAATGTTTGTCTATAATAAATAAATGAGTTATTGTGAAACTATTAACATATGTACATAATAAAATATGGTATTAGACACTTGAAAATCACATTTTAAACCTATCTAAACCTTAAATTACTTGTGCATACACATATGGCTCTTACACACCCTTCTCTCACATTCGCATACTTTCCATGTGTCTAACCTTCTTGATTTTATAATAGTTAGCTAAAATAATTTCCTAGTCTATGTCTAACCTATTAAAAATAATATTCAAACTATATAAATATAATTATATCAATATTTATATCTTTAAAAAAAAAAATTAGAATCAAACTCTTGTACAATTCCACAGGGGTCCAAACATGATGCACTCATCCCATGATAAATAATGGTCATTTTTTAAATTTATAAATATATTCATGGGTTATGCCATACATTTAACATATAAATGGAATTTTAAATTATGCAAAGAGACTCATATATATATAAAATATGTCTAAGTATATTTCCTACCTATAATTTTCAAGTAAGCATATTTTAAAACATGCACTTTCAAAGTGTCTACCATATTATTTCCAACTTAGTAATAAATCACAAACATTAGGTCCTATGCAAGTCTAAAACACTTAAATATAGTTCAAATTTTCATTTTTTCCAAGTTTCAAAATCTATATCATAGGTTTCATTAATTAAAGGATTATTATTGAACACATACACCTAATGAGAATAACTAAATGTAGTTTGACTTCCTTATTTGGAGTGTTGGATATGTAGGTAGTTCTTAAAAATTCATCTGGGATGGGTTGGGGCTAAATCAAACCATCATTTCCCATTTTTTGATGCCTAAAAATAGTTTCAAAATTGGACCTAAGATTTTAAAGATAAATAGACATGTTTATGAAATTACGCACTCAACTAGCTCTTAAAATTACACACAAAGAAAAATTACAAGAAGTTGGACTAATTTGTATTTAAAGATAGAATCAAAACTTACTTAGAATAACCTAGTACATTACATATGTTAATGTCTATCGATATCACTTATAATCTAATGATTATCTCCAAGCATATTCAAAGACCATGTTCTTGATCCAAGAAACTTTGGATCTGATTTCACCCTTTCTACTACTTGCATTCACTCTTAAACCTATAAAATATAGTAAAAAACTAATTTTATTATTCCCTTAGGTTATATGTATTTATAACAAGTGAAATTATTCACATCATAATTTTTAATTTACATTTAAATTTGTGTTTATTGTTATATTATACACAACCTAGATAATTTTAAGTTTAATACATGTTTAGGTTCACATAATCACAATAAGGTAAAATGTATTGATGAACACGTCATATAGGAATCACATAAAAATGTATGTCTTCCCATATAGTTTCATTCTTATTTATAAGGATTTATATATTTTTATTAGGGTTTTAGTTATGAATTCTAATTTCTTGATGCATTAAGGCATTAAGTATTTTTCACCTTCACCATATCCTTTTGCATATTTCCATTATTTCATTATATTCCATCTAAGAAGGATACTTTCCTTTTCACTCTAATGAAAAGTGCTACTGGTGAACATAATAAGAATAATCATATTTTTGTTTCCATCAAAAATATATAAAATAAATACATTAAATGTTCATTAATTCATTCATTCATTTAAATTCTTCTTCTTTTGATGTGACAGATATTAATGAATATAGACAAATAGAAGACTATGTTGAAATTATTGTTTTAGAATATATTAATCAATATAATTATCAATAAAAATATATAATCCATGCTGATGATCTTAATGTGGTATATCATGTATAAGTTAAAATATTTTCTAAATTTCATAAGCAAAGTGAACAAAATCCTTATAGATTGGCTAAAGTTTTAAAATTAATTCTATAGGTTAAATATGCAATAAAAAAATAAGGTTTACAAATTTGAGGAACAATAACATGAGCTATTTATTATTATAATATACATTTTGTAAATACTAATTCAACCACAGGTGTTCAGACTACTACTATTGCAACTATTTCTAAGTTTACACCTTTGACTACACATGTGATGGCCACCCATGGTGTGGGGGGAAAAAACATTTCCATAAAATTAATATAAATATTCCTACATAGTCAATCCATGTACATACTATAATGGATACTCATCTGACATCATCATCTTCACCTACAAAACAATGCCTCAAGTATGTTTTTATAGCTCTACAGGGTAAGGTGTTGAAGTTAAAGTAAAAATTCTTCTAGACAAAGTCATCTAACATATTTTCATAATTTTATTAATAATCCATTATCCCTATATATTTTATCTTATCCCTTACCTATGGGTTTTTTATCTCCTAAAATTATAGTATATGATCATAATGGTGATATAAATAAACCCCTGAGATAATTTTCATGTAGCATGCTTAGATCATGCTTCCAATGAAAATTTTGGCTAAGATATTTCCACAAAGCCTACATGATTGTTAGAATAATTAATTATAGCATATCATAATTTAAATAAATTTTTAATTTGTGTTATTAAAACACTAATATTATTTTTTAGGTTGGTTAGTTGGGGTGTTAAACTTTAGAGTAATATGCATCGTAAATTAGAAGTTAGCTTCTTAAATAGAAAGAGATAAATATTGTATGTTGTATCTTTAAATAATTTTATTTTTTGATGCAAAATTAATGAGGACCCTCAAGCACTCAAATTTATTACAATTGAAATAGAAAAAATGCAATGTTGCTTTCTTCATATTTTTTTCCAGATCTCTGTTTGCTTTATTTATATTTTTGGAAGAGTTCCATGTTATTCTAAAAATTACTTCATTGAATATAAATCCATTATAGGTATAAAAATAATTAAATATATTATTTATAAGTGAAATAATAACATTCTTTATTTTTTAAATATTCAGAGATAAATTGATCAATAAATAGTCAAAGGAAGATTGAGAAGAAAAGAAAGAGGAGCATCATTGCACTCAAATTCTTCTAATTCATGTGTGCAAGTTTCAAGTACCAAAATAATTTTATTGTTTTTAGTTATTTATTTATTTCTTAATAAAATATCTTAAAAAATTAGAAAATAATTATTTTTTTCTAATAAAGTGGGGAATGTTTTGAAGATATTGTAGAGATTTAAAAAAATTATGACTACTTAATAGAAGGTTTTTATCCTCATATAAGTGTCTAATTCAAACATTTTTTTATGATTAGAAAGAGGACTTAGAGATCCTACAAAAAATTTGTCACACTAAGTATTATGAGTAGTATCAAGAGATATATCATGATTTCAATTTGACCTTGTGATCCTAATTTTTGACAAATTTTTTATGCATGATCTATGAGGGAAAAAATGGATTGTTCATTCTAGGTGAGAAAATTAGGTTCTTTTTTGTAGTTTAAAATAAAAAATAAGATGTATTTTTATATATAGATTAATTTTCATATCTTTTTCATAAAGTAATAAAATCAATAAATTTTAAATTCTAAGAAATAATGTATTTTTCACACATGCATTATTTGATATATGCAGTGCCTCTAGTTGAATTTTATCAATAAATACATCACATTAAAAAATAGTATCCAATACTTGAAATAGATTTAAAAATAGTGTCTATGGTATTATTCCTTTAAATCTTCATGGATAAATAAGGATCATAACTTCATTTTTACCTTTGCTTCCATCATCTCTTCAACACAATCATTAGACATAAATCCCAAACAATTGAAATTTTGAATATATTCAGAAGTCACACCTACATACAAGGATTTATCTCTAAGTAGGTGTCATTAATAGAATGAATGTTTTTCACACACTATCTAAATACTATGCGCCACTCTAATCTCACATGATTTAATGTATCTTTCACGTACCACTAGGTATGTAGAAAGGATGAGATTCTTCCACATACCATCGGGTATATAGAAAGGTCAAGATTATCAATAAATTTAGTATATCAGTTGAAAATATATATATAAATATAATTATATTTGATAAATAAGGAACTAATCTATATCATATAGATAATTTTTTTCAAATGGTTGGAAATGGTCCAAGATTAATTATGTATGATTCACAACTTCTTCATGGTGATAACTATGTTGTAGGGAAGATCAAGGTGAAAACTCACTTCAAATTTGAAGATATTTTTTTGTTTGTTGATGACACATACAACTAATATGCCATAGACACTGACTAATAGTGTTATCTCGATAGATCAAACTAGAAGGTGAAGTTGATCATTATGTTTAAGGTATTAGATGAGGTATAGCCTCATATCCAAAATGATACTTCAACCAAAGACACATGGTTCTCAACATTATATATGAGACCAAGAACCAAAATACCATTCTTCATCTATAAATATAACTCACTATCTCATGTTGAAGACAAGTGAAAAAGTTAAAAAAATTATTCATTATGTTGCAACATTACAGGCCTCACTCCAAGATTCGGGTGAAGAAGTGTTAGATAACTCCTTGATACCTATCATCATAAGAACACAACCCCCACTTAAATTATATTTTGGAGTACTCTGAATATTTTAGAGTTAAAACCAAAATTTTAAAATTTTATTAATATGCTACAACATGAAGAATCCATGCACACACAAAAATATGATGAAAAGTAACATGCACTTACATAATGACAAAAAGGTATAAGTCCCACAAATCCTTCAAAAATATTCCATAAGTAAAATAATCAAAAACACCAGAGTAACACCTAATATCCTTTTGATGCATCAGGTTTAGATTATACTTCTAATGATATATTATTGACAAAGGTATTTCCACAAAGCCTTAAAGATTAATATTATAATTATTTTTGTGACCTCCTTTTATAATTATTTCATGTATTTAATCCTATGTCCAATCAATTTCTATCACATATTTTATCAACATTAGTGTGAAATTATCTTATGCTCAAATTTCCAAACTCAAACAACAATCCAATGAATAAATCAATGACTAAGTATCTAGATTAGTGTGAATCAAAATAGGATATAAATTTTAGAATTAATTAAGATTATAATATATGGAATTAAATAATAAATATAAATAATTTATGGTGGTTGTGTTTTGATAGTGGAAACATATTGGAAGCATGCATCTGATTCATTTAGATAGAGAAATGATTATCTAGTAATGTAGGGTTGGTACCACCAGGCTTGGGTAGGATTTTCAATGGTTGTGACTGAGATTAACATTATTTTATTAGGAAAATTTTTCTCTTTATGACTATATATTCTAGTGTGCATGTCTGGTATGTTTATTTTTGTGTGATTTGTCACCCTCTACTACATGTACAACTCTAGAAATAAGTTTCATTTTCTTTGAAATCCTACATCTACTTGTGAAGGATAAACACCTTTCAAATTTTAGGAAGTGTAATTAGGATGAGCTGACTCCAATAAACCTCTTTTTTGATTGATTTTTACCCACATATCCAATACTCTGAAGATGGAATTAAAGCCACATGTATTTCTTCTCCTTAGTGTGAATGTGTGTTTATGATATTTTTTCATATGAATTCATCTAAGAATCTAACTTTGATCATGGAAATATTGACACTTGACCTAGATATATGTGTTTCAAACATGGCTAATGATCAATCATATTGTTTGGTTGATAATTTGGGAATAATAGGGAATATTTTGCTAGTCTACACTAGTATACATGAGAGGTACTTGAGAATGGAAGATTATGAATATTGTTTGACCTTAAGTTGCATTTATATGATCTCAATTGGGTAATTTTTTGTGCCATTGATATGATATGTGAATGGGTTGAGCTATGGGAAGGGTTTCATTTTTTAAAAATAACCATTTATTGGCAAAGGGAGAAAACATCAACCTCAATACAATAATCACAACATTATTGTCTAAGCTTGATGTTACTATTTGGGAGACAAATATGTTAATTTGGTATTTTTGGAATGTCTAAATAGGATATTTCATTGATTTAACATAGCCTCAAATGTTTATGTAGGTGACTGATAACAACATTAAATGGATCAAGATCATAACTAGAATGAAAGTGTGAAGGAATGGAGAGTGAGAACCATTTATAAATGCATAAGTCATGTAAGAAAAGCATAGGTCAATATTAATATTACCAAGTTTCAAATAACATATTTTAGAATTTAAAATCCTCCCTTTTATTATATTATTACAATGTAATGAAAATACTAAAGTAAAAATATGAAGATATACCGAGTGTGAAAACCATACTTTATCTTTGGGAGAATGCTCCAAATGTAAAATTTACTCCAAAAAAATTGGAATTGAAATATATTAGTCAATGTCCATAATATAAAATTAGAAATATAAATTATAGTTGAAATTTGAAACTTGAAAGAGAAAGGAAAGACTGCACCTATATGTATATTGTATTGACCTATAGCTTATTAGAGATGATGATTCTGATTTCATGCATTAGATAGTTTATGCTTCCTTACTAAATCATATCAAGTACAAGGTACAATTGAGGGTGACAAAAACCCAATTTGGAATTTAACTAAGGCAAGGGCCATGAATTAGAAGACAAATGCCCTATCCCATATGTAAATAATCCAACACTAATATGGTAACTAATAGATAATAGGGTGAGAACCACACAATGGGTTTTACATAGGTAATTCCATTTCTATTGAGCTTCATTTAAACTCAATTTAAATTACTTCAAAATTCATCAATCAACCATGCCATATAGACTTACAGATTCAAGTTTTATCCAAACTTGAAAATACTTGATAAATAATTACAAAAGGTGTAAATGTGTGAATGCAAATGAAAAAACATCATGCATAAAAAAATTTGTGCCAACTTTAAACTATCATAATGTGCACAAACCAACACGACGCCCAATTGAAACCTAAAATTGTGTAGATGTGCATGAACTATCATCATGTTGAATTGAATCTAAAATGGCATATACATACATGAACTACCATTATGTTCAAATGAATTTTTCATGTAAAATAGAGTACATACATCTTTCACATGCCCCAAAATGTATATGAATATATACCAATTTGACATATTTCACTCATGTAATGTTAAATGGATTACATATGCCCTATATGTAGCCCCAAAATATGTCTAAAAACTACAAATAATTGTCCCAATATGGTATTTTAATCACATATGAAATCTAAAATCTATATATTGTAATTAAATGTGATAATTTATGACTTAATTTATATGATAAATACCACTAATGTTCCTCTTTTTATAGGTGAGAGATTAATCCTACAAGTCAATCAAAATAGAACTAAACTATATAATGGCATGTATCAGATAATATCATGTAGAACCATGTCAAAATGTGTAGATTATGTCATCATAATAATTTATATAACATCAAGACATGTATATAACACATATAATGCAAGGTAATATTAGTGGTATGTCAAGATGGTTGTATTTATGAATCACATAGTAGTAACTATTAGTGGATAATACTATACAATAAGGATGTGCATGATATAAGTAATGAAAAAACACACAAAGGGGATTAGTGTGATATGTATCAAGACACGTGTAAACATAGTAATAACATAAGATAAGTAAGGTCAACATGTAGTGTCACACAATAACATATAATATAACACATAAGACCAAAGGGACACATACAAGGGACATAAATATGTTGTTAATAGTGAAAGATAAGAAGCTAAAAATAAGGGGCATGAATGTCACAAAAAACAAGGATAAGGATCCATAAATAAGGGGCATGAACATCACAAAAATAAAGTACAAGGAGCCATAATAATACTAATGTTCCACACACAATAAAAAATAATAGTTTTCCTACCATGTAAAATAATAACATTGATGAAGCATATAACAAGTGAAAAGTAGTTTACATTATCCATATATGTTAGTATCATAGAATAGTAAATTAGCATATCCAATGCATAACTATGTAATAAATGAGTTAATAAAAATATGTGTAATCAATGTATGTATATCAAAATGGTGAAAAGGTCATATAAATATATAATTTGTGATAATGTAACCTATGAAATCAAATGCCCCCAACATTGACATGGCCCTTGGTTGTATAAAATATCTAGAATATACATGTCCATGTATGATCATCATGTCCTACATCACACTCATATACCTATTGTAATGCATGTGTGTATGAAAATAATATTCCATCCACCAAACATGTGATAAAAACATATGTAAAAATTGTAATATGTAACATGTATGAAAATAATATTATCATGCTCAGGTTTTGAATTTTGATTATTTTAACATTTTGAATGTTTTTGTATGTTTTTTTTTAATAATTTTTGAATTGTTTTATTTATTTAAGGCCAAGTATAAAGGCTCTAAAAAAAATAATTGTATGAATCTGAATAATCCACAACATGCATGAGGGCATAGTTTGCATCAAGTGTAGTAGCATAGTTATAGATAAAGTGAAGGTGAACAATATGCCCCAAATCTATATGTGAATCACCACATCATAACTCAAAAGATTATGTGGGTGTTAGAGGGGGATGTAGATGAATCCATGTATGTTCTCATATAATGTGTAGCCATGAATGTATGTGATTATATATAAAAACTATAAGCCATAGAAATATAACATATGAATAATCATCATGTCAAAGTGATCAATAAATATGATACAAAGAATGTATACTTAGAATTAGTTGTGATGAAGGATACATTATAGGATATATGTCATGAGTATCTGAATCAAAATTCAAAGACCAAATGAATACAAAGCAAAGGGATAGAAAAATGGTTAATGTAAGAGCATATTTACACATATATGTGAATGTATAAAAATAGAGGGAGAAAAAATCTACAAGCTACATATAATGGATTTTGTTATGGCCACTAAAGGAGCCGATAAATTCCAACCACTAAGAAAAAAATGAGTAATCTAGACTTTCATCTAAAACTAAATTTTGATATTGTAATTATGGTGATAAGCTCTTAGTAATACCCACACTTGTGTTATATTCATTACATTTGTTTGTTGTGGAGCATTTATGAAAAGATATACCATATGTTAGATTTTTTTTTTAAATATCATCCTTTATATTATGTATCTTATTAGTGATTGAAAAAATAACTTATGCTTTCATTTATTTCTCATTTCGCATAATATCTGTTATTTTATTCCTTCATCCCTGACTACTTGATTTTTATTTTTTATCCACACTTGTATTGGATATGATGTAACTTCATCTCTCTTTGTTCTTTCCCTATAATTATGATATGTAATTAAACCTTATTTGAAATTAAATAGGATAGTCAGGTGAATCTTATACAAGTCTTCTATTTTTTCTAACCATGATTATCCCAAAGTAACATTTCCTTGTGTAATAATCTTTCATACATATAAAAAATATGTAAATTAACTTAGGCCCTAGAGAAATTGGAATTGAAACATTCCACCTAGAATTATCATGTATATGTCACAAATCTCACTCACTATATTCCAAATATTTGAGAAATATAATTGTGCATGTACTGAATTATTTATTATCATACAATTGCCTTATCTATATTTTCATCTATTAAGGGATAAAATTACCATTGGTTCCTTGACAATATCCTAGGAAATATAAATCCTATTATAATGTGAATGAGAAGAAGATCTTATTCTAATAACATATTCCTTAGAATATTCATGGATCATTGATTCTTTTGTATGAATGTCCTCGGATATCTTGGTCTTCATCATATGATTACTAGAATAAGATGGAAGAGGTAACATTATTGACTTAGTGTCAAATTTTCCAAATGTAACAACCCTCAAATTTGTAATTTATATAAAATTTTGTTGCAATGCATATAAATTATCATCACAGTGCCCATTAATACATTGATAGTTTCAAAATGGTTTTTCCTTTACTCATTCAAGGAAATGAGGAGGGTGATAATAATTAGGAGGTGAGTTGATTATATTTGTATCAAATAATGTCTCAAAAATAGTATGTGGTTGATTTATAAAACTATAAAACATGAGTGGTTAATTCTTATTTTCCATTGGTACCTTTGTGGTGACATTAGCATTATAACCAATTTCCTTTTATTCTTAACTTTTATTTAGGACATTAACTGGAATTTATTCCTTGGGAGGTAACACACTTGGTTCAACCTTCTTATCCATGACCACATTTTTAATATCATTTTTGTGTATCTTATGATTAATTTCCTCATGTGTAACTTTACTATGATTAAATTTTGTATTTTCATGATAGACTATTTGAGTATATGCAAGCTTGTCCTCAAGTGAAGTAACATTTAAACAAAAAATTTAATTTTTTTGTTGGAGTTCATCCATATATTTTATCATAGAAATTATATGGATAGAATGAATTGTAGTGGTTTTGAAATATTTATTCACTAGTTTTAACTTATGATCTACTCTAAACATAGCTATAATAGATTCAACACCAATATAAATAAAATTCCTTGGATTGTCTTATAGGGCAACATTGTTGCATAATTTGGAATCATTGCTTAGCATGGCATTAACATCACTTAGTATAAATTTCATCACATTTTGTTTCAATAGAAACATCATGAAAAGATATATTTTCACCTTTATTTGTAGGAGAAGTGGGATTGTGACATTGAATTTCAAGTAAGGAGAGAGAATCATCAAACTCACACGTATCATTTAATATTTATATATAATGAGAAAAATTATCACATTTTGTTTCACTAATAATGTTACTTGGCATGAATAATCTATGCCTTTTCATTATGTCAAATATAATAATATGAATGACTTTGGAAAATGATTGTGGAAAAATATGTGTGTTAAATGGATATTTTTTACAAAAATAAATGTCTACATTTTTTTATGTTACTAGAAGTATCACCACATGTAGACATATTATTATCAAGATAACCATCATGAAAATATAGATTAACATCATCTACACATGGTTTTGATTTATTTAATTATTTAATTGAAATTATATAAAAATGAGATAATGCATCATTATTTTCCTCTTGTTCTGGTGTGTGATTAAGGGACTAGTGTAAATAAGAAGTAAGGTAACTAGATTCTTCCATTTCAATATTAGCTTGCTCATTTCCCTTTTTGATATATAAATAACTATTGTACTAATATTCATAATCATAATAATTACCCTCACAATCGCATTCATCATATACATATTTGCATCATTGATCACACAAGTTTATTATTTTTTCCATTCATTATCATAAACATAAGACATAACATGGGTAGATAATAGGAAATTTAGGGGATGATTACTATTAGGGGTTTTAGTATGATTATTAATTTTTAATATAAACCTTAATATAACATTTTAAGACATAAGAAAATCCTAATCCTACTAAGCAAGAAAACATAGAAACAATACCTTGACAAGGACCAAATAAAGAATTGACCACTCCTAGAAAGCTATGTGAAATTTTTGAAAATAAAAATAGGTTTCTAATGAAAATTGATACATAAACAAAACCTAGATATTATTTTATGAATAGGTGAACTCTTAATCCATTAGATATAATTTAATAAAAATATTAAATTAAAATTTATGTAAAATTTTTACAATACTTTGGTAAAAGTATTTTTTTATCCAATCAATAAGCTTAGAAAAAACCTTAGAGCATTTTTTAAATTAGCATCATTATGGATATAATATGATCCACACAAGCTAGAGGATAAGTCACAATCCTAGTAAAGGATGCCCTAATAGGAAAATGAGTATGAAACCCTATAGAAAATGATATAAACTTATGATTCATAATGAGAATAAAGGCAAATTAGAAATTAGATATGAAATCTTAAGAAAAAAAAAACCTATAAAGAATGATGAAACCCTAAGGGAAACCTATGGTTTGAATATATTCAATCAATATATGGGCTCATTAATATGCTTAAATTATTTTTTAAATAACATAAATCAAAATAGGATAGAACTTTTTGAATGAATTTAGGTTTTAATACATGGAAATAAAACTTAAATTTAAATGTAACTAATCTAGACTGATATTAAATAGCAATTTACTATTTATGAAAAGTACTAAGAAGATCAGTATACTTATATTTATTAACTGAGTGATTAATTGTGACTATGTTGTGATAGTGGAAACATACTAGAGAAAGGCATATGATTCATCTAGATCTATAGCTAAATATCTATTCATATAGGGTTGGTACCATCAAGCATATGTAAGAATGTTGATGTTAGTGATTGGGGTTGATGTTAATGGTATGGGTAGATTTGTCTCACTATTACCATAAAATTTGGCATGCCAATTTTATATTTTTATATTTGTGCAAGTGTGACCCTTTACTTTATGTGCAACTCTAGAAATCATCTCCCTTCTAATTTAAACCTTAGATCCACTTGTGAAATATAAAAACCTTTAAAAAGTGAGGAAGTGTAACTGGGTTGAGATGATACCAATCACCCTCATTTATTATCGATTATTGCCTATGTATCTAATACTTTAAATAGGGAACTCGATCCTAATTTAGCTCTTCCCATTAGTTTGAATGTGAAATTGTGTTCTTTTTCTATATGAATGCACCTAGGAATTTGTATCTAATCCTAACAATGTTAGTAATTGAACTATCTTGATGTGTTTATCACTTGGATAATGAGTAATCCTAGTGATTGATTAGTAATTTGGAAATAATTGGAAAGATATTCTTAGTGTGCAATAACATAATTGAGAGGTACTTGAGAATTCCATACTGTGAATTATTGACCTTGATTAGTACTTTTATGTGCCACCAACATAATAAGTGAATGTAATGACCTATGGGAAGGGTTTTAATTTTTTTTTTTAATGTTACTAGGTGAAGGATGATAATGTGAACCTCAAGCCAATAACTTAAATGTTACTTTATGAGCTTAATATTATTATCTATGAGATAAAAATTCCAATGTGGTATCATGGTAATGTCTTATTAAGATATTTTAATGATTTAACATGGACTAAAATTCTTGTGTAGGTGACTGATATAAACTTAGAATGGAATTGGCTCATAAATACATGTCAGTCTATAAGAATGGAAAATGAAAACGTTTTAGAGACACATAAGTCATGTATGATAAGTGTATTTCAAAATTGACAATTCCAAGTGTCAAATACCATATTTTAGTGTCTAAATAGTATAATACCATGAATTATAAGATAAAAAATTATATGTCTAAAAATGAGTTACAATATATATTTAATAAAGAAGTAATTTTACCTTTACATGAGTCTATTATGTTCAATAAATTCAAGTCATTTGAAACATTATTTCATATAGTTAGATATCTCATAGCTTTGAATAAGCCAAATTATGCACCTAATGCTACAACTAATTCAACTACAAATTTAATTTATATGATATTGAGAATGAGGTGAAGACAACAATTAATGTAGTATCATATCCTCCTATTTGGCTAATTCTATTTTCTCCATAAAAAAGTCAATTCTTTCTCATGATTACCTTAACCTCCTCATATATTGTTACCAAGTTATTATAGTGTAATATTATATCTATCCTTCCCTAATAATAGGTATATATAATTAAGCATATGCTTAGAGGATATGATATTAATTCATATTTTGATTCTCATCAATGTGCAAGAAATTCTACAAATAGAAGATTTAAGCTTAGGCATAGGCTACATGATCTAATAATTATTGAACTTAACAAACCTATGAATTATTTAGGACCATAACCAAATGGGAATCAAAATTTAATAATATTTTCCAATATCCTTATAAAGCACATGGTGAATAAATTAAGGATACTATTGAAGTTCATATGACATATAATGCACATCCTCCTCCTTTGACATTTGATCACCCATCAGACAAAATTATTGATTCACTTATAAACATATCCATGCAATGACTTCAAATCACATTTAATTATAGTTTTATTATGGATGATGATCATATTTATACACAATTATTTATTCTATCATACATTAATTTAAAGACTATACATAGTGTCATTGTATACAATGGTTTAAGAAAAAACGTTTATAAAATGACATTTACTCATACTTTTTGATATACACATAAGTATTTTGTGGATAAAATAAGTATATTTAAAGGATTTTATGGAAATAAATGGCACCTCTTGGAACACATTATGATACCTATTAAGCTAGACCCCATAGTTTATTATTAGTCTTATCAAGTGCAGGGTATTTGACATGCTATTAGGATTCCTTAGATACATAAGCTTCATGCAATACCATCTTTTGTACATAGACATGTCAATTATACACATAAAATTAAGGTGGTCACATTTCTAGTGTTTCATATGATTATCCCATTTATCTATTGGAATTTCTTCCTTTAACCACACCATCACCACATTTAGTTACTCCACCTATTTAGGGTCATCATAAATAGTTAGTCACTCCACCTATTCTAGTTCAATATATGTAATTAGTTATACAACCTACTAAGGTTTATTCTATGTGGACAACTTAGAGGAAGGTAGTTGACCTTCCTATATAAATAGTACTTCAATGCCCATTACATCATATAGTCACTTAGAACTCATGATAACCAATATTTAAATTATGTCATAAACTAATGTTACAAATATCTCACCAAGTTCCTCTGTGAACACATGCACATGTTTTTCCTACTATACAAGATAATCCATAGGATATTACACTACCTAGAGTTTCTTAACATACACATGATCATATTAATTATGGTGATGATGATGATGATGATGGTTATTAATTAACCCTAAAATCTAGATATGTGGGGAATTTATGGTTAAAGGGGTAGAGATATCCTAGAGCATAAGGATCATATACTATCTCTAAATTAGGCCAATTATTTTCAAGACTCAGATATAACATATACTAAATTGATTATGTTGATATGATAAAGAAAGAAAGTATATCTATACTAGTTATTGTAATCATAAATAAAATAAGATACTTGGCTAGTTCTAAAGCTAATACAGATCTAGATCTAAAATAGGTAAGTAGACTGGATCTAAACTCTAGATCGGTCACATGATTCTATAAATGTACCTCTATAACCATAGGCACTTATGCCTACCTAGTATGGTTGCATTGATGTTACTATCTAAATCGAACCTAGGTGTCAAGTAAATAATACATACTGAACCTATATGCTTCTAGGTTATGTGTTACCTTCACTCTAGTGCATTCAAATATGGGTCATATATTATCACTCCTTGTCAAATAGAAAACCCCTAGTTATTAATCTTCATAGTGGTTATGGTAAAAATGTGTTAGTGGGCACATAGTGTCAAGATATCACAAACACCCCTTTATTAATGAGCATTTTCTATATAGCCAATAATATGATGAGGGCCTCAAACTCATGTAGTTCTCCCCTATGTGTTGGATTGAGTTTGAATCATACAATATGTGATAAATAAGTAAAAAAATAATCTATATTTTAACTTGGAAAATATGGATCTTGGGATGATCCTTTAGTACTTCATACATGCAGATATGATGTCCCTATGATTGATATGGAAATAGGAGAAAATAGGGAAGATTTACTTACTTGAGTGCTTAATTCAGTGTTTTTGGTATTCTTTAGGTCTGTGTTAGGTGAGTAATGAATTAGGAATGATCCTATATTTATACTAATCCCTTTTTAGAATATCTCACATTAAATCACATAGATTAACCTTTAGGATATATTTCATCTTAAAATTAGATGAATTTAGCACATTGGACACTTGCATTCGGAAAGGACACTTACATCGACATATGCATCTAACTGGGACACAAGTGTCTAAGTAGTTATAAAATAAGTATAGGTCTAGAACTTATATAAATGGAATATAAGTAGGTTTATAACATTTTGGACATGATAGAAGGCCCAGGTCATCAGAATAAAAAATTTCATACTAAGAGATAAGTAATTAGGCATAAAGAGAGTGTGTGAAAGATTTTTGGTAGTGATAAAAGGTATAAATTTTGAAGGTACATCCATGATAGTTATTTTCCAAGTGTATAATATTGAGGTGTTGTATAATTAAAAAATAGTGTCTACATCCCCCCTAATCTATTAATGAAATCATTTGTTTAAAGGAGAATAAATGTATGATTAGGTGTGTATAACACACCTTACCTTTGCTTGAGTCTAAATTGGATAGTTTTTTGGTGACTTGATTTAACCAAGAACATGTTACAATATATAATATAAAATTGAAAGCATTAAAATAATTTAAATTGAAATAGAGTAAGGTTTATGAGTACACTTATGTATTGATGTAACCATCTTGCCTTTTGATAATTTGATTTGAAATATGTATCATTATAAATAACTACAACTATGATTAGGACAAATATAAATATGGAAAGTGCATATATATAAAGAGATAGAGACAAAGATATTGGAGGACACATGCTCCCAACCTTGGAGAAACATGAGTTTAAACCTAGTAGGTGAGATTATCTCAATTATGCAACTCAATCATACTAATAACCTAGTGAGTGTGAGTGAACCAAGTCAACTCACTTTATAAATTCATTGAGGCTAGATGATGTAATAAATTTAAACCTATAAAATTGGAAAGAGTGAGTTATTTAATCACCTAAACCATACCAAAATTAAACCAAATATTGTAGTAGATTGACTCAATACACTCCATAAAATTCAAACCTAGTGGGTGATGACAATCCCTAAAAGTGTTTGGAATCTAAAATTAATTTGATGTCTAGATATTATTCACATGTTACATATCATATGCACCATTGATATGTCTCATTTTGAAATATGTATAATAATGGTACCAATGTATATAATTCTAACACAAATGTGTATTTGAATCATATAACTATAAATTTTGGCCAATTTGAAACTGTGAAATATGGATAACATGTTTTCAAAATATACCACCACTATAATTTGAATTTTAAAATTAGTGTAAGTGTAAATAACATGTTTATAGAACATACCCCCCACTATAATTTGGGTATGTTTCATATTGAATAAATGTGGAGAACATGTTTCTAAAACATGCCCCCATTGAATCTAAAACTATGCCAAATATAGAGAACATGTTTCAAAAACAAGACCCCAGTATTATATGAATCTATGAATCAATGTGGAAGTCATGCCCCTAATTATATGTGCGCCCCCCCCCAAATTTTGAGGTGAGGTAAATTAACAACTAGTAGTTACCTTACCTCAAAATGATAAGATAACCATGTAAATTATGAATGCACCATATAACATATAAAGGGAACATGTCTAAGTAGATATATCATTGAAACAAAAATTATTTGATCCCACAAAGTCTTAATATTCATTATTTACATCATGAAAACATATAAATAGTAACAATATAGGATCAATAATCAATCAAGCACACACACAAGAGCACTCAAAAGTAAAACAAAAGACAATGGTCCAAAGAGACCTCAAATAAGGGGCATGTTTAAATGCCACATAATCTAAGGGACATGACTTAGTCAAAATGTCTATTAAAAACATAGGACATATTCAAATGTTAGCATACAATAAATAATGACATATTTAAATGTCAAGATACAATAAATAATCACATATTCAAATGTCAAATAGGTAAACAAAGGTACAAGGGCCAAAAAAATGGAGCATATTAAATGATCAAACAATAAATATAATAGCAAGGAAAGACACTCAAAGAAGTGAAAAAATGAAATCATAAGTAACCAACATAAGCATATCAAACTAGTCGATTTATATATGTGTTAGCAAAAAATTTTAATTACATAGCATATCAATTACATTGTGAAAGGTATAATCATGGATAAAGGCATGTGTAAGTACATATATGAGCTGAAACATGATAATACAAAGTGAACATATAATTATATAACCTATATTTCATGATCATAGAGGTGGATTCCCTAAATGTCTTTGTGACATGAGTATAAGGAAAACATAACATCTAAAAGTGCCTGGATTATGTATCTGTGTTTTCATGAATCACACTTAAAAGATATTTGACACGTGTATATAAGAACTACTGATATGCCTCCTACCAACATGGAACCAACAACATATATGCCAAAGAGCTAATAAGGTATGTAAATGTTGAACATGTTTTTGTATTTTGGAATTTTTTTTGTTATTTTTGGTATTTATGAAAGGAAAAGACTATCCTATGATCACATCCAAAGGATGGTCATATGTATCTTTGCAATATGAACCTAGTATAATAAACTAGTGATTCTACTGAGTGTACACATGTTTAATATTTGGTATTATAAGATCTGTTATGCTCTATGTATGTTTAATAGGAATTTGTGGTCTTGAAGAAATAATATGAGTAGGGGTTCATGGAACCTATCAATGAGTGTTCTACATTTTTTTGGAACAATAGTAATAGGAACATGTGTGGGTGTTCTAGATATTTGAATATGGTGCATAGTAGAAAAGGATTTTGTGGAACCCACTATGGATCTTTGATGCAATGATATATCAAGTACTAGCCACTTGGTAAAGTCAATTACCTTTTGTTTACCCTTTTATTTAAGATTAACTATAGGAGGTTTTATAATTAATTACCTAGGTATAGATTTCACTTTTTTCAAGGGTATGTTCATATGGAATTATATAAACTATAATTACCCAATCGGTATGAATGTATTTAACACACATATGCATTATATAAGGTATTACATTAAGTGTATGTATCTAAGTTCATCCCAATAACATATCAAAGACACCTATGGAAATTATAACTAAGAAGGTAGTAACCACATATGCAATACCCACCTATAAAGTTAACTAAATCTAACCAAGAACCTATTGCAAGGTCCCATCAAATGCTTGAATTAGTTTGGTTGAAGGATTTAAATCATTATTTGTATAACCCAAATGTGTAATTAATGTCATGGTAAAAATTTTCTCACTTCCACCATTGTCAATCATAACACTTTGTATAAGTTAGTGGTCAAGGTATGATTGAATGAATAAGGAATGAAGATCTAAGTCATCATCCTTAATCTCACTATCATCAAAAGTAGTGTAGGGTCTCTAAATCATAAGAGGTCTATGTCATGTATAGGTACCAATAATCCCATCTAATGGGTATAATTATGAAATGGAGGATGGTGTGAATTATATTCCATTTGTATTTATAGATCCTTCTTTGAATGATCTTGAAAATGATTCTTAAATATTTTCTACTTGTGTGGTCACCAGGTTGTGAACTTGATTACTTTGGAGGATAATCAAATGTAAATCTATGGTCATCGATGAGGTCTTGGATCTTATGCTTCAAAGTAAAACATATGTTCATATAATGTCGAGACCTTGGTGATAGTCATAATAAGCATTCACATCATACCATTTGGGTAGAGGTATACTCATATAAAACTATATAGGATGAGGGATAGATATAATATGACACTCTACAAGATATGGGAGTAATGAAACAAGAGAATCAATTAATCATGTAAATTATTTCCTTGGTCCATTGGATAAGACAAGATGATTGGGTTGTTGTGACACCACATTAACCATTGTATTTGATTCCTTTTTAGTTTCATAATATTTGACCTTATAACTTGGTTTTATATTAAACTTGGTATTAGATGTAGATGTATTTGGTGTGTTTTTTACATACTTGAGTTTATTCAATGAGATAAGTTTCGTTTCATGATCACAAACAACATGAAAAAAGTCATTGAAAGATTCAAAAAAATTAAATAAAATGGAATCATGTAAATGAGAAAGAAAACTTTGATTTCCTTGAATCTCTTTATCTACCATAGGATTAGCCATTTTAGCTAGCAATATCTTGTACCTCAAGACATATTCATTAATAGGTTCATTAGATTCTTGTTTGATCTTTACAATTTGGGCATATGAAAACTTTTTTTATAATTTTAATATATAAGTGTGCCAAAAACTTCTCCACAAGGGGTTTAAATTCATTTACTAAGTGAGTTGGTAAATCATAGAACCACCTTAAAACATAATCTTTTAAGTTCTTTGGAAATACTCTGGTCAAAAGTTTATCATTACAGGCATAATCAAGGCGTGATGCATAAAAAGATCTGAGTTGATGTTCAAAATCACACTTTCCATCATAAAATGTGAACTTAGGTGAAAAAAACCCTATTGGAAAGGGGTGTAAAGATATATTTGGTGCAAGAAGGTTATGCAACACCTCTTGTGAAATAATAACATAAGGAGAATTCATATAATTTTTCTCAATATTTGTAACATTAGTTTACAGAAATTTTGTAGTTCATAAAAGAGATTTCACCTCTTAGTCTTTAAGCTTTGACAATTTATAATTCACCAAAGTAGGTATACTCATAGGTTGGGTATATATAGGCATTTAAACTTGTATTTGAGTTGAAGCATTTTAGTTTCCCATGTAAAATGTGGAAATAGTAGTTTCAAGGAACAAAGGTTGGAATACTTACTCCATGCCTCCACTAGATGTAAGTAGATTAATAGGTATGGAATTAGTTGTATTACCTTCTAAAGATTCACCAAAATTAGTTGAGGAAGCCTAAGCTTTATCATGTTTACTAATTTCATCTCTTGTAACATAAAAAAATGAATCTATTAATCCCTTATTATTATTGAGATGAGTAATCAATGCTTATTTATCTTCCATTTGAAATAGGTTTTTTTATTACTATTTTCCATTACTTAGAAATGAAAAATTATATAATTTAAAAATAAAAATAAAACCCTAGCTAGCTAAGAACCCTAGGAATCATAAAACCATTACATTCACATGAATCAAGTTTACCAAATGTTTAACCCTAAAATCTGGTTATGTGGGGAATCAAGGGTTAAATGGGTAGAGATAGCCTAGGGCACAAGGATGGTAGACTATATCTCAATTAGGCCAATCAGTTTTTAAACTCAAATATAACATATACTAAATTTATTATGTTGAGATGCTAAAAATAGAAAGTACATTTGTGATAGGTATTGAAATGATAAAGAAAATAACATACTTAGCTAGTTATAATTCTAATACAAATTTGGATCTAGAAGATGAAGTATATTGGATAAAGACTCTAGATTAATTTCATTATTATATAAATTATACATATATATATGAAAATACTTTCATTAACCTAAGACGGTTGTGTCATTATTATTTTCTGACTCAAACACATGTGTATAGTATATAATACCTGATGAAACTAGATGCAACCACCTATATGCTTTTGGATTATGTGTCATATTTGATTTGGTTTATTAAAATTTATGTCATGAACTATCACTCCTTGACAAATATCAAAACCCTATTTCTTCATCTTCATAGTGGTTATGGGAAAAATGGGTTAGTGGGCACATGTTGTCGACTTTCCCCAAAGACCCCTTTGTCATTGAGCACTACCTACATAGATAAAAATTTGAAGAGGTCCTTGAACTTATGTATTTATCCCATAAAAGTTATTTTGTGTGTGAATCATATAATATGTGATAAACAAGTACAATAATGACCTGATTTATAAATTGTCAAATATGGATCTTCGGTTGCTCCTTCAATACTTCAAACTTATAGATATGTTTTCCCTATGAATCATAAAAAAATATAATTAAATAGGTAATATTTTACCACTTGAGTGTTTGATTGATTGTTTTTGGTCTTTTATAAGTTTTTCTTAGGTGAGGAATGAGTGAGGATTGATCTTGTATTTATACCAATCCCTTTGGAGAATATTTCACATTAAAGCACTTAGGCCGACCTTTAGGATATGTTTCATTTGAATACTAAGTGAATTTATGGCACTAGACACTTGTGTTTGGATATGACACTTGTGTTGATGTAATCATATAACTAAGATGAAAGTGGTTGGGTAATTGGAAAATAGGTGCAGGTCTAGAACTTGCATAAATAGAAGATGTAGGTTTATAACATTTTGGGCATGATAGAAGGCCTAGGTCATAATAATAAAATTAATTAGACTAAGAGATAAATAATTAAGCATAGAGAGATAGTGTATATGATCCTTTTATCAGAAATAAAAAGTTTATAATCTAAAGGTACATCCATGATATGTATTTTCCAAGTGTTCAAGATTGGAGTGCTATATAATTCATAAATATCATCTATAGTTACATCATAATGTAATTTCATTTTTTTAGATTTAGATATAGATACATATGATATTAATCTCTCATTACATGTGACCATTCCCATTTTATATACAATACCTACACATGGTCATCCACTTAATTGATGATTTGTTACCATTTACACATTTACAAAATAATACAAAAATACAATATATATATATATATTCAAAAAAACAAAATAAGGCATAAGAATGATATTTTCGCTAGTTTACATTTTTAATTTATGTTTTTTATCACATGTTTGGTACATCAAATATCATTTTTTCATATGCACATGTATTTCATGGTGTATATTAAGGTGATAAAGGACCTACATGTTAAAAATGATAATTGCATGCATAGATGCACTACCTTCCTATACCCAGGGGCCATTACAATGTTGGAAACATTTCATTACATATGTTACATTGTTATAGGTTATATTTTATATGGAATTTTCATTTATAATATTCATCTAAATTGATTTATTACATGCTTCTTGATCTTATTTATATTCTTTTACAATGTTATATTTCATGTTTATGCTACGTTTCTATGCAATGACATTGATATAGATTGATGGTGTCCTTGTAAATATACTCCAAATTTTTACACATGCTTTTCATTTACAAGATGAATATTAGTGATCTTGTCATAGAAATTCAAGTATCCATTTACATTAAATTTAGATTTTGGTGTAGGTTACAGGATTTAGAGAGTTCACAATGGTTTATGGTCTAAAAATTAAATTAATATTTTGAGTCATAATAATTTAAATTTATGAATATATTGTTTAAAATAATAATATAAATTAGTTGAATTTTAATAAAGTAACTTAAATTTATTTTAAGTGAACTAAAATGTTAGTTACAACTTAATGTACAACTAGCTTCTAAATTGAAAGGTTTGAGAGGACTTGAAGGACATCATTCAAAGAAGTGAGGAACTCATATAGGTATAGGAGATATTAATTTAAAGTTTCATACTTCACTTTATTTTTTATAATTAATCTCAAATATCAAGTATTACTTGTAGGAAGACCAAATAACACATTATCTGACGGTGACGAGTCATGCTTTGTGTAGTCAAATATATATATGATTATTTGATTTATAAACTAATTATCTAAACATGGCCAATATTATTAATTTATTGATGACTTTAGAATAATACAGTCACATATGTGGATCATATTTTTACTATTCTATAATAATGAAGAATAATTTGTATATTGTATGATAGATTATTGAGTTTTCAATTTTTGCAACTTTTTATTTTCATGATTGTTGTTAGTCGTGAAATTCATGGTTTCTCAATAAAAATTCTATTTTTCTACCTTAACTTAGGTTTTATATTTATTTAATGCTTATAATTTCTACTCTTTAATTAATTCTTGATTTTATTTTATTTTTATTGATATTCTCTTTAGTTTAGTTACTAACTTTAGATTAATATTATTTTTCTAGTATCACATCCATAAATTTATTTGTATTGATTTTAGATTAGTCATGGTGTTTTGTTCTTTTCATATTTTGATTTTCTTTAGAATAGTGTTCATTATGTTCTTTCTTATTCTTAATTTCTTGTTTTGTGTCAATTTTTATGTTATTTCTTATTCTTTGAAATAGTTAATAAGATATATAAGAATACCATCATATAAAGATATTGTATGTCATTAATTAAACATCGTAGTTTTATTTTTTCAAGTTATTACTTTTTTGATAGGTTATCTCTCTCAAAAATGAATAATAACACTTATTAAAACTCTAATATATGTTCTTAAACTAAAAAACTCTTCGAATATTTCATTCTGATTGTGATAGCTTTATTAGAACTTTCTTATCTTATTAAACCATTTATTTATTTTAAGTAAATTTAGTTGATCCCTATAATTTGGTTGTCTCAAACACTCTCTTAACCATAAAAATACACTTTGCATGTCTTATAATTAATTTTAGTCACAAATTCTTACTATTAGACTGGAATGATTATAATTTTAACCAATGTGATAAGTGTATGGGTAGATTAGTTGATGGTAAAATGTAACTATCAACATACTTCTTAATTATTTTTTAGTGGTACATGGAGGAGGTGTTTTCATATCTTATCAAATGCATGATATTTAAAGGATATTGAGACTTATGGGATGATGTAATTATGGTAGACTTGGCTCAGCTACCCTTTTAATTTTCTGTGCATATTAGCAAATATTGGTGTTCATCCACTAGTAGGCCACATGTATAGTGTGTTCATCTTTAGACATTTTTAGAGAGGTGAATTGATAGCCCATGTGTTTTTTAAAAAAATACTATGGATTATAGGATATTTTTATACTGTTTTACTTTTGAATATATCATATTATGTTTATATAGAGGATTTTATGATTGGCCAAAATATGTCATGTAGTTATGGTAGACCAAGGTAAGTTTTTTATTCCATGATATATTTTTAGGTGTATATTAGTGATTCTAATATGAGTGCATCACCAGATAGTTTGGTATTACATAGATGGTACCCCCATCATAGATAAGTTAATTTTTGCCCAATATTTTAAACCTAGTTCTGATCTAAGCTTGGTTTTTAAATTATTTTACATGTCGGTTAAAATTATAAACTATTAGGACATAGTCATTTTTGCACTTAATAAACACTATTTCCTAGGACAAAGTCTAAAACTAAGGATGATTTTCTAAGGATCAAACTCTTGAAAAAATCCTTAAACCTAGCTAACTTGGTTCCCAACCTTTGTTATAAATTCAAAATGATGTAAAAAAATATACAAAAATAAGAGCTTATTACAGAAGTTAAAAATCTTTCTAAGCAGAGGTGATTCTAGTAATCTTCATCAAGGCTATGGATACCTGAATAGTAGTAGAACAAGGCCATGAGTGGATCCAAAGGCATATTTATCATGGATATAGATGCCTGGTTTGTAACATAGTAATGACCAATCCTTCCCTAAGCTAAATCATGGTTTTTAATTAATATCCAAACATGCTAAAATTTAGTGTTAATGATTAAAGTCATGAATCTAAAAATTATATCCTAAATCCCATGGCAAATAGTAAGTGGAATAAAAGTACACACACATCATGACTAAGTTTTGATGTTCAATCCTAATTTTACATGTGTAAGACTTTTTTTAACCATGAATTGATCTTAATAATGGTACTTGATCAAATGGGATGAATAAACTAGTTATTAGTTTGAACCAGAGTCTCTAAATTCTAACATATTATTATGTTTCTCCTAGAAATCATCATTTGTTGAGGTCAACATTCCCCCATTTTTGAAAATAGGAACCCTTGTTTTAAATTGTGTAAATTTGTGCCTTAAATATTGAAAAATCACTTGATCATAGTAACACTAGCATGCTTTCACATTGTTCATGACTCTTATTTGGATTAATGGACATGTTTTTAGATAATCATGGTTTTACGTATTCCAATGTTGTTAAAAATTGTCCTTATGTTTATATATTATCAATTCAAAGGAATCGCATCTAGGAATGAACATGATTAGGGTTTTGTGATTCAATGTTAAATTTATATTTTATTAACATTTAATTTATCAAAGATTAATTGGACTAAATTCATGTTAAAACCCTAATTCCAAAAGGCCTAGCTTAGGTCCCTTTGTATCAAATTCAAATTTGGTAGGAACAATTTTCACATGAATGATTTCTTATGCCATGGACTTAGTTTTAATTTTATGTTTGATATCTTTATTTTCTCAATCCCCTTTGGTACCTTTTATTTCTATATGGTCTAACTAACCACTAGGACCTTTTGTTATGTCTATAGACTTACCCTAAAAAGCCTTGTCCTAAGACTTTATGCCATGTTTTGTTATTATGTGTGGGGTCCTTTTTATTATGTTTCTAACTTAACTTAAGACTTTAAACTAAAGATTTATTTATATTTATTAATACAAATAAAAACATTAGTCTAAGACTTTAGCTTAAGTTTTATGTTCCTCGAGCACTGACTTAAACATCATTTTTATTCACAAGATTAATAGTCTATGTTTTCTCAGATGATCAAGATCAATGGTGTGAGATTAAAGACAAAGACCCTAGCCCTAAGTTAAAGGTCAAGCAACTTTGAGAGATCAATGTTATGCATTTTCTTGAGCCATATCTATCCAATGATGCATATTGGGTCAAGACTTCAATAGAGCCTCGAGACAAGTGAGAAGGTGATAAGTGTCACCACATTGATGAAAGGATATTGAGTAGCCAACAACATTTGACCTTGAAGATAAATATCCAAAGGAGTGTATTTGCTTAGATGAGGATGATCCAATAGTGCAATATGAACATTAAAAATTCAAGATGAACATAGAAATGACACATGGCATAGTTATGAACCACAAATTAAATCTTGAGCATCTTTTGAAGATTGATGGTATACATCAAAGCATATGCATACCGATCGATGGTCTATGGACCAAAGGGTATAATTAAGTAGATTAAGATCAATGGAGTGAAATTGATCCATGGAATTGAGATAATTGATGTGATATCAATGTTGACATTTAAATAAATCTTGGAACTAATGGTGTTCGATCTTGTAGATCATGATCAATGAACTACATTGATCTATGCAAATAAATCTAACTGTTTGAGATCAAGGTGTAATTTTGAAAGGACAATGGTCACTTTTTAAATATTAATGATCAAAACACTAGGAAAATGACTTGTTGATGCCATATCAGAGCCACATAATCTTATTGTGCCAAGTTAAATAGTTCATAGACCTGAGTAATGCAAAGGTATAAATACAAAGATCTAAGAGAAATTTAAGTCAAGAATCTCGTGTAAGTTTGAATAGATGTCACCATCAAAACACTATAAAAAACTTTATAAAAACCTTATCACATATAGAAGCCCTAGCTTTAACTTGTGATCATCATAATCAAGCCAAGGAAGATTTGATTGTCATCTATGCAAAGATAATTTAATCCATAATTGAACTATAAACCACTAGCAAGAAATTGAGAGGAACTTACAGCCATGGTAGCCTATAAAAGTGTCTATAGAGAAGATGTAGAACTCTATTTGACCTCAGATATAGAAAGAAGAGTCCTCAAGGACACTCAATTTGATTCCATAGCTTTAAATATCAAGGACAAAAATTAGTTGAGCCTATTTTGGACCATCGAGAACTAACATCCCATCATAAGAGAAGAGGAGAAGAATGTGTTGGCAAGAAAGCTATACTATGACATAGTTTCCATTCAAATGATGAGTCTCCATTATATTACATTAAAACCTAATGTATTACATTGTATATATATTCTCTCTCCTATTTTTAAGCATAGAAAAATAGATAAATGCATGATTATTTATGAGGGTAGTTTCAGGAAGATTTCTTATATATCTCCTATAGCATTTAAAAACTGTTACAAGCTACCTAAACCTCATGTAACCAAACCACTATCAATAATTAGGCCAAATAAAATTATTTAAATACCATCCTTTCTTTATGGCTATATTCTAAAATTTAGGTTTTTTTAGACTTCAATGGCAACATCCCCAATGGTCAATTCAGACCTAGGATAAGAATGGTCATGACTATGATGAATAAGTTATGTGGAATTTTAACCACCACCTATGTGGATAAAATTTGGCTTCCATAAATCTAATTTATGATTGAGAAGTAACTCACCCCTCCTCTTGGTGAAGTTATCAACACCTACTTAAGTAGACATTTTTTTTACAGTTAATAAGAAGATTAAGTACCAATTCTTAATGATGTCATACCTCCTAGATGCCTTGCTTGCCACAATAAATATACCTAACCTTATATAATGATCACCTAATGTAACACATACGGTCTCTCAATACTATTCAAAATTACACATATTCAAATACAAGGACCACATCTAATTTATATGTGACTGTGTTTATCCAGCCCTAACAAAAGCCATAACTAGGAACCCAATGTCAAGACTTAGCCCATTAACCAAAAAAATAATTGAGACCATGGGGGACATATGATTATACCTTGATTGTAAAATCATCAAGATTTAATTAACATAATGTACTCCACTTAGATTTCATGTCCATGTTCCCCTCAAGTTAGTTGAGTAGGAGGTGGCTTACCAAATATGCAATGGGATAGATGGTTTGTGCAAAACCAAGAGGAAGGGACTACTTCATAGCCTCCCCATAACCATTTGTAGGACTATTTTTTCATAATGGGACAATCTTAAGGATGGTTCCAAACACAATACCTCCTTAAATCTCTAAATTTATGAACTAAGGTAGTGGGATCCTCATGAAAGAGTCAAGGAACATCTAAAATCTAAAGGGATCAATGTACCTTATGATCATCAACTTGATTATTTTAACCCCATATATAGAAAGGCCTCTTCATTCTTTGAGGTCACATTTAGATTTAAGAAGCACATCATCAAACCAAAGTCTAGAAAGTAGAGGGAGAAAAAAGGGAATGATGATAGATGGCAATTGGAGTGAAATCAATACCATTTGTTGAGTGGTACATCTTATATACCCCTACCATCCCTGATGCAGATAGAGTCCAAACTTGAGGCAAAATTTGAGAAAAGGATAGAGAAGAAAAGGCTTAATGAAATATCATCATCTTTAACCCAAGTAGAGGAGCAAAGATCACCAGTTGAAGAGGTTCATGTGGTAGAATTAGACCCTGGTCAGACCATTGAAGATGTCCTCAAAATGTTATCATTAGCATATGAGTCTAAGGATGAAGAGATGGAAGAAAAAAAGGAAGAGAAGGGGAAATAATTGTAGGATCTACTTCTTATAGACACCCCTACAAAAAAAAATCAATTAGCCATTTTTTGAGTGAAGGCTAAAAATCCTAAGGTAACCTTCACTAATCTTTTGAGTGAATTTAATATTTTCAATAAAGAGAAATTGATTCAAGGTTGAAGTATTCCTAATGTTAAATTTTAGAAAGTATCAAGTGCACAACATCCTTAGGTAATGATGCAAGAAATCAATATTCTAGTGCATGAGGAAGTCAAGCCATGGATAGTTGTATTGCAAAACGAAGAAGAGAAAAGAATAGTTGCTTCAAGAGAATTAGGTAGATCAAAAATGGAGACCCCATCTCCCAAGATAACAAAATCTTTATTTGGTATCAAATTTTACCCAACCTCTACTATTTTCTAGAGAGTAACTAAAAATAAGTCCATGGTTGGTGTTGAAGAGTTCACTTTCCAGAAACTGGAACCTTTTGTTAGATTGAATCCAATTGGAGGGAAAATTCCTAGTGAAGACCCAATATTTGAATAAAATTTTCTTCAAATGGCTCAAGGTTAGACAAATAAATTATAGATAATGATCAAGGGTATCTTGTATCAAAACAAGCCATCTTGTCAATCCAAGAAGATAGAATCAGGCAATTTGAGGACACTATGGCTAATTTGTTCAAATCTTTAAAGTTATTCAAGACTAGGAAGGATGCAATAAATAAAAAAATAAAGTAATAAGGATATAGGCTAAGTTTTCCAATGGCAAGCTTCAAGCTACCAAGTGAAGGATTTGATCAAGGTTTTAACTAAAAATTAAATCCTTAAATTTAGGATAATCAGCCTAACCCACATCAATATGGCTATGGCCATATTAATTGATAAGATCAAGGCTCTAAGTAGCTAGTCCAATTCAATTGAGGATATTTCTAAGGACATCAAGAAACAAGAGGATAAAAATTTTCACATATTAGATAGCTTGATCAAAGAGCCTACCACGCTTAGTCCCTTGGGTTTAATAATAGATTAGGAGTTCAAGCATAAAACTACTCAACTCATGCAAGAGGTAAGGAATCAAGGACAAAGGAAAATAGGGTATAATAACAAAAATGTCATGGGCCTACTTTTATCATCAAAACAAAAGATAGGAGATGTCAAGGGCATCAAACAAGATTTGGAAAGGGTTGAGAGGGATCTCAAGAACCTAAAGGATCAAGAAAAAGAATTATTCATGAGACCTATCATTGATCTTCAGTTGATTAGTGAATAACATTATAGAATGAATATCTTACTGGGAAGGAAAAATATTGTGATACCACAAGGGTCTCCAAGTTAGTTAAGATAGGAATATTCTTTTTGTAATTGAGTTTGTGTACTAATTTAACAATTTTGAAAATATTGGGGTTTTATTCCTAATTTAGTTAAAGGGTATAGATTGATAAATTAGTAAATAATATGTAATAAATAAGCTACTAATTTGTGAAATTTATTTTTTATTAGATATTTTCTAAAAATACTAATAAGAGAGAGAAAATAGGACTTAGCTTAAACTGTGATGATCGAACTGAGACAAGGTCTGATATTCACTATGTAGGCCTGGGACACTATTATTAATAGGATTCTAGATTTAATTTTATGATTAGATATGAGCATAAAAAGTAGACAAGAGTGCCACTAGTGTTGTAATATTTATTTGATGCTATTGTCCTGATGATCTAAGCTTTCTAGGTTTTGTTTGGTAGGTTTTTGTAACACTATCTCTGAATTTAAAAATCCTCACTATCAGTAGTTCTCACTATAGAACTAATTTTATTCATTTTTATGCCTTAAATATACTTGAATAAAACTTTTTAAAATAAGGAAAAAGGGCTCACATTGCCTACATACCAATACTCTAAATAGGAATCAAGTCATATGTAGTTCTCCCTTTGAAAGTATTTGGTGTAATTATGATATGAGAATGCAAGAAATTCTAAACTAGATGTGCTTGAGGTGGCTAGGGACTAGTGCAAAGATTTATATGTGCTTAGGACTGTCCTGGATGGATGTATGTAGATAATAGAGAAAATTTCTTGAGTGGTTCACTTATATACTTGCTTGCTTGATAATATTTACCAAACCTTTCCAAATGATCTTTGAATGGGATTTTGTAGGGGTCTATTGGTCATGGATTGAATTTTCTTGTGTTAGGCTGATAAGAAGGATGGAAATCTAGAATAAATTTACCATTAGGTCTAGAAATGAGCTTGTAAAATAGCATCAACAGTAGACAAGAGTGGAATTGGTTCTATTTTCCTAGTGTGGCACTATTGTCCTAGGTAGATGGGACCTAAGGTATGGATTTATCATGAAAAGAGGGACTAACTCAGCTATGATCAATCACATAAGGCTATGAATGATTGGGAATTAGTGAAAACAAGCCTATGAGGGTCATGAGAGTAAGCAAGAGGGACCTATGAGTTGGGTGTTATTAGCCACACTCAAGTTACCATTTTTTGCATTTTATTTGACTACATTTACCCCCCTTTATACCAATGATGCAACAAATTGGAATACTAGGATAAAGGTAAAATAGAAAGCATAAATAAACTTACCTACAAAGGTGAAGCTCATAAAGCTATGTGATTTTGGGTGTGCATAGAGAAAGTATTGTGTGAATTTTAAATCTACAAGTGAAAATAAAGAGTAGATCAGTTCTTACTAGATAGCCTATATCTAAAATAAGAATGCATAAAGCTAGGTAAGAGAGAAAGGAATGAATACACCTCACCAAGTATGTGAACCAATACAAAATCTATTGTGATGTTGAGTGATGTTGAGTAATGTTATATGTGTGTTGTACCAAGAGTAATATAATGAATAGAACTGAGTGCTCACTTCCTCAAAAGTGGCTCAAGAATGCAAAGGCTGGCCTTTTGGTTCCATCATCACCCACTAAGTGAAAATAGGTGGTCATGCATGTGTTTATTAATGTTTGGACTGTGTGTCCAATCCCTTTGAATAGGTGTGTTAAGAATACAAAGGCTAGCTAGTCCTTTGGCTCCATCATTTCCCTGTGAAGTGAAGATATAAACTGATACCAATATGAAATGTGTGTCATATGAGATGGTTCTTAAATCCCATGAATGTACTATCATTTGATAATGTTTGACATGGATAGATGAATGTATTCTAAAAACTAGGCCACTCTTGGCCACTTTGAAAGATGAAGATTAGGATTATATGAAAGCCACTCCTAAAACTGAGAATCTAGCTTATGTGGAAGACACTCGAGAACTCATGAACTTGGGAACTTAGAAGTTAGGATTGTATGAAAGGCAAACCAAAATGATGCCAACCACCTATAAGTGGAGTAAGGCATGTAACTACTAAGAATGTCTGGGTAATGTTGAACTTGGAAATAAATAAAACAAATATGCCATGTATATTGCCCCTAATCACTGGTATTTAAAACATTGATTATAATATAGAAATTATACCAATTGCCCTATCTAAAACTAGAAGTGAGAGCCATCATGCTGCACATGGTGCCCCTTATATCTAGATTCTCTGATAAAATTATATTGAAACTGCTAATTCTAGTATGAACTATCGCTGACAAAACTATAACTAAACTTACATTTTTATCTATTTTTGGAAAATTAGGTTTTTTACTATTTGGATAGGAGAACTATAAATGAATAGTAACACCACCGATGTTATAGTCTAGTCTTAGTGTTGTTGTCTTAGGCCAAATCTGATGATTGTTTTGGATTCTTGATTGTCTACCTGGTCTATTCTAACTAGTTTGATGTCTAGTTGTTGTTTTGGGTACTCTGAATGTTGTTGTTTTAACTGTTAAGAGCTATGATCTCTATTAGATCAATAAGGCTATGCCTAAATAGATGTAAAATGTAATAGCATGTATAATGTACTAAACCTGGAATTTGTAGTCTAGTTAGTCATTAGTTGTTAGTTATTAGTTAGAGGGATGGAACATGATGTCCATCATGGCATCCTAGAAGACACAAATAATACATTATATGGATCATGGCATTACAAACAATGAGAAAAAAAATAAGTAAAAAACACATAAATCAATAATTAAGAAGCATACAAGAGTGGCCAAGGGGCCAAGTGAAAAAGGGACATGGGCACATGTCACTCAAATTTGAAAGCAAGCATACAAGGAATGTTCAAATGCCACATACACATATAATTTCAAATAAGCAAGGTTTGCATGAAATCCACAATCACATAGAAGATTACATGCAAAGGACATTGGAAAATGTCCTAAGGCACACATATGAATAGAAGTAAAGAACATTAGAAATTTTTCTAAAGCACATATAATAGACAAATAGGAACTAAGAAATGCAATCACATCAAGTTAATGCTAAGAAAAAAATAAAGCATGTAAGAAACTATAATTATAAATGCATCTAACTAATCAAAGCAAGAAGTGAATGTATGCAAGACATGTTAGTACAAGACTAGGTATATGCTAATAAATACACAAGTACTATATACAAGTGAGTGTTGATAGAGTAATCTATGTAATCTAGTAAATAATGTACATCAATATGATAACTAGAGTGTGTGGTGCAGGAATGATATAACCTAGATGGTGTAGTCATGTAGAGGATTCCCCTAGTGGGTATGTATATCGATGTATGTCTTGAATGTATAAGTAGGATGCCCCCTCAATCGGTAGAGTGAAGCAATCAAATAGCTATATGTCACTACACACATTCAAAGAATATCAATTGGAGCATGGTAATGTAGATAAATCCATAAATAATAGCATAGAATAAGAAAATGTAAGTCTAGCATAATAGTATAAATGTAAAGCATGGATGACACATACAATCAAAATACTTTTGATGTTTTTGATATATTTGAATGTTTTTTTGTTTTGAAATGTTAAATTATTTTTGAATTTTGAAATTTTGTATTGTTTTTAGATTTTTGAAATATTTTAACTATGTACAATCAAGCATAAGAAGACCATGTACAAGTATTTGAAATGAATCTGTATACAATCATATGAATAAAGCAATATGTACACAATGATATAAAAGGCTAGGCTAGAGGGAGAAAAGGGTCCAAGGATGGATCTCACTAAGAAGGGAGATGGAGGAAAGGATAATGACCATCATCAAATACCTCAATATCATCATCATAAGTATCATCATATGGTGAAGATGTTATGTACATGGTGTCATCCTACCTAAGATGAATTCAAGGTTGCTTTGGTGGTGGAGATGTTAATTATCCTCTCAAAATTTTAACTTGGGTAGTAAATTATTGTGGTGGAAGTGGTGAAGCTAGTGTTGGTGGTGTTGTAATTTGAATAATACCCTAAACTTATAGTTTATCCAACCTTTTATATAACATTGTATATGAGTTTATATCATGACCTATGATCCTATGAAAAAGACAAAATGGGTGGCCATCTTGTTGTGATAATCTATTAATAAAATTGTGTCGTATTTTAGGTAGTTTGATTAATCCATGATCAAGTAACATCTATAATATAATCTATGGCTGATGTTGTGTGTTGATTACCTGAATCTAAATGATTAGATCTATATTTTTATAGGTAACCATGTAAACTATATGTGCCAAGTGATATGTTTGTAACCATGAATATATAGTATATCCTGAGAGTGTAGTGTGAGATACTAAGAGTGATGTAGGATGTATAATGAGAGATATAGAGTCATCTTAGAATTCTCTTGGGCCAAGTGATGTGAAGCTTAATCCACACAAATAGTCATTGGTGAGTTTGGGTGCCATGTCATCATCTTAAGAATCTTAGGAATCTATATTAGTATCATGTATATATGGTAACTCAAAATTTACCACAAAAGGTAACTATGATATAGGAGTCTCCTGAACTATAGTAGTAGAATATAGCAATCATATGAGAGTATTTATAACTAATGGAGTAACTATATCTATAAAATTAATTGGTATTACTAGAATTTCTATCATTGATTGTATATTATAATAGGTGTAGGGATCGCGACTGATGGATGAGTTGGAATGGTAAAAGATATTATGATTGACTGAATATCTAGGGCTGAGGACACAACTATAAGTGGAGTGCAAGAATTTTTGGTCTCTCCAACCTCATATGTATGTATCTAATCAAGAGAAATACAATGAGGTGGTGGTTAAACTATGAGATGAGGTATCCCATATAGTAAAATAGTCAAAAATGACTCTATAGTTTGACAATATCAAAATGGCTAGTTATCTACTGAACATGTGTATAGGTATCCTTCATGGAATAACTTAACACATCAATGAAGAGTAGAAGAAATTTCCCCCATAGCATGTATCCAAGGTCATCTAAGTAAAAAATTATAATGAAGAGAACCTGTCATGACCTAGAATTGAGTAAAGAGAGTTTTAGGTCCTACCATGATATCCAAAGTAATGGTGCCCAATGTCTATCACAGTATATCATCAAACCCTCTAATTTTATTACATGATTTTTTCATGGATGCCATATCTATGCCCATGGTCTGTAAGAATGTAATATTGCGTATATTAAGTTCAAAACTAGTATTAGCTAAAACTCTCTTAATTGTGCTAGTTTTAACTTGAGCTTGTATGAATAGTGGTAAATTTTGATCAATAACTATCTGAGTCAGCATGTCATCATTATCATGTTGACCATTTATGTAAAATAAGAAGTCTCTAAATTAATGGGCATAGAAGTTTGAGTGAGTTCTTAATAAATAATGTCCTTGAACACTTTAGCTTTCTAAAATAATTCTAACATGGAAATTTTAGGTAGAGTGTTTCTCAATTGATAAACAATATCATATGCCTTGTGTAGATCTACCTATGTGGGTGGATTAGGCCTAGGATGGGAAGGAATGATAGAATAGAGGGGCTCCTAACTAGGTGATGGAGGTATGGTATCATATTTATTAATAGCTCTAACTACATTATCTACTATCTATATAGGACTAGTAGTGGATATGGGAGGAGAGCAAAGATAATCAATAGGACAAGGTGGTGGAAGGATAAAGGGTGTCAACTGAGCTCTCTAACGATGGGTAGTGACCTTGGAAAGGGTAAAATGGACCATGCAGCATGAATCAGCATAGGATAGAGGCTCTAAGGGATGTGATACAAAAGATATCTTAGCATGTTGTTTTATAATAGCATCCTTAACATCATCCCATATTATGAAAAATAAGCCTAAAATGCAAAGAAAGAAACTTTGTACTAACATATGATAAACTTCATCATATATGTACATGATAGGACCAATGATGGTCTCTTTATTTTTTACAAGAAATATGAGAAAAAATTGTAAATAAGTGAGATATATTTTTATAATTTGATTATAAATGTAAGGTGATACCTCAAGCATAAAATAGGAGCTAGTACATGAAAATAGGTTTTTGATAATTATATTTTTTCAAAATACTATGGAATTTTGAAAATGAAATTTGATTTTTGAGTTAAATATGCAACTAAAATTTTAGAAAATTATTTTAAAATGTTTAATTGATTAGGACCTAATATGTGTAACTAGGGTTTTGAGAAAAATATTTTTTTTGAAATACCTATTGAATTTTGAATGGATTTTATGATTTTAATATGCTAATAAAAATTCAAAAAAATATTACAAAATTATTGGGACCTAGTATGGGCAACTAGGGTTTGAAATAAAATTATTTCAAAATTTACTACTAAATTTTAAAAATTGAAATAAATTTTTGATTTAAATATTCAAGTAAAAATTTATAAATTTATATGAAAAATTAGTAGGAATTTTACCCTAGGGTTTCTAGGGTTTTAAATTTTATTTGAAGTAAGTTGGGTTCACCAAATGATTTAACAATTTTGGAATATTGGGATTTTATTCATGATTTAGTTAAAGGGTATAAATTGATAAAATAGTAAATAATATGTAAAAAATAAGATACTGATTTGTGAATTTTATTTTTAATTAGAGAATTTTTAAAAATAGTAATAAGAGGGAGAAAATAAGACTTAGCTTAAACTGTGTTGATCTGATTGAGACAAGGTCTGATATTCATTATGCAGGCCTTGAGTACTATTTTAAATAGGATTTTGGATTTCATTTTTTGATTATATAAGATCACTGAAAGTGGATAGGAGTGGCATTGGCATTGTATTCCTTGTCTGGCATTATTGTCCTTACAATCTAAGCTTTATGGGTTATGTTCAATAGGTCTGTGTAACACTATCTTTGAATTTTTGAAGCATCATTATCAATATTGCTCCCCATAAAGATGATTTTATTCATTTATATGCCTTTAATATACTTGAATATAACTTTTTCAAATAGGTAAAAAGGTGTTATTGTGTGTAAGATGCATTGTATATGCTTCACAACCCGTGCGTGGGTATGTTACATCATACCAATACTCTGAAGAGGGATCAAGCTATATGTAGTTCTCCCTTTGAAAGTGCTTGGTAAAATTATGATATGAGAATGTAATAAATGCTAAATTAAATTTTATTGACATGGTTAGAGATTGGTGTAGAGATTTAGATGTACGTAAGACTATACTAGGTGGATGTATATAGAGAATAGGGAAGATTGCCTAAGTGGTTTCACTTGTACTCTTGCTTGCTTGATAATATTTTCCAACCCTTTTCAAATGATATTTGAATGGGATTTTATAAGGATCTATTTTTTATGGATTGAATTTTCTCATGTTAGGCCAATAAGGAGAAGGATGGGGAACTAAAAGAAATTAATTATTGGGGCCAGAAATGAGCTTGAATAATAGCACTAAAAATGGACAAGAGTGGCATTGGTGTTATTGTCTTAGTGTGGCACTATTGTCCTAGGTAGACAAGACCTATGGGCTAGATTGGTCTTGAAAATAGGGTCCTAGCTTAGCTAAGATCAGGGTTGAAAGGCTATGAATGATTGAGAATTAGTGAAAACAAGCCTATGAAGGTCATGAGAGCAAGCAAGAGGGACCTATGGGTTGGGTGTTATTAGCCACACTCAAGTTGCCATTTTTTACATTTTATATGACTACATATACTTTTTAAAAGAGAATATTCTTTTATAAAGTCATGTGTAACTTGTAAATCATATTGTTTATAGGTTTGTCATTTAGAATGTCTAGAAGTTTCTTGAAAGGTTGTAAAAGGACAAATATCCTTAAATTTTGACATGACTAACTGGAATACTTCATTAAAAGTCTAAATAAAGAGGTGTTTCCCATTTTAAAAAAGGGAGAGAGTTTTTGGAGCCAAAAACTATATTGTAACTTCTAATAAATTAATAAAAGCAAGGATTCTAAAAATTTTGTCCAAATTTGCTTGTCTTTTGTTATCCTAGCTTCTCTCTCACTTATTTGTTGTAACTTCTATATTTTAATTATTCTTATAAAATCCTAGTGTGCATACTTTAATGTAGAGTTGTTAACTTGTGTCAATGCTAGGTTAATTGAAATTTTTTAGGTTCATTTCTTTTTCTTACTCTTCTTACATTTGGGCTAATGTTGTTTGCTTTCAGGAGTAAATATTTAAAGTGAATTTATTTCTTATTTACATTATTTTTCACATTCCTTAAATTTTTTCCTTATGTGTGATAGGATTTGAGATTATGGTACTCCATGTCATACATTGGTTGAGTGCATGCCTAGATGATATTTGAACTTTGTCATGATGTTTGAAATGAAGATCAACAACATCTCTTCTTTTCCTTACCCTTCCTTTTGCTCCTTTTTTTAACCATATCACTCTATTTTAATTATCATTGTAAATATCCATATTAAATTATCTCTTAGATTAGTTCTTGATCATAATTAACCATTCTTAGCATAACATACTTCATATTTTACATAAATTAGTTATTTGGCCATGGTGGCTTCTAACTACCAAATTAATATAAATTTGTGAAATGGATCACTTTTTCTACCTCTATTTCATCAATAGATAACATCATTATCAAAACCTATAACTCATGCACTAAATTCTTAGAATTCTAAAATGAGAAATGTTCTTGAACACTCTAAGCACCTATGATACATATCTAGGCATCAACAGATCCTCACCTCTACTCCCATTTATTTTCATTTAGCTTCATCATATATCATTCACATTTTTCTATGGCATTGATTATGTGTAGTCGTCCTAATAGAGTTGATCTCATCCTTTGATTAATTTAGCCTAACCATCCACATTTCCCCAGTGCTAATATCAATTAGGATATTTCCCTCTTTGTTATCTTAGACATCAAAGGACCTTGGAGCTCTATTTATGCTCAATTATATGCTCTTAAAAAGTAATGGGACTGATTAAACTTCTTTGAGAATAATACATTTTTATTCCTATATTAGTTAAGGGTCTAGATTAAGAAATCAATATAGATTATAGCAATAAATACAAACCTAATTGGTATAATTATTTATCTTTTTCACCTTTCTAAAAATATAAATAAATAAGAATAAATATAACTTAGATAGAAAATAGATTGAGATGACTGATACAAAGGTTGAAAATGGTTTTGCAAGATTAGAAAGGTGTCGTAAACCTGAATCTAGCTTTTGTTGGGCAAAAGGATAATACCACCAAAAAGTGGATGCTTTAGTTTTTGACATTTTTCTCCAATCCTACCATTAATGTCCAAACTAATCATAAAGACCTACAAATTTCTAGGTAGTTATGTTTTACCTATGTGAACATGCCTATGAAAAATCGAGTGTTGATTATCAATAGAACTCATTGTAGAGATGATTTTGTATTTGAAAACTAACCCTTCATAATGCTCAATAAAATGATATTTGATTCACTTGAGAAAGAGGGGTTAGTTTGTAAAATCTATTGAACATCCAATCCATACCTTTTGTGTGGGCACGCTACCTACATACCAATACTTTGAAGAGGGATCAAGTAATTTATAGTTCCCCCACCTAGTGTGCTTTGTGAAATAGTGTGATGTGGATGCAAATGCCAAATTAAAAGTGTTTGAGGTGTCTAGGGACTGGTATGAGGAGTTGAGTAGGTTTTTAGTTGTGTTGGGTGACTATGTGCAAAGAATAGGGAAGTTTCCTTTAGTGTTTTATTTATATTCTTGATTGATTTGTAAGTTTTGTCACCTCTCTTATAAATGATATTTGAGTGGGGTTTTATAAGGAATAATTGATCATGGGTTAGATGTATTCATGCTAAGATGACCTAATTAAGGATAAAGACCAGATGAAAATGACCATTAGGGCTCAAAGTGAAAATGAATAGGACCACTAAAAAGTGGATGGTTTGGTGTCCAACGCTATAGTCCAAATGGGGCACTCTTGTCCTATAGGCTTAAGACCTAGGAGAATAGGATTGACATAGGTAATGTCGTTTGGCTAAGGTAGAATGATTGTTCAAAAGGTTTTGGATGATTAGCAATGAGAAAAAAGGTGTCAATGACACACTTAAGAGCTTTTCATGTAGCATGCTTGAACTATGTGCCAAATGATTGGTTACTAACCAAGCTATTTTCATGAAGTTTAAAGGATTATGATTTATAGTGGTTCTATATTCTACCATATTAGTCGATCATAGCACTCAATCCTTTAGCTAACATGCTTCTAACTCATTTTAGCATTAACATATGTGATAAGGTTTTTTATGCCCAAGTTGCATAATAGAAACAAATGTTAAATGAGCATTTCACAAATTATGTTCTTAGATATAATACTATCTTGGCTAAAATGATTATCCCCATGGCCAAAAAATAATTACAAGATATCTTCAAATAGAGACTTCTACCAGCTTTGCATGAGTCAATAATGTTCAAAAAGTTTTCTTCCTTCACTAAGTTATGTCATACACTAAATAAAATGGAATTAAAATTACTTTCAATGTGAAAAATCAAGTACACAAGTATATAAAAAACAATAAACAAGAGTAACAATAAAGTCCCATACAAAGTGTAGACACCTAAATCTAACCACCAACAACCATCAATCAACTTTTGACCAATTTTCACAAAAATGCACAATTTAGCTTTAAAACACTAAAATGCGTTAAAAGAGTTGAAATTTTTATATTCAAGTCCCAATTTTTTATAGGGTATCATTCAATGTGGAAATTAAATTTATGAAACAACTAAATTTGATTAGATCATTTTAAGTCAAAATGCCATTTTTGCACCTGGGTGTTATGGATTGCTCTTTTCTATCAAATTTATTTTACAAGACATGTGCCTTTGTTATTTTGCATTGACAACATCCTAAATGGGATAATGGTTCCAACACATCTAACATCAACTTCTAATTCCAATCCAATCAAATTTTGAGCAAATAATATGACATTTTGACCAATTTGATTAATTTATGCACAATTTGATTAAGTTAATTTTCCATGGAAATTTTTGAATATTTATTTTTAAAAATTGATTGTCTCTAATAGCATCATCAAATGACATCATCCTATAGGGTTGCTTCCACAAGCCATAAATGCCACAAATATCTGAATTAATGCCTCCCATGCCTCATTAAGACCCTCTATGCCTAGTTAATTCCCATCTATCCCAAATATTGATGATCATATTTAAGAATTTTAATTACATAATTTTTTTATCCTTAGCAACACATCTTCATCTTGAGATGGATGGTTCAGGTTGATTTTAAACCATTCCAAAAATCTATAAATAATAGGCCTTGCCTATTGAAGTTTAAACTCTTTTATGCTAAACTTATAATTCTCAAATGCATTAAAAATATTTACATCTTAGTGTTATAATTCCCAAATATTGATCCAATCCAAGCCAAGTCAAATCCAATAAGGTGTCAAGGAAAGATGGAGGTAGCCATACTTCATTTATGTAGACTTCATGAGCACAAACTGAGAAAGCCAATGCAACAAATTTTGGAGCATCCAAGTAAGGTGAAGGAAGGTATTTTTTTCATGTTTTAATTGTGTTTTCCATTTTTGTTTTGTTAACTAAGCTCCTCCTGTGAGATAGGTTTAGGGTGTTAGCTTAATGTGTTTTTGATTGATTTATTTTATTCTCTAACACAATACTAATCTCCCCCTATTACAATCCTATCTTCACACAAAGTAAAGCTTAATGATATAAAAAGTTAAAATCAGCCTATAGTTAATGAAAATTCAAAACCCCCTTAGTAAGTGGTTTTATCAATGCCTCTTTGGTAAGCCTTTACCAATCTATTAGTATATCTAGCTAGAGTCCTATAGTAGTTATTGTAATGCAATCTCCTATCTCTCCCTTATATTTAAGAAGTTGATATGATAAAGCCTCTTCCATGTAGATATGATTAGAATGCATTCTATGATTTTTATAGGTCACTAGGCCACATAATGAATAGATGCATTAGTTTATGACATAATATATAGGATTTGATAGACGGAAACCTTATTGATCTTGGCACTCCAGTTGAGCCTCCTCAAGAAAAACAAACATAGGACAAGGCTCTAAAATTTTTCTTAGATCTTTTCCCACAACATTCTAAATAGGAGATAGGGGTTACATCAGGTGTTCACCATACATATCATGCACACCCTGTACCAACTACATATCAGGCACCTTTAGTTTGGTCATATCCTTTGAGCAACATGATTAGTGTGTATAATTCTAGAGTTCTAGCTAGGCCTTCAATCTCCTTCTCAGAGCAAGTGATAGTTGAAGATGATTTGGATTACTATGCACTATTTATCAGATCCTAAATTAATCACCATACCATTAATAGTGTTCTCATAGATAATGGATCTAGTGTAAACATGTGAAATATGACATTAATTCAATTTTTGGGATATTTAGAGCAAGATATCACCATGATAGAGATAGTTATTAGTAGACTTAATGGACACATATAGAGTTCATTAGGTGAAATTGTATTTCCTCTACGGGTTGGTTTAGCACATGTGGCCACAAAATTTACTATTTTTCCAAGTTTAGGAGTCTTTGACGTGTTTCTTAATTGACCATGGATCTAAAAACTTTGTGTAGTACCTTTTATAGTTCACAGATGTGTGAAATACATTCATTCTAATCAGGTTATTACAGTTGGTAGAGTTTTATATGATTTACCACTCCCCACTTCAAAGCCATCTCCTATTTGGTAGTCACCAATTTTAATTGCTCCACCAATTATATTTCTTCCTCTAATTGAGATTTTAATAACAGTCAAGGCCTCCCTCACCAGTAAAAAGAGTTCATACACTTCTGAGAAGACCTCTCTTAGAAAGACCACTACATTAATGATAGTTTCAAGAATCTAAATAGTTTTTAGCTACATTATTCACACCCAGGGTGATATCATTAATGTCTCATACCACTACACCTAAATAAAAAATTTAGAGAGCTTCTTATGCTACTAGATGAGTCCCTAAGAGCCCCATAGTTGCATCCACTTTTCATAGTTACAGGGGGACTCCACTGTCAGTTTTCACTATAAAGATTTTAAAGCATTTTAGCATACATAGCTTTCAAATCCATAGTCTTATCCATTATATCATACTTCATGATCGTGCATGATCCCTCTCCTTAATACAAGACACCATGATAGGGAGTCTCTTATGAGACTCATTGATTAGTATCTTTTCTTCTAGGTTTTTCTTGTACATAATTTCTTAGTTTACTTGTACATAGTTTATTTTCCCTTACTTGTACATAGTTTTTTGTACATAGTTTCCTTATGATTACTTATACATAGCTTATTTCAAAACACCAAAAATAATATAATATGTCAAAATACAAAAACATTAAAATAACTCAAAACACTAAAAAAAACTTTTCAATTATATGTATTATCCATGCTTTACATTTCTACTACCATGCTAGACTTAAATTTCATTGATCTATGTTATTATTTTTTGATCTATCTACATTACCATCCTTCACTTGATCTTATTTGACCATTTGTAGTGGCACCTAGATCCTTGATTGCTTCACTCTACACATTGAGGGGGAATCCTATTTTTACATTCGAGACATACATCAACATATGAACCCACTGAGGGTATCTTCTACATGACTACACCATCCAAGTTATGTCATTCCTACAACACACACTCTAGTTATCATGTTGATGTACATTACTTACTATCCCACACATATTATTCTATCAAGACTCACAGTATATAGCACTTATGTATCTCTTAGCATCTACCTAGTCTTATACTACATGTTTTGCATACTTTCACTTCTTGATTTGATTGGTTAGATGTGATAGTATTTTTAGAATTTACATGCCTTCCTTTCTTGATTTGATTAATTAGATGTGACTACATTTCTTAGTTCCTATTTTTTACTTGTGTGTACCTTAGGACATTTGCCAATGTCTTTTGCTTGTACTCTTGTATGTGTTTGTGGCCCTCATGCCAATCTTGCTTATTTCCATTATATGTGTATGTTTGAATTTGAAGATGACTTGTATGCTTCCTTTCCTAGTTGAGTGACATGTTCCCATGTCCCTTGTTTTCTTGGCCCCTTGGCCTCTTTTGTATGATTCTTGCTTCTTGATTTGTGTGTTTGTTTACTTTTTTCATCTCAGTTATTTTCAATGCCATGATCCACATCATGTATTATCTTACCTTCTTGGATGCCATGATGGACATCATGCTCCATCCCTCCTTGACAAATAAATAGATTTTTATTTTCACTTCAGTATACTACACATCTTATTACATTGTTACATCTGTCTAGGCATACCCCTATTGATTTAAAAATCTCCAATACAAACTATGTTATATCTTGAGACATCTTTTGGATTATCATTGCTATATCATGTATTTCCTAACATAACACACTTATAGGGATCTTTCTTCTGAGGTAAGTCATTATAGGGTCTTCATTCCTACCTTCAAAAGAGGTGGAAACAAATAGGAATTTTGTCACATAGATCAAAGCCCTCTATCGATCAAAAATCAATTTTCAAAAAACTCAAAATAGTAATCAAAATTTAAAACATGTAAAATAGATCAAAAAATAGTGATGAACAAATAATAGTCATTATAAATAGTAAATAACAAGAGTGCCCCATTCAAACTATAATTCCCTACAATAAAGTGTTCAACTTTTGGCACTCCTGTCCAAATAGCCAATAAACCCAAAAGTTTTAGAAACAGACAAAAAGATAAGGTCAATTATAGTTTTGTCAGCTATTGTTCAGTTCAAAATAGGCACTTTTAGTGAAGTTTTACTCAAATTATCTAGATATAAGGGGCATCATGCATGGCATGATGGATCTCACTTCCAGTTTTAGATTGGGCAATTGGTACAACTTCTAGATTAGAATCTATGTTATAGACACCAGTGATTGGTGGAAATGTGCACAACACATTTTCCTTCTTTTCTTTCCATTTCATTATATTACCTAGGTATGCTCAATAGTTTATTTCCTCATTACATCTATAGGTGGTTGGCATCATTTCAATGTGGCTTTCATATAAGCCTAGTTCTCAATTTTAGACTGGCTTGCATACAAGCCTAATATCCACCTTTCAGAGTGGCCAAGATTGGCCTAGTTCTCAATACACAATCGACTCTCCATGCCACATTATTAGATTATATAGAATTCATGGGCTTCATGAGCTATCTCATATGACACACATTTATACCGATATCAGTTCATATTTCACACTTAGTGGCTAACTATGGATCCAAAGGACTATCGAGCCTTTGTATTATTGAGCCACCTACTCAGAGGGATTGGCCACATAGTCTAAACATTGATTAACACATGTATGATCACATAAATTCACTACATAGTGGGTGAAATTAGAGCCAAAGGGTCATCCTTTGTATTTTTAGCCACCCTCATTGAATTGAGCACTCAACTCCATTCATGATACTACTCTTGGTATAGCACGTACCCAGCATCACTCAGCATCACAATAGGTATTGTATTGGTTCACATACTCAATGAGGTGTATTTATTTATTTTTCTTCCTCTATCTTTTATGTAGCCTTTATACATTATTATTTTAGACATAACATGTCTATTAAGAAATTATTTACTCCTTATTTTATCTTTAAAATTAATGCTTCATGTTATACTCTCTCTATGCACACTCAGTATCACACATCTTCATGGGCTTCACCCGTGTAGGTAAGTTCAGGTATGCTTCCTATTTTTACTTTGCTACATCACTAGAATAAAGGGGAGGCAAATGTAATCATATAAAATGTCCAAATTGGTAGTTTGAGTGTGGCTTATGACACCCATCCTTATGTCCATTTTGTATGTTATTATGACCCTTCTAGACAAATTTTTCCTCATTACCAATCATCTAGAACCTTCTAAATAGTCATTCCACCTTTGCCAAATAGTATTAACCATTCCAATCCTATTCACCTAGGTCTCAAGCCTATAAGATAGGAATGTCCCATTTGGACTATAGCATCAGACACCAAAGAATCCACTTTTTAGTGATTCTATCCATTTGCACTTTGAGCCCCAATGGTCATTTTCATATGGTCCTTATCCTTAATTAGGTTGGATTAGTGTGAATACATTTGACCCATGACTAATTATTCCCTATAAAATCCCACTCAAAACTCATTTAAAAAGGAGGTGAAAAAACATACAAAGCAAGCAAGAATACAAATAAATCACTAAGGAAAACTTCCCTATTTTTTGCACAGAGTCACTCAACACAGTTAAAAACCTACTCAAATATTCATACTAGTCCCTAGCCACCTCAAACACTATAAATTTGGCATTTGCATCTACATCACACTATTACACAAAACACATTAGATGGGAGAACTAAAAATGGCTTGATCCCTCTTTGAAGTATTGGTATGTAGATAGCATGCCTACACAAGTGGTGTAGATTACACGTTTAATACGTATTACACATTAACTCCCCCTTTCTCAAGTGAATCAAATATCATTTTATCAAGCTTGATGGAGGGTTAGGTTTTAAAGACAAAATTATATCCATAGTGAGTTTCATCAACAATCAACACTCAATTTTTCATAATCATGTTCATGCAGGCATAATGCAACTACCCAAAAAGTTTTAAGTCTATGTGATTAGTTTGGATAATAGTGGCATAAACAAATAATAGTGTAGAACACCAAAGTATCTACTTTTTCAGTGGTCCTCTCCTTTCACTAAATGAAATCTATATTTAGGTTTACAACACCTTCCCAGTCTTGCATAGCCATTTAACCTCTGTATCAACTATCTCAGTCTATTTTCTAGCTAAGTTATATTTTTTCTTATTTATTATTATTTTAAGAAAAGTGAAAAAGACAAATAATTACACAAATTATGAATTTATTTATTATTATATTCTATATTGATTTATTAATCTATACCTTGGCGGGGGCCCTAGCTCGGTTGGCTAAGTACTTCCGTTGTGGCTCTACTAGTCACAGGTTCTAGTCTCCCCCCGCCCCATGGTACCGGTATTAGGCATGTCTAGCCAGCGCCGCCGGTCACGTTAAAAAGTTTACCAGGCTTTTGAAAAAAAAATCTAGACCCTTAACTAAAATAATAACAAAACTCCATTATACCTAAATAATTTAAATAGGTCCTTTTTGCATGCTCTAGTGACCCTTCTAGACACATTTTTGCTCATTACCAGTCATTTAGAACCTTCTAAATAGTCATTCCACCTTAGCTAGATAGTATTCTTTATGTTAATCTTATTCCCCAATATCATGAGCCTATAGGATAGGAGTGCCCCATTTGGACTATAGTGTCACATAAAGAAGTGTCATATTTTCAATGGTCCTATCCATTTACACTTTGAGCCCCAATGATCATTTCCATTTAGTCCTTATCCTTAACTAGGTTGGCTTAGTATGAATACATCTAACCCATGACTAATTTTTCCCTATAAAATCCCACTCAAAGCTCATTTACAAAGGGTGTGATAAAACTTATAAAAAACAAGAATATAAACAAAGCACTAAGACACACTTCCATATTATCTACACACAATCACCCAACATAGTTGCAAACCTACTCAAATCCTCATACCAGTACCTATCCACCTTAAACGCTATCAATTTAGCATTTGCATTTGCATCACACTATTGCACAAAATAAACTAGGTGGAAGAACTACATATGGCTTCAACCCTCTTTGAAGTATTAGGGTGTAGGCAGTGTACCCACACAAGGGGTATGGATTGCACATGTAATACATCTTACTCACTAAACCCCCTTTCTCATATGACTCAAATATCATTTTATCAAGCATGATGGAGGGTTAAGGTTTGAAGACAAAATCAGCTCCACAACTAGTTCTCAATTTTACATAAGCACACTCACATAAGCACAGTGAAACTACCAAAAATGTTTCAGGTCTTTATGACTAGTTTGGATAATAGTGGCAGTAATGAATAATAATGTCGAACACCAAAGCATCCACTTTTTATCACTCATATCCTTTTATCCAATGAAATCTAGATTTAGGTTTATGAAACCTTACTAGTCCTGCATAGCTATTTACAACCTCTGTATTAGCTATCTCAATCTTTTTTCTAGTGAAGTTATATTTCTTCTTATTTATTATTATGTTTAGAAAGGTGAAAAAGATAATAAAATTACATAAATTAGGTAGGTATTTATTGTTATATTTTGTACTAATTTATTAATCCAAACCCTTAAATAAAATAGGAATAAAACTCCATTATTTGTAATTAAGTTAAATCATTTGGTGACCCTGACTCAATTTGTGCACAAAAAACCTATAAATCCTAGGTAAAATTACTTGCTATTTTTAGAAATATTTTTATAATTTTGTATATATTAATTAGAATTTCACATTTAATTTTTAAAATTCACCTGACTTACTTTGAATAAATCTTAAAACCTTAGGTACCCCTAAGGTTTTTCCTTCACATTTTTATGCAAAAATTCAATTACAAAATTATTTTTTCTATATAAATTTTTATACATTTATTTTATTCAAATTTATTTTAGAATTCAAATTATTGCAATAATTTTAAAATTTTAAAACTCCAACCCAAAACCCTAGATTTCTAAACTATGTCCTCAAACACCAAGCCTTCCTACCTTTTGTTAGTAGTCATTCTTATATTTATTTTATTAATAGTAATTTTACATACTTTCTTTAGTGAAATAAATAAACTGTCCACTAAGGCACTTCTTCCCTCTCATTTTTTTTCATAATTATGATAATGAATGGACAATTTCGTAAAATTGCACATTAGCCAAAAATGAGGAAAATGATTTCATTTATAATGAAGACAATTACTATTGTTGTAATGAGGAATATGATGATGCATATGAAAGTGATAGTGAAGCAAAAGTAGATGCATCTTCTTATCTCAAACCTATCTCTTTCATTCCCTCTTCCGAAAAAAATAATTTTGATAAATGGGAAAGTTATTTTTCACCTCATTATCCTATGCATAATACATCAAATGTATAAATTAATCATGAAATTCCAAATGAACCTCTCATTGGTGATAATGTTTTTACATTTGAACCTTGTTTTTACCTCTATTTTACTAATTCTATGTTCAAATTTCAACAATATAAATGTAATGGAATCAAATTTCCAATGCATAGTTCAAATGATTCATCTCATGTTCTTAACTCTACTTTGTCATCACAAAAAATGACAAAAGAATGTCTAAATGATAACTCTCGAACTCTTACTTCTCATATTTCAAATGAAAATAATACATGTATTCCATTTAAGAATAGCATAGATGCATATAGTATTCCAATTTCACATGACAATTTTTTGCGTATTAGAAAAGAATTAACATCTACTCTTACCCCTCTACCTAGTGATAATGGAAGTGATAATGAGTATGATAGTGAACATGAAAATTAATATGACAATGAGAGTGAATATAAAAGTGATACTTCTACTTCTCCTCTTTCAAATGAATAAAATTTTGATTGTGATAATGCATGGAATAATGATGACTATTATCCATATAGTGCAGAATAAAATGCATCTCATGCTTCTAAATATTCTCTCACTCCTCTCAAACAAAATTCATTACAAAATGTTGCTTCTAATTATATGCATGATTCTATTTCAAATGATGCACATGTCAATGATAACATCACATATTCTATTCAATTAGAATATGACTCACTAAATATTAAAGATACCAATGAATCTCCCAAGCCACCCCCTACTACAATAAGACTTGTTTCTCACTCTCCACCCAAAGAGAATGGTATCCCACATCCCTCTACTAAGGTCCAAGTTACCATTCCTCCAAAGGTTCAAGTGAGCACACCCTCTCTCTATGATCCAATTGTTAAATGTAGCATTCCCATGGCTAAAATAAATGATCAAATTCAACATTTAAATGAACCACTTTAAGATACTAATATACCATCCCAAGAGATTATTTATTTGATGCATGTAGTTAGTGAATTACAACACTAATTAAATCTCCTTACTTTGGAAAATAAAGCTTATAAGTCTTAGATAGATGCCAATGACTTGCATGGTAATGCTCTTATGAAGACATTTGTCAAAGTTTCATTGTTTAAGCACACTAGATACCACCACTGACTCAATTTTATGGAATTGTAAATCCATTCGTACACTTTAAATCCTTTCAAAAGGATTTGCCATCTCATGTGAGTCCTTTGATTCTGCTTAAGTTGTTCCAATAGACATTAGTGGGTAATACACAAAATTAGTTCTTTCATCTACTCCCTATTGGTTCCTTTCATACATATGATGAATTAGAGGAGGAATTTCTTAGATATTGCATAGAAAACATAGTCCCTCATGTTGCATAAGAGACACTTGCCACATTGCATCAGAATCCTTCAAAGCTAGTTAATGATTATGTCTTATGATTCAAGACTTGCATGTTACACTTGATCTATAAACTAAAAAATTTAGAGGTCTATAATATCTTTATTATTGGTCTTTTCCAACCCCTCCTAGATCATATATTATATCAAATAAATTCCTCTTTTAGGCACTTATGTTATATATTTTAGCCTTGGATAAGAAATTGGGATTGATTAAGTCAAATTCAGTTGTTTAGCTTACTCTCGATTTCACAACATTACCTCCAATTATATATCCTAGCACATAGAATGTACCATGTCCCAAATAAGATAAGAGTCCATAGATATAAAATCAACCAGTTAAGAATAAAGAGCTAGTTTCTAGAGCACCACCTAGAGTATGCACTACAAAGAACAATAGTTAGACACCACTATAGTTTGATTCAAAATGGGATAGCCCATATGTCATATTATCAGCACTACTAGATATGAGGTTAATCATATTGCTTTTTACTCATTGTTGAGATCCACATCTCTTACACAAACAACCAGATTTCCCCTTTTACAACTATCATCATATATATGGACATAGAGATAATGATTGTTATAGACTCAAGGACTATATTAATAGATGTGTTGATAATGGCAACATAGAATTCACACCAAGGGTACTAAGATATCCTCCATCATGGATCCATAAACCTCATTCCTCCATGAATGAGTCATCCCAAGACATTCCTTCATAGGAATCATCTATTACTCATTATGAGAGTAATGTGGTTTCTAGGACAGAGCCTCATAGGAGATCTCATATCCCACCTAGAGGGTTTGGAGAGTAGTACAATGAGAACATCCTACATATAGTAGTGTAGTTCATGGACTACATAGTGTAGTTCCATATACATATATAGCATAGTCATAGGCACCACAGTAGAGTTTATAGGGTCTTATCTCATGTATCAACCTGATATGGTTAAGATTAGATGAACCCATATCATAAAGTACTACTCCAGATAGATATTCACTATAGTTGAGTTTTTAGAGACCTATTTCACGTAGTGAGCTACTATGATTGAGATTAGATGAGCCCCAATCATAGGTTATAATTCCATCTTGATATATTTCTTAGTCATACACATCACAGTAGAGGCCACAAGGTGTTATTTCCCATATAAATCCACTACAATTACAGATAGATGAGCCTCCTTCATAGCACATAGTTTCAATTACTCATCCATTAAGGTTGCATCTTATAGAGTCTCCACATATATCTATAATTAGGCATATTCCTACATAGCATGAGTAGTATGGCCACTTGTTTAGTTGACCATCAAGGTTCAAATAGTTATCTAGTAACCATGGGGTTGATATGCACATAGTGATATCTTACATCCCATTTTACTAACAACTAACACCCAAGGTAATATCATTGAGGTCTCATGACTCTACACAAAGAACATTTTTAGAGAGCTTTTTCTACTACTAGATGGGTCCCTAAGAGCCCCACAATTGCATCCACTTCTTAGAGTTATAGGGGGACCCCATAGTTAGTTTCCATTACAGAGATTTTAGATCACTTACAACATATATAGCTTTCAAAGTCACATCCTCAGCCCTTCCATCATGCTTCATGACAATACATGATCTCTCTCCTTGATATAGGACACCATGATAGGGAATCTCTTATGAGACTCATCAGTTAGTATCATTTCTTCTCAATATTTCTTATACATAATTTATCAGCTTACTTGTACATAGTTTCTTTATGATTAATTATACATAGATTATTTTAAAATACCAAAAATAATATAACATGTCAAAAGACAAAAACATTCAAGTAACTCAAAACACTAAAAAAATTTCAATTATATGCATCATCCATGATTTACATTTCTACTACCATGCTAGACTTACATTTTGCTATTATATGCTATTGTTTGTTGATTTATCTAAATTACCATGCTTCACTTGATCTTCTTTAAGTGTGTGTAGTGACACCTAGATCCTTGATTGCTTCACTCTACCCATTGAGGGGGCATCCTAATTTTACATTTGAGACATACATCAACATATATACCTACTAAGGGCATCTTCTATATGGCTTCACCATCTAAGTTATGTGATTCCTATACCACACACTTTAGTTATCATGTTGATATACATTACTTACTAGCTTACATAGATTATTCTATCAACACACACTAGTATATAGCACTTTTGTATTTCTTAGCATCTACCTATTCTTATACTATATGTTTTTCATACTTTCACTTATTGCTTTAGTCAGTTAGATGTGATAGTATTTCCAACATTTACATGCCTTCCTTTCTTACTTTGAGTAGCTAGATGTGATTGTATTTATCAGTTCATATTTTTTTACTTGTCTATGCCTTAGGACATTTGCCAATATCCTTTACTTGTACTCTTGCATGTGCTTGTGGCCCTCATACTAATCTTGTTTGTTTGAAAATGTATGTGTATGTGGGCATTTGAACATGCCTTGTATGATTACTTTTCTATGTTTGATTGACATATGCCCACCTCCCTTATTTTCTTGGCCCTTTGGCCTCTTTTATATGTTTCTTGCCTTCCATGCTTATTTACTTATTTGCTTCTCAATTTTTTTCAATGCCATGATCCACATCATGCATTATCTTGCCTTCTTGGATGCCATGATGGACATCATGCTCCATCCCTCCTTGACAACTAACCATATTTCCAATTTTAGTTGAGTATATTTCACATGCTATTACATTTTTACATCTATCTAGGCATACCCCTATTGATCTAACAATATCCAATAAAAAATATGATATATTTTGAGACATCTTCTAGATTATCATTACTATACCATGTATTTTATAGCATAACACACTTTTAGGGCTCTTTCTTCTAAGGTTAATCATTTTAGGGTCTTCATTCTTACCCTCTAAAGAGGGGGAAATAAATAGGGGTTTTGTCATAAAGATCAGAGCCCTCTACTGATCAAAAATTAGTTTTCAAAATACTCAAAATAGCAATCAGAATTCAAAACATGGAGAACAAAACAAAAAATAGTGATGAATATGTAGACACCAAAATTGTGTTGACTCCCCTTGGTCCCTTATACACCTTTATTAATTTAAAATAAATAACTTGTTTTAAATTAATGACCTCACCCTAGACACCTCACCTTGGACACCTCACCACTAAGACCATTTCCTACCCCATGACTCACCCTATGATTAAGTCCATATCATAACTACCTAAGACCTATTCCAACCTCCTAACCAACACTTGTGCCTAATAACCCCATCTTTTGACCGTTCTCCAATGGCAGAAGCACTTGGCAGATGGAGAAATAGGCCACACAACCCTTTTACCCATTCTCTACCACCAACATCGGTCAACTGTCGACCGACGCTGGTGGGATAGCTGACATTGGTTACTTAAACTGAGTTATAACATTGAGTTAGCGGCTCTTCAAATCTAATCTCTCTCTCTCTCTAGCTCTCTCCCTAGGACTCTTGGACGTGTATGCGCACACTTTGAGACTAGGCATTAGATTTTGACTTTCGCTCCCTAGGCTATAAAAAATCTATAGAATCACTCCAGACATTGGATTGGAAACATTGCATGAGATCTTCAACATCAACGAAAACCAGAGCTAAGTATTCTTCTACCTCTTATTTTAGTATTTAGAATTCATTAGTAATTAGTTCTTATTTACTATTTCTAGATACTATCAACCAAACCTGACTTCTTCCTGGAGAGGCTGAAAAGCTTTCCCCATATCCTTATCCTCTTTACACACCAACTTTCTACCTTCATCCCTTCTCAAACCCTACTCACTGTCCTACAACCCTGCACAACCCTGTAAGCTTCTAGACTCTTCTGTCGACCATAAACATAATCCAAAACCCATCCAAGGCCATTTCCCTAACTGACATCGACCACTACCCCTACCGACACTGGTAACATAACTGACATTGGCATATTGACCAACCGATGCTGGCAGGACTACCGACGTTAGTGACTATGACATACAGACTGCAAAGAAATAGGTACGCATTGTCTACTTTCTCTTTCTTAGTCATTTGTCATTTCTTTATTTATAACACTTTTACTCATAAACAATGAACTATCATCCCTCATGGAGCTTTACGCTTCCAGGTCTGAGCATTGCTTGGCAGTCCACTTTATCTTATTCTAACATTTTCTTTGTTTAAGTCTTATTCTTTCTACAGGTGTCTTCCTCCATAGCCAAAGAGGAGCTCCTACAATGTCTAGATACGGTGTGCAACTTAATCTAGGTAACGTACAAACCCCTAACCCTTTACTTTAGTTTCTTCTTGTTCTGAATGTAAATAGCAAAAAATGTAGAGAAACATTCTGGCATGCCCGGTGGGACTCTGGAGTTTTCTTTGGGTTCACTTCTTCTAAAAATCAAACTTTCATATAGATGCATTAGGAAAATTTTCTCTTCTTGCATCCTTCTTCTATCTCTTTATTTCAAAAAGAAATCATTAGCGCAAGTTAAAAAGAACATCTTTCTTTTTCTTCTTATCACTTTTTCCCTGCATCTTAAAGTAGTGAAAATGCATACTCTTAACCTTTTCCTCACTTGTTTGCATCTGAACAAAACATTTCACTTTGGGTTAAAAAATTTATTGCATTTCATTCCTGCTTGAATGCATATTTAGCCCTCTCACTTAGTAATTAATAACATTATGAATAAATCGTAGTGCATATATGTTACACAACCATACCACATTCACAATCAAAAATCTAAACGTACCTGAGAAAAGGCCCGTCTAGGATTTCATCACCTAGCAGATACCTTACCCTTCTCGGTGATCCTACTTGGACTTCACAACCAAGAGGACCCACTCTGTTCTCTGGTAGAGTATAAACTATAGGCAAAGTATATATTGGCTAAGCAGCCTAGCTCAGCTTTGGGTTCGTGAAGTGAAGGGGGCAAGCCCCTAGCACCAGGCCACATATAAAACCTAATACAGATTTTTGAGCACCAAAACATAACCCAAAACCATCCATAAACTTCCTCTTTAGGACCTGTTCTAAAATCCCAATTCCCAAACACATTCTTATAAGGCATAAGCCACCACGACTCTAAAATTTATTCTTAAGAATTTAACATTTAGAGGTTGCTTGCCATCATCTATTTTTCTGTTCTTATCTAGTTTTTTGAGCTGGTGAGGTCGCATCATTTTGAGGTCCAAAAACAACTCAAAATTTCCCTTTTATTCCAAAAACTTTTAGTTTTTTGAGTTTTTGGAAATACACAGACACTGACATCCATTTTTCCACTGACGTCGGCAACTTATCCTCACTGACATCAATTTTTCCACCGATGTCAACAACATATCTTCACCGACATCAATTTTTCAATCGACGTCAGTCACTGTCAACAAATTTTCTTTCAAAATAGCAAGCTTAAAACCCAACTTTTTTGTTGTTCAACACACACATTCTAGTTTTCTAAAATTGAAACATACAATTTTTAGAACCTAAACCCCTTTTGCCTTGGATGGTTTTGACACGTAGTCAAACCAAAACTCTTGTTGACCATGCAAGGCAACAACCACTTCCACCTTCACCCTTCATAACAAGTTCTCTAATAGAGTATACTTTAGATACTGAGCGTATTCCTATCCAACCAACCCCTGACCAACTTTCAATGGTTCCCGAAGGGGATCAAAATTTTGAGAGATTCCTTGACTACAATGTCAAGGCTTTTCAACACTATCTCGCTAAAAACCAAATGTGAGATCCTTTAGGTACCCCTATTTATGGGATGCCAACTTCCTTGGGTGAAGTGGCAATGATATCAACAACATCCACTACCTAGGCCATTGCCTCAACTATTAACTTGACCATGGCCAATGCTCAAGATTTGGCCTCTCCTTCTATTTCTAGACCTACATCTATCGGGGTTTCCATACCCCCTCAACCACGAACAATTCAACCAAGTTTGACACATTTTTAGATCTTGGTTGTCTCTAACCCACCCACTCTTGCACCCATAAATACAAGAGTGATTACCTATCCTTTTACCAGTGTCACCACTATTCAACCACCTTTGGTGGCATCTAGTCAATTTGTGCCCTCCAACTTCATGGCACAAGCCCCCTTGACCTCAACATCAATCCCTATGACAAACTACCAATATGTTGCGCCTATACAAATGCAACCAAGTATGTCATACACCCCTCCCAATGTCTTCCAAGTACCCTACAACCTAGGGGGTGCCCCACCTGCCAATTCATCAACTGATCTCATTAAGATGTTGATGGATAAGATGTCTAACCTTGAGACATCCATTTCTGGTTCAAGCAATGTTCTTTCATATGAACAAATCTGCAATGAACCCATTCACCCTTCAGTGCCTATTCAACCATATCCTAGTCAATGGAAACTCCCAAAATTTACTCGCTTTCAGAGTAAAGAGGACCCATAACAACATCTACGAGCATTTAGACACGCTTGCTACTTTATAACACACGATGATGCGTTACTACTTCGCACATTTCCCATGTCACTTTTTGGTGCCGCCCTTGACTGGTATAGCTCCACTACCAGTCATTCCCTCTTCACCTTCACTCAACTAGCCCAACTATTCCTTGACCACTTCTCAATCAACATCACCAAGAAGGTCTCCATTACAGACCTATATTCTATTAGACAATTTGATGATGAATCAATAGCTGACTTCATCACCCGTTGGAGAGTTTGATCAACCAACTCTTTTTTTCATTACCTCAACTTGAGCTCATTGAGCTCTTTTCAAGAGCATGTGCCAAGCACATCTCATCCACTTTGCGGGTTTAAACATTCTGCACATTTGACGAAGCTTTCACTATGGCCAAAAAGCTTGAACTCTACACAATCGAAGAAGATAACGTCAAATTGCATAGTAACACAAAATCTAATGACCCTTCTTCTTCCAAACCTTCTTCCAACTCTAAATCCAAGGGATCAACAAACACTATGGTCCTTAGGTCATCATCTTTGACTACAACCAACCAAGCTGAGCCCTCCACATCAGAATACATCACTAGACAATTCACACAATGATATGTACAGCATCAATACACTCTAATAGGAGAATCATATGCTTCTGTGTTGGATAAATTAGTCAAGTAGGGGTTCCTCAATCTCCCTCAAATTTAACAACCCCAATTTGACTCCTCAAAAGCCATCCCTGCATGGTATAGGGAAAATGACTTTTGTAACTACCACCGTGTCAAGGGTCATGACATAGATAATTGTAAAACCTTCAAAAATGTTATTCAAGACATGTTGGACAAAGGGGACCTTATTTTGGATAACCCAAATGTGTTGGCTAACCAAAACATGGATGTCTTTAGACAACCATTCCCTAACCATCCCCCAATTCAAAATAACATTCAGACCATAGTCGATGACCTTCAAGAGCGTAATATACACACGGTCGACATGGTTTCTAACCAACCTCTCCCATAGACTTAAGAGGTTAATTAACCTATTTATCCATCACAAGTAGAAGTGCCTTCTTCTCCTATTTGTCTACCATAGGTAGAAGAGCCTTCTTCTCCTATTTGTCTACCACCGATGGAGGATAGTCCTCCATCCAACCCCCTTTCACATGTAGGAGAGTCTACTTTGACCTCTCCCATATTGGAGGATGTTTTGATGGCACCAACGTTGGTAGCCTTGTCCTCATCCTTCTTATCATCAATAAATGATCATACCTTCCCTATTACTCGACCACACGTGAAAACCATGATCATCCCTACACTCTATCTAACTAAAGAACCATATTCTCTAATCCCTTCTCCACCAAGAGAAGAACTTGTCACCTCACCCACTTTGGCCGAGGAAGATCTAGTGATGGTTCTTTCTCACCTTTGGCCTATGATTGTTGCATCTAACACACTTTCGCTCTCACAATCACCCAAATCCTCCAAACGACTAACTATAAATCCTCACACAACCTCATCCAAACCCTCATAAGCATCCACCATGCCAAAATAGGTTAAATCTCTTGGCATTTGCCCTATATTAAACCTCACTAACCCACAAGTGAAGGTAGACTTGAACCTCACCCCACGCAATAGTAGTCCTCACACTAAATTAAAGAAGGCTACTAAACCACGCCAGAGAACTCCTCCCCCAACCAAAAAGGTGGTACGGAAAACTCCCCCACTTTCACCATTGTCCTCTATTTTAGACCCACACCCTTACACCTTAATATGAGTGCTTCCTACTCCAACACCAATCAAACATACATTTCCTCTAACAAATTTGACACCTTTTACCAAGAAAGTGCCATCTATGCATATGGCCATGCCAGCCACACCACCAACCAAAAAGATGGTACGATAAACTCCCCTTACAACTCCTAAACAAAAGTTGTCAACACCTACTACAACAAAAAGCATAGACTCATTAAAGGGTTCTTATGCTTTGATGTTATGTTGATTGTTGTAGTCTTCTAGAATCAGTCTCCCACCTCTTAAACCATTCCAACCTCTCAGACCAAAACCATCTTGGTTCGATGACACTAAAATCTATGTGTATCATCGCACACCTAGACATGACACTGAGCATTGCTATGCTCTTAAAGTTGTCATTCATCAACACTTCAAAAAGGACACCCTTTTCACTAAGGATCCTCTTGACCACCCTTTCAACAAACCATCGACACCATCCCATACCTCTCAAACATCCTCACCTAAATCGAGATCCCATCATCAGACTATGGTCTCTCTACCACCTTCAACCCCATTATTCAAAATTAACACTATCAATGTGGCCACCAGGTCACAAATCATAAAAGATAAAGGAAAAGGGAAGGTTTCTATCCCTTGGACATATCCTTTCATCAAGCCCTCTCAACCACCAAAACCCAAGATTTCAATCTTGGACACAACCCAATCAACATTTTTGAAGCCACTTCATGACTCCATGGTGAAAAAAATTCACCACACCCCTGTGAAGATGTCTTTGTATGACCTCATTCAAAGCTCTCCACGACATCACCAAGATTTAATCAAATCTCTATAGGCAGTGGAGGTCCAACCTGAAAACCCTCAACCATTGGCTGCTTTAGTCAAAACACTACCCATCATTGCCTCCATCACTTTCAGTGATTTTGAGATTCCTACCTCCAACCTGGAAGATCAGGATCTCACCCTCTATAACTAAGCCTATCAATTAAAATCTTCATAGGATGCATCCTTGCATCACACTCCTTGTCAAAGAGGAGCTTCAACATCTTCTCTTCATCTCATTTATCCAACTCATTGATTATCTGTAATGGGTGTCAAACATTGTCCTTGTTACAAAAGTAACTAGGGGAATTCAACTTTATACTAACTATCATGACATCTACCAAACATCAACTAACCAAGCATTGACCAACCAATGACCAATATGGAAAGAAGTAAATGGGGCAAGTTTGCTCTTAATTAGCTCAGACCTTACATAATAACACAAGTATGGATCAGGGACTTATCGTATGTCTTCTCTCGAAGGCTGACCAAAACATGAGCCCCTTAATGCCTTACATATTCAACCATTCTACTGTTAATCAAGTAATCATTCACTTGACATTTAACTTGAGCTCATCCCTTGAGCAACCCCTGCCATTCTCATCCCTATTCCTATCAACCCTTTTCCCCTACAAACATTAGCTAACCCTTTTTTTTAAAACCAGTTAATGCTTTGTCCTACTAAAAGGGAAACCCCCAAACCTCTATAGTCTAGTCCATGACTAAAAGTTCAGTCAAACAAAAATAATATAAAATTGGGATGCCTATACAAAGGTCATAAACTATCAATGTAGACTGCTCCCTTGAAGGACAGTTGCATAATTGTTGTAACTAATAGACTGCTCCCTTGAAGGACAGCTATTAAAACCTATCCAAACATACAAATCAAAACATATACCACTCCCTTGAAGGATGACTATGCCCAAATTTTGCTACATACACAGTACCCTCTCAAAAGCTACCCACATCAATCAGCTTCAAATGACCACAACACAAAATAACATCCCAAAGTAGACTTTCTGCATTGATCAGTCTACCATATAAAATAATAATAATAATAATGACTGACAAAATATTAAGTCATGGACTTGTCTATAGTCATTCCTAGGGTCACCTATAAAAGGGGCAAAGTTATCCCTGCTACAAAGGGTTACGCTATCCTAACATATCACATTATCAAACCTATTACCCCAACATTCTCAAGGGACTTTGAGCTCACTTAACGTCAAGTGATTTGAGTACTTTTCTAACACAAAGCAATGGTCAAACGATGTAATGCATGAACAGGGCTTTTGTTTGTAACAACCCTATCTATGCTATCATTATAGTCCTTGTCAATGAAAGATCAATGTGCCTTTCACTTCTTATACATACTTTCATCACATACCCAAACTTACAACCAAACATTTTCTCAACCATTAACATAACATCATGATTTATTTAATGCAAATATCAATTTGTGTTATATGAATTATTATAGCCCATTCACACTAGTTTCTATGGAAAATAATACACATGGAAACTAACAACCCAAGACAACCTATGTTAAAGCATACACCATCACACAATATGCAAAAGGTTGTAACATCATCATACACTCATTTCATTTTTAGCATACATCCATCACGAATATGGAAAATTGCTAGGGATGAAAAACCATATAACCAATGTTACAGAATACACCATCACATAATATGGAAAAGGCTGTAACATCATCATACTCATTTCATTTTTTGCATACACCATCACTAATATGGAAAATTGCTAGGGATGAAAAACCATATAACCTATGTTACAGCATACACCATCACACAATATGGAAAAGGTTGTAACATCATCATACACTCATCATTTCAAACATGACCAAACCAACTAACAACCTCTTGGACTCTTCTTCCCTTTTGGGGAGAACTACATTGGCCTGAGGCCCCTCATAGGGGCTATGTAGGTAGCACTCAGTTGACATGTGGTCTTCTAGGGTTAGCTCAGCCATTTGCTCATTCATCTCCCTAAGGACATCAGCCATTCATTCATTCATCTACCTGATGGACCAACCATATAACCTTTAACCATGACCTAACCCAATCAAAACCAATCCATAGCCTACCCTCTTCTCCCCTTTTGGGGAGAACTACATTGGCCTGAGGCCCTTCCTAAGGGCTATGTAGGCATCACTCAGTTGACATGATGTCTTCTGAGGTTAGCTCAGCCATTCGTTCATTCATCTACCTGATGGACCAACCATATAACCTTTAACCATGACTTAACCTAGTCCAAAATCATGACTAAACAACCAGCCCTAACACTGTAGAAGTCACCTTTGACTTCTCATGGGGCACATTGGAGATCACATATGTCTCCCTGACCACAACAAACAACGCTTGAGATCACTTATATCTCAACCCGACTCGACCAATGACCTTAGAGATCACGACTATCTCCTCTGACCATGACCACTTATGAGATAAATTTGCCTTGGTTGTTTTGATTGCATTTATGCTACCTCACGAATAGTTAGCAAATTATATGCACCCCACATTACAACCCTCACAAGTATCGGATCGCACCCAAGTTGATCCCCACTACTTGTGACATTTTTGTGTTTTTTAGGAGCACTTCCTGAGCTTGGGATACTTGGAACATGATGACCATTGGAGCTATAGCTTTGATCATTTAACCCAATCAGCTACGACTAAAATGCTGAGGACTAGTTACTTTGATTTTAACACTCCTCAACCTTGACCATGACAATTTGACCTACCTATCACGTGAGGTGGTATACGTGCAATCTCAACTATTGCAACATTCACACTCCAACTTCACCATACCCATCCACTACCTATCATATCAATAACTGATTTTGGATTGCCTTCTCTCGATTCCCACTTTGAGGGGGAATACCTCATCCCACACTTGGGGCAACCTACTCTTATTTTTGTCTTCCAATTCGTCAAGAACAACCAACAAGACAAAAAGGGGCAAATATAGACACCAAAATTGTATCGACTCCCCTTTGTCCCTTATACACCTTTATTAATTTAAAATAAATAACTTGTTTTAAATTAATGACCTCACCCTAGACACCTCACCTTAGACACCTCACCAATAAGACCATTTCCTACCCCATGATTCACCCTATGACTAAGTCCTTCATATCATAACTACCTAAGACCTATTCCAACCTCCTAACTAACACTCGTTCCTAATAACCCCATATTTTGACCATTCTCCAATGGCAGAAGCACTTGGAAGATGGAGAAATAGGCCACACAGCCCTTTTACCCATTCTCTGTCACTGATGTCGGTCAACTGTCAGTTGATGCTGATAGGATAGCTGACGTTGGTTACTTAAACCAAGTTCTAATGCTGAGTTAGCAGCTCTTTGAATCTAATCTCTCTCTCTCTCTTTGGCTCTCTCCCTTGGACTCTTGGATGTGGATGTGCACACTCTAAGACTAGGCATCAAACTTCAACTTTCACTCTCCAAGCTATAAAAACTCTGTAGAATCACTCCAGACATTGGATTGGAAACATTGCAAGAGATCTTTGACATCGGTGATAACCAAAGCTAAGTATTCTTCTGCCTCTTATTTTAGTATTTAGAATTCATTAGTAATTAGTTCCTATTTACTATTTCTATATACTATCAACCAGACCTGACTTCTTCCTGGAGAGGCTAAAAATCTTTCCACATATCCTTATCCTCTTTACACACCAACCTTCTACCTTCATCCCTTCTCAGACCCTACTCACTGTCCTTCAACCTTGCACAATCCTGTAAGCTTTTAGACTCTTCTATCAACCACAAGCATAATCCAAAACCCATCCAAGGCCATTGCCCTGACTGACATTGACCACTGCCCCTACTGACACTGGTAACATAACCGACGTTGGCATATTGACCAACCGACACCGATAGGACTACCAACGTCGGTGACTATGACATACAAACTGTAAATAAATAAGTACACATTGTCTACTTTCTCTTTCTTAGTCATTTGTCATTTCTTTATTTATGACACTTTTACTCATAAATAGTGGACTGTCATCCCTCACAGAGATTTACGCTTTCGGGACTGAGCGTTGTTTGGCAGTCCACTTTATCTTATTCTAACATTTTCTTTAAGTCTTATTCTTTCTATAGGTGTCTTCCTCCATAGCCAAAGAGGAGCTCCTATAATGTCTGGATATGGTGCGCAACTTAATCTAGGTAACATACAAACCCCTGACCCTTTAATTTAGTTTCTTCTTCTTCTGAATGTAAATAGCAAAAAATGTAGAGAAATAGAATATAAAATAGTCATCAAAAATAGTAAAGGATAAGAGCACCCCATTTGGATTATAGTTGCATACATCAAAGTGTATACTTTCTGATGCTCCTATCCAAATAGCCAAAAACCCAAATTTTTCAAAAATAGATAGAAAGTTAAAGTCAATTATAGCTTTTTTAGCTACAATCTAGTTTAGATTGGCTAGTTTCAATACAATTTTACTTAGATTATCTAGATATAGGGGGTATCATGCATGGCATGATATCTCTCACTTCTAGTTTTTGATTGGGTAATCGGTACAACTTTTAGATTAGAATCCATATTATAAACACCAATGATTAGGGGAAATGTGCATGTGTATTTACCTTCTTTTATTTATAGTTCATTAAATTACCTAGGTATTCTCATTAGTTTCATTCCTTATTCCATCTACAGGTGGTTGGCATTATTTTGGAGTGGCTTTCATATAAGCTTAGTTCTTAGTTTTGGAGTGGATTTTATACAAGCCTAATCTCCACCTTTTAGAGTGGCCAAGATTGGCCTAGTTCTCAATACACATTTGGTTATCCACACCACATTGTCAGATTACAGAGCATTCATAGGCTTCATGAGCCATCTCATATGACACCCATTCATACTAGTATCAGTTCATAGTTCACACTTAATGGGCAATGACGGATCTAAAGGATTAGCTAGCCTTTGTATTCTTAAGCCACCAACTCAAAGGGATTGGACACATAGTCCAAATAGTGATTAACACATACATAATCACATAGCTTCACTACATATTGTGTGATGTTGGAGCCAGAGGGACAACCTTTGTATTCTTGAGCCACCCTCAAGGAATTGAACACATAGCTTCGTTCATGATATTGCTCTTGGTGTAGCACATATCCAACATCACTTAGCATCACTCAACATCAAAATAGGTTTTGTATTGGTTTGTGTACCCAGTGAGGTGTATTCATTCCTTTCTCTTCCTCTCTTTTATCCAACCTTTGTATATTCTTATTTTAGACATAATGTGTCTAGTAAGAACTAATCTACTCCTTGTTTTCTCTTGTAGATTTATGCTTCACACTATGCTCTCTCTATGCACACTTAGCATCATACATCCTCATGGGCTTCACCTTTGAAAGTAAGTTCAAGTATACTTTCTATTTTTACTTTATCATAGTATTTTGCTTTGTTACATCACTAGAATAAAGCGGGGTAAATTGTAGTCATATAAAATGTCTAAATTGGTAGTTTGAGTGTGGCTTATGACACCCCATCCGTAGGTCCTTTTTCCATGCTCTTATGATCCTTTTAGAGACGTTTTTATAATTTCTAGTTATCCAAAACCTTTTAAATAGTCATTCCACCTCAGTCAAATAGTATTCCTTATACCAATCCTATTCCCCCAGGTCTCAAGCTTGTAGGATAGGAGCACCCCATTTGGACTATAGCACCAGACACGAAAGTGTCCACTTTTTATTAGTCCTATACATTTTCACTTTGATCCCCAATAGTCATTTTCATCTAGTCTTTATCCTTAATTAGATCGGCCTAGCATGAATACATCTTATCCATGACCAATTGATCCCTATAAAATCCCACTCAAAGCTCATTTACAAGGGAAGTGGATAAAACATACAAAGAAAACAAGAATTAAAAAAATAACTAAGTAAAACTTCCATAATATTTTCACACAATCACCCAACACAACTACAAACCTACTCAAATCCTCATACCAGTTAATGTATAGCTAGTCTTTATCCTCTTAAAATTCTACTCCTTTAATTATCTTTCTTATGTATTCACTAACTCTTGCCAAGAAACCTATCATTCTATGCCAATTTCACAATAATTATCTTTTAAAAAAACTTAAACTCGTATTATCCATCTTTAGGACCTATATATAATTCACTTTCATTAATTTAAAACATTCCTTTCAATGCTCTGTATTCCCTTACCATCAAGTTCTCAACTCTAGGCTTAAGATTCTCCCTTAAGGTCAAACCACATAACTTATAAACTAAGACTCTAATGAAGTTTTAAATTAATCAAATTTCATATGAATTCCTCTCTTTTAAAACTCTTTATTCATATTAGATAATCACTCATGACAATATCCTCCTTATTCACAACTATCACTAGTTTGGACAAGGTATCTAGTAGCCCTATTTTCAAGGTTTCCTTAATTATATGGATATGTACAGTGGAATACGGTAAAACCAATTATCAAATAAATTACCCTGTAATTAATTCTATCAAATATCAAATTTTCAAACCTTAATTCAATACCTAGACCACTTTCCTTTCTTCCTTTTTAATTTTGTTTAGGCATATTAGGGCTTTCAAGACCCTATCTGATAATAGTGGTTCTTAATGGTATATTTTTTTGTTGAATCAAAAAATAAACTTTAAAATACTCTAAATTAACTTTTAAACTCAAAATATACTAAATTTTGTCAACTTTCAGTAGTGGATCTGCTCTAAAACGTCAAAACCCTAGTTTTAGGGTTATAGGGTGCTGAGACAACTTGAGGGCTTTATAAATTCCATTGTGAATGTTTAAAATGGGTTCAAGGCATGAAGAAATTTTTTTGAGGTATTTAAATTCCTGGTCTAACATTTCCAACCACTAACATCCAATTTTTGATCTACTATACTCATTAATCAGAACATAATACCCTTGACTATGTGCACTACGCAACTCTTTACATATCTATTCTCTGTCTAGTTAAATAATACATCATGAAAAGAAAAAAATTCATCCAAGAAGATAAATCATAGTTTAAGGACTCACCTCCATAAATATTTCACTTGAATATCATTTCAAAGTTCCTTATTTTACTCAAAACCAACACTCAGTCACAGCTCATCACCTCTGCTACAGGATACAAAATCTTTCTTGGAAGGGCCTAAACACAAAAGGGCTCTTTGATATATATGATTTGTTATACAAAAAAAATACTTGATTTATTTTTTATAACATTAAATTTATTTATCCATGGATTTATTGATCATTTAGACAAACCCAATCAATATAAATACATTGAATGACCAACAGAGGTCTCTTCTCTATAACCCTTACACAGGGTTTATTCATACAAATATTGGAAAACCTAATGATTTCCTCAGCACCTATTACAAGTTAAAATTAATACCATTTATAAAAAAAATTATAAACATAAATGGACCTAATCCAATCCTCAAATTCCTTTGCCACAACATAGTTAACTTTCAGTTTGCATGCTAAGCAGGATACATAAAAAAGCAAGGTTTCTATTTGCCATACCTAGAGTAGAGTGTTATTTCTTATCTCATAAAACTTAAATATACAAGATTAAACCTTCAATTAATTTCACCATCAACCATCCACATATTTTAAATTCCAAAATGCATAATATAGTTTGAAACACGTACCTCATGTAAACAAACATACAAAGATACAACATATTCATAGTCATGCATATTATTTGTTTAGTTGGCACTCATAGACTTTGAACTCAATCTATAAATTTATCATAATCAATAATTTTATGCTTCCAATATCTATTCACCAATTCCTTATTTAACTTTATGGTACAATCCCTTCACACTAACCTTCTCTTAGTTCATAAACATAGAAACATGCAACAATGCAAGGTAACAAAATTTTTAATGCAACTTTAGTTCTAAGTGTAATATTTCACCATGTAAAGACCATAACACATTAATTATACACAAAAATTCCATTCCTATTATATTCTTGAATATTTAGTTAAAAACAAATACATACTATCCTTATACATTTTCCTTGGCAAACCTTCTTTTCATACCATCCATGTCTGCCCTATTTTCATCACCTTTCCCTCTCTTCTATGTACCATACTTACTATATAACATTTATACATGTTAAATACTCTAAAACAAGATTACAACAATTTCTTGATTCAAGAAAACATATTTCAACTCCTAACCCACATAGTGTGGTGAAAACCACATGACTGCCACCTTGTGATTTTAACTTGACACATACCTAATGACTAAATACCACTTCATAAGACCTATTTTAATACTATAAGGTCTATTAAATTATTTTTTATCAAATACATAACACCAAGACTCATCTAAACTCACTAAACATCCTCAAATTCTTATTACATGCTTTGAAATTTCAAATTAGAAAAAGGTGGGAAACTTTGAATGGACTCCAATTCAAATTTTCATACACCAACAAGACTCCAAAACACTTTCTTGAACTCTTCCAAGATGCCCCTACATCATACTCCCAAGGGGAGAAAATATCTTTCCTCCAATGTTCTCCTTCATTCATATTCTCATATATATGTGTATATTCATTGCTATCATACCTATGCTTGTGTTTCTTCTTCCAATTGCTCCATTTATCTCTCTCTCTTATTTCTGCTCATTCTACTACTTATAATTAAAACCATTCTTCTTTCTTCACTTGATAACTTCTCTCATGTGATCTCTTTCTTCTATGCTTTCCAAAGCATTAACAAATTCATCTTCATGTTCTAGTTCTTCATGGAATGAATGAATGACTCCCTTAGCATCATCTTCTCCTTTTGTAATAGTTTCAAACTATCTCTTCACTTATTCACACTCTTTTTTTTGCATGGGTACTAGTATTTCCCCATATTTTGTTAAATTTCACACTCTACTCTTGACTTGGCTACTCACCATCTTCATACCTGCATATAAAAACTCAAAGACAATGTTAGCTATAAAAAAGAGCCCACAATGTCCCTTTAAGTGCTTCTTTAATGAACAACTTCCTCTTTCCCTTGTCTTCTTCTTCAAATTCTTTCTTGGGCATTGTTTTTTCTTCCTCCTTCACCTCTCCACTATGAGAACTATTTTCTCTACCTCTTCATCCTCATGTTACTCTCTTGGTAACCTGTTGTGCTTCAAACCTCCATGGGTTGGTATGTTCATCTTTTCCTTATTCAAGGCATTCATCTCATGTTTCCTCTTCTTCAATAGCAGCTCTACGGGCCATTTCACTCTTTTATTCATCACCCATACTTACCATTGGTCTTCTGCCTCTTGTTGCTTAACCCATTCTTCACAATCCTATAACAACTCCATCAACGTAATCTCCAATTTCATCATATCTTTCCTCATTTCCCTCATTTATTTTTCCATTTTTATCTCTTATTTTTCTCTTACTCATTTTTATCTCTTATGGCTATTCATCTAAACCTTATCTCTCACCTTTATCTCTACTTCTCCCTTTAATCTCCTTGTCCTTCACACTACGAATATCTCTCTCTCTCTCTCAAGCTCTCTTTATGAGCTTGTCTCTTCCTTGGAGCTTATTAATAGCTCACTTGTTCAAGGCTACCACTATTTCCTTTCATTGTTTTCTTTCATTCACCTACCACTCATCATCAATAATACATTCATTCAACAAATCAATCACAAAACATATCATACCTCTTTAAATAGTTATCTCAACTTTATCTTGCCAAAGACTCCTTGATCAACTCCTTTCCTAAAATTTCATTCACATGAATAGTAAAAAAATCAAATAATCAACATGTACTTGTACTCACACTTTTTCCAAGGCATATCCTAGCTCTGATACCAAAATGATGTAGAGCTAATCTTTATCCTCTTAAAACTTTGCTCCTTCAATTATCCTTCTCATGCATTCACTAACTCTTGCCAAGAAACCTCTTAATATATGACAACTTCATAATCATTCTCTTAAAAAACTTTGGAAACTCTTATTCTCCATCTTTAAGACCTATATACAATGCACTCACATTAATTTAAAACATTTCTTTCAATACTCTATATTCCCTTACCATCAAGTTCTCATTTCCTAGCTTAATAATCTCCCTTAAGGTCAAACCACATAACTTATCAACTAAGACTCTAATGAAGTTTTTAATTAATAAAATTTCATATACATTCCTCTCTTTTCAAACTCTTTATTCATATCAGATAATCACTCATGATAATGTCCTCCTTATTCATAACTTTCACTAGTTTGGAAGGGTATCTAGTAGCCCTATTTTTAATGTTTCCTTACATGTATGAATATGTATGATAGAATTGGGTAAAACCAATTATAAAATTAGGTACCCTTTAATTAATTATAGAAAATATCAAAGTTCCAAACCGTAAGTCTATCCCTAGACCACTTTATTTTCTCCCTTTTTAATTTTGTTTAGGCTTATTAGGCCTTTCAAGACCTTATCTGCCAACAATGGTTCCAATAGTATGATTTTGTACTAAATCAAAAAAGAAACTTGAAAATCCTCTCAATGACCTTTTGAACTCAGAATATAAAAAATCTAGTCAATTTTCACTGATGGATCTACTCTAAAACATCAAAACCCTAGTTCTAGGGTTATAGGGTCTTGAGACAACCCAAGGGCTTTATAAATTCCATTGTGAACCTTTAAAATGGGTTCAAGGCACGAAACCACTTTTTTGAGGTCTATCCATACCTGGGTCAACCTTTCCAACCACTATCATCCATTGTTCAATCCACCATACTCATTAATCAAAACATAATACCCTTGATTATGTGCACTATGCAACTCTTTATAGGTGTTAGGTTGTGGAGCTAAAAGCTTCACTGATGCAGACATGGAGGAGGGTGCAGAAGGGTTGCTGAGTGTCACAGACACCAGCATCGGTCAGGCCAACTGACATCGATAGAAAAAGGCAGGAGAGCAACCGACGTCGATCAGAGATCGGCCGGCGTCAGTGACCCCCAAGCAGACAGGGACCGACGTCGGTCACCTGTGTGGTTCAACTGCGAGTTTATTACGGGTAGTTGGTTGACGAACTAAGTGTTTGCATGCTTAGTGTTAATTATAGACTAAGAGCTGTGGATCTAATTATTGTACTTGGTGTCTAATTATTGTTTGGATGAGATCTATATAATAGACTCATGGTTGTATTGGAAACTAGTGCTAGGGAGTAAGAGAGCATAATTATAAGCTCCTTCGGTGTGTGAGGTAGAGCAATGGTGCATTCCTCCTAGTGCCATAGTACCAGGTGTGTTGGTGCTAGATTGGAGAGTCAGCTGGATTCTTCAAGTATGTATGATCTTGGTCATTAGGTGAGCATGGCCCTTATAGGAGATCTACATGGTAATTAAGATCATTGATCTACAGGTGTGTGTGTGTGTGTGCAAGGTCAAGGTTCACAGGTGTGCAGAACCAGTATTGATCTGTAGGTTGGAGATCAGATAGGACAGCAACACAACAGGGAGCAGGATCAGGCAGGATCTACTTGGAGTACGGTGTGTACTCATTGGTATGTACATGGAGTACATGGAGAGCTAAGAGGAAGGCAAGGTAGTTCCTTCCATAAGTATGGTCTGTTGAATTATAGGTTATTGCAGGTTCATGGGAGATCTACTTGAAGTACTTTGAGTACTTGTGGAGTGCGTGGAGCACTTGTGGAGTGCATGGAGCACAGGTGTAAGGTGAACACCAACTCTGTGTTTGAGTTGGGTGTTGGGACCTAGTAAAGAGAGCTTTGAGGAAAGAATTACTGTTCACTTGAGGTGTGGGAAACCTCTGAAGAGGTGGTGGAGAAGAAGTGGCATCTTCTTTATTGTATTCTTTTCTGTAAAAGTTATTAATACAAGTTGTGTATTGTCTCTCATATTCTGTGTTATTTTGAATTCTAGTTACTTATTGAATATGGTTAATTTCTGCATATTAAGTTGCTTGGTTTGGTAATCAACTATGTGCTTCTGGTGTTTCGCACCCTGACAAGTGGTATCAGAGCTAAGGTTACAGGAAGCAGGTTTTGTGTTTGGTTACAGGTCACTCTCAGGGGTTTTCTGATTGAGTGGGAGCAGAGCAATGGCAGATGAAAGTAAGCTAAGAATGGAGGAGTTGAAAAGCACAGATGGTCACTTAAGGTCCCATGGAAAGAAACAGTAGGTAAAAGAATATTGTTGGTTTGTGGAAGATCAACATGAAGAAACTGAAGAAGCAGATGTTGTAGGTGATATGGCACAGGATGCTCTGGGAGGTTTCTTGGATAAAGTTGAATCTTGTTTTATAGATTCGGTTGCCTCTTTCCATGCAGCCCCAGGTGGAGGAGCTGGTGAGCCTTGCCAAAGAATTGGCAAAGGGAAAGTGAAGCTAAAATTGCAGGTAGCCAACACACAGGTGTTGATGAAGGTCATGCAGGTCCCAGGTTTGGAGATATGGCTAATTTCTTCAAAAGATTGGGTGATGAGAGATGCACAAGAACTCTCACAGCGGGTGCACTTGAATTAGCTGGTGGTAAGAAAATAGGTACTCTTTATCTACTTGTTCATATTACTGATTCTTCTTTTGTTGTGGAGACGTGGCTTCGTAGGCTTGGTCACATGAGCAAGAAGGAGATGCATGTTCTTAAGTGTAAGATAGATATATTTGATAGGCTTAAGAACTGGAAAGCCTTGGTGTTCTTGGAGGAGATGGCAGACAAAAACCAGTGGATGGTGCTGGATACTTCTGTGCAGAGCAGTTTAGACATGGGTTTTGATTCAAAGGAGCTCGTAAGTAAAAAGTCATCACTCACAGGTGAACATAGATACCGACGTCAGTCAGGAAGAACCAGCGTTGAATAGATAGGTGTCGATGATGGTCATGTGCAGACCAAAGCCGGTGATGTCAGGCAGGGTAAGACCGACGTCGGTCAGGGGAACCGATGTCGGCAGTGGGTAAGACTGACGTCGGTTAGGAGGACCGATGTCAGCAATAAGGACACAAACATTGGTAGGTTGGTAGTCAGGGACAGACGCATGGGAATCGACGTCGGTCAGATGCAGACTGTGGAGCGACCGAGGTCGGTCACTGTAACAGATTTTGGGTGGATAGCATGCTGTCAAGGAGTCTCAAACACCCATATGGAGGACTGAAGACGTAAGTAGGCCCTCAAATTCATTGTTCCTCTTCTTTATACTCATTGCTAATTGTAGAGCAGGAAGGATCTAGGAAACAGGTGGGAGCATGGTAGGGATATGATGCAGAACCAAATGAGAGTTTTGGTAGGGTTGCCAATCGGTGCAAAAGCACAGAGATGAATGGAATCCTTAGTTAAAGAACAGAGTAAATGAAGACGTGAGACAGAAGACCAGGCATATGGTCTTGGGAAGCTATAGGATAGTGGTACAGGTTTTGACAGGTGGAGGATGAAGCATGGCTTCAGTCAATGTCAGGGTAACTACTGTGGTTTGACTTACCAGGGGGACGATGATTGCAACATCATTATGTTGCCGTATGTGGATAGTATGCTAGCTAGTAGGGGTGTACATACAGGGTTTCACTGAGCTAAGGGTAAGATTAGCTCAGTGGCATGTCATGAGGAGTTTGGAGCAGCAAAATTCTTTGACATGGGAGGCATGGAGATCACAGGTTGATTTTGTCTCCAGTGGGAGCTGATGTGAATCAAGTGCTGGCGAGGTTCATTACACAGGATGCAGAGCCAGAGCACACTAAGGGCTAGATAGGTACAATGTTTGAAATCACATGAGGTCTAGTATAGACCTGAGTATTCCCATGCAGTGGGAGCTGTCAGAGAGTTAGGAGCCAATTCAGGGAAGTGGGTTCTCAGGGATTTGAGAGGGACCAGCAGCAGGTATACATGCAGGGTCAGGACTTCACTACATGTGTTTGTAGGTTTGGATGTGGCAAGGTACTCGGATGACAGGTGGTGCACCATGGGATGTGTGGTGGGTTGTCTTCAGGATTGATCTTGAAGAGGGATACAAACTAGGAAATAGATTAGATGGAGTATAGGTACAGGTACAGTGCAGCTATTTATCTCCAAGTGGGAGATTGTTAGGTTGTGGAGCTAAAAGCTTCACTGATGCAGACATGGAGGAGGGTGCAGAAGGGTTTCTGAGTGTCATAGACACTGGCATCGATTAGGCCAATTGACATTGGCAGAAAAAGGTAGGAGAGCAACTGACGTCGGTCAGAGATCGGTCGGCGTTGGTGACCCCCAAGTAGACAGGGACCGACGTTGGTTGCCTGTGTGGTTTGACTGCGAGTTTATTATGGGCAGTTGGTTGACGAACCAAGTGTTTGCATGCTTAGTGCTAATTATAGACTAAGAGCTATGGATCTAATTATTGTACTTGGTGTCTAATTATTGTTTGGATGAGATCTATATAATAGACTCATGGTTGTATTGGAAACTAGTGCTAGGGAGTAAGAGAGCATAATTATAAGCTCCTTCGGTGTGTGAGGTAGAGAAATGGTGCATTCCTCCTAGTGCCACAATACCAGGTGTGTTGGTGCTGGATTGGAGAGTCAGCTGGATTCTTCAGGTATGTATGATCTTGGTCATCAGGTGAGCATGGCCCTTATAAGAGATCTACATGGTAAGTAAGGTTGTTGATCTGCAAGTGTGTGTGTGTGTGCAAGGTCAAGGTTCATAGGTGTACAAAACCAGTATTGATCTGTAGGTTGGAGATCAGATAGGACAGCAACACAATAGGGAGCAGGATCAGGCAGGATCTACTTGGAGTATGGTGTGTACTCATTGGTATGTACGTGGAGTACATGGAGAGCAAGAGGAAGGCAAGGCAGGTCCTTCCATAAGTATGGTCTGTTGAATTGCAGGTTGTTGCAGGTTCATGGGAGATCTATTTGAAGTACTTTGAGTACTTGTGGAATGCATGGAGCACTTGTGGAATGCGTGGAGCATAGGTGTAAGGTGAACACCAACTCTGTGTTTGAGTTGGGTGTTGGGACCTAGTAGAGAGAGCTTTGAGGAAACAATTACTGTTCACTTGAGGTGTGGGAAACCTCTGAAGAGGTGGTGGAGAAGAAGTGGCATCTTCTTTATTGTATTCTTTTTTGTAAAAGTTATTAATACAAGTTGTGTATTGTCTCTCATATTCTGTGTTATTCTGAATTCTAGTTACTTGTTGAATCTAGTTAATTTCTGCATATTAAGTTGCTTGGTTTGGTAATCAACTGTGTGCTTCCGGTGTTTCGCACCTTGACAATAGGTTTATTTTCTATCTAGTTAAATAATACATCATGCAAAGTAACAAAGTGATCCAAGAAAATAAATCATAGTTCAAGGACTCACCTCCATACATCTTGCACTTGAATATCAATGCAAAATTCCTTATTTTCCTCAAAACCAACACTCAATCATAGCTCATCACCTCTACTACAGTATACAAAATCTTTCTTAGAAGGGCCTAAACACAAAATGGATATTTGATATATATGATTTGTTATACCACAAACAATACTTGATTTATTTTTTAGAACATGAAATGTATTTATCCATAGAGGTATTGATCATTTAGGCAAATCTAGTCAATATAAAGACATTGAATGACCAATAGAGGTCTCTTCTCCAAAACCCTTACACATGGTTTGTTCATACAAATATTGGAAAACCTAATGATTTCCTTAGCATCTCTTGCAATTGAAAATCAATGCCATTTATAAAATAATTTAGAAACATAAATGGACCTACTCCAATCCTTGAAATCCTTTTCCATACCAAAGTTAACTTTTAGTCTACATTTTAAGTAGGATACATAAGAAAGTAGGGTCTCTATATGCCATACCTAGAGCAGAGTGTTATTTCTTATCTTTTGAAACTTAAATTCAAAAGATTAAACCTTCAATGATTTTCACCATTGAACATCCATGAATTTTAAATTCTAAAAGACATAATATAGTTTGAAACACATAACTCATGTAATACAAACATGCAGAGATACAATAGATTCATAGCCATGCATATTATTTATTTAGTTGGTACTCATAGACTTTGAACTCAGTCTCTAAATTAATTATAATCAAGAATTTTATGCTTCCAAACTCTATTCACCCAGTCTTTCTTTAAATTTCTAGTAAAATCCCTTCACATTAACCTTCTCTTAGTTTATAAACACAAAAACATGTAATAATGCAAGGTAACAAACTATTTAATGCAACTTTGGTTCTAAGTGTAATATTTCATCATGAAAATATCATCACATATTCATTGAACACAAAAATTACATTCTTATTATATTCTTGAATCTTTAGTTCAAAACAAATACATACAGTCCTCATACATTTTCCTTGGTAGACCTTTCCATGCCTGCCCTATTTTCATTACCTATCCCTCTCTTCTACACACCATACTTACTATATTACATTTCTACATGTGATAGACTCTAAAAGAAGCTTACAACCATTTCTTGATTTAATAATACATCTTTCAACTCTTTACCCATGTAGGGTGGTGAAAACCACGTGACTGTGACCTTGTGATTTTAACTTGACACATACTTGATGACTAAACACCACTTCATAAGACCTATTTTAAGACTATAAGGTCTATTACATTATTTTTTATAAAATAAATAACACCAAGACTCATCTAAACTCACTAAACATCCTTAACTCCTTATTACATGCTTTGAAATTTCAAATTAGAAAAAGATGGGAAACTCCTAATGGACTCCAATTTAATTTTCCATACACCAACAAGACTCCAAAACACTTTTTAAACTATTATAATATGCCCCTACATCACCAAACCCTAACCACCTCAAATACTATCAATTTTGCATTTGCATCCACATCAAACTATTGCATAAAGCACATTAGCTGGGATAACTACATATGACTTGATCCCTCTTCAGAGTATTGGTATTTAGGTAGCATGCCCACACAAGGGGTTTGGATTTCACATTTAGTACATCTTACACACAAACCCCACTCTTTCTCAAGTGACTCAAATATTTTTTTATCAAGCATGATGGAGGGTTAGTGTTTGAAGATAAAATTAACTCCATAAAGAGTTCCATCGACAATCAACATTAGATTTTTCATAAGCATGCTCACATAGGCATAACACAAATACCTATAAATTTTTAGGTCTCTATGATTAGTTTTGACAATAGTGGTTATAATAGACAACATCATTAGACACCAAAGCATCCACTTTTTTATTTTCTTATCCTTTTTCCCAAGGAAACCCTGATTTAGGTTTATGACACCTTCCCAATCCTACATAGCCATTTTCAACCTTTGTATTAGCCATCTCAATCTATTTTCTAGCTATGTTATATTTCATCATATTTATTATTATTTTTAGAAAGGTGAAGAATATAAATAGTTTCATAAATTAGGACTGTATTTATTGCTATATTCTATAATGATTTATTAATCTAGACCCTTAACTAAAATAAGAATAAAACTCTGTTATTCCTAAAAAAATTGAGGGTCTCGACTAAAAAATTAGTACAAAATATAGTAATAAATATAGTCTTAATTTGTTCAACTATTTATATTTTTTACCTTTCTAAAAGTAGCAACAAATAAGAATAAATATAACTTAGCTAAAAAATAGATAGATAATTGATACAAAAGTTGAGAATGGCTGTATAGGACTGGGAAGGTGTTGTAAATGGATTTTGTTGAGTGAAAGGATAGGACTACCAAAAAGTAGATGCTTTAGTGTTTGATGATGTTGTTCATTCTTATTGTTATTGTCTAAACTAATCATAGAGATTTAAAACATTCTAGGTAGTTATATTGTGCATGTGTGAGCGTGCTTATGAAAAATCAAGTGTTGGTTGTCGATAGAACTCACTGAGGAACTAATTTTGTCTTCAAATCCTAACCCTCCATCATGATTGATAAAATGATATTTGATTCACTTTAGAAATGGGGTTAGTGTGTAAGATGTACTGAATGTGCAGTCTACACCCCTTGTGTGGGCATGCTACTTACACACCAATACTCCAAAGAGGGATCAAGCCATATGTCAATCTCCCATTTAATGTGCTTTGTCTAATAGTATGATATGGATGAAAATGATAAATTTATAGTTTTTAAGGTGGCTAAGGACTAATATGAGGTTTTGAGTAGGTTTGCAGTTGTGTTGGGTGACTATGTGAAAAATAGGGAAGTCTACCTTAGTTCTTTATTTGTATTCTTGCTTACTTTGTAAGTTTGGTCACCTCCTTTATAAATGAGCTTTGAATGGGATTTTATAGGGAACAATTGGTCATGGGTTAGATGTATTCACACTAAGTTGACCTAATTAAGGATAAAGACCAGATAGAAATGACCGTTGGGGCTCAAAGTGTAAATAGATAGGACCATCAAAAATGGGGCACTTCTCTATGTGGCTCTATAGTCCAAATGGGGTGTTCTTATCCGATAGGCTCAAGACCTTGGGTAATAGGATTGATACAGGGAATACTATTTGGCTAAGGTGGAATGACTATTTAGAAGGTTTTGGATGACTGATAATGAGCAAAAAGGTGTCTATAAGGGTTGCAAGAGCATGAAAAAAGGACCTATGAATGGGGTATCATAAGCCACACTCAAACTACCAATTTGGACATTTTATACGACTACATTTTCCTCCCTTTATTCTAGTGCTGTAATAAAGTGAAATACTAGGATAAAAGAAAAATAGAATGTGTACTTGAACTTAACTGCAAGGGTGAAGCCCATGAAGATATGTGATGTTGAGTGTGCATATAGGGAGCATAGTGTGAAGCATAAATCTACAAGATAAAATAAGGAGTAGATCATTTCTTACTATACATACTATGTCTAAAATAAAAATGTACAAATGGTCGGGTAAACAAGAGAGGAAGAGAAAGAAAAAAATACACCTCACTAGGTACATGAACCAATACAAAACCTATTATGATGTTGAGTGATGTTGAGTGATATTGGGTATATAATATACCAAGATTAATATCATGAATGGAGTTGAGTGATTAATTCCCTAAGTGTGGGTCAATAATAAAAAGGCTATCCCTTTAGCTCCATCATCACCCACTATGTAGTGATGTTATGTGATCATGCAATTGTTAATCAATGTTTGGACTATGTGTACAATCCCTCTGAGTAGGTGGCTCAAGAATACAAAGGCTAGTTATTCCTTTGGCCCCATAATTTCCCACTAAGTGTGAACTATGAACTTATACCATTATGAATTTGTGTCATATGAGATGGTTCATGAAGCCTATGAATGCTCTATAATCTAACAATGTAGCATGGATAGTTGAATGTGTACTAAGAACTAGGCTAATCTTGGCCACTCTAAAAGGTGGAGATTAGGATTGTATGAAATCCACTCTGAAATTGATAACTAATCTTATATGAAAGCCACTCCAAAATTATTCCAACCACCTATATATGAAATAAGGCATGTAACTACTGATAATACCTAGGTAATACAATGAACTAGAAAGAAAAGAAGGCAAATGTGTTGTGCACATTACCCCCAATCATTGGTGTCTGTAACATGTGTTCTGATCTATAAGTTATACCAACTGCCCAATCTAAAATGAAAAGTGAGAACCATCATATCATGCATGATGCTCCCTATATCTAGATAATCTAAGTAAAATTGTATTAAAACTACCCAATCTAAATTGGACTATAGCTAATAAATCTATAATTGACCTTACCTTTTTGTTTGTTTCTAAAAATTTTGGGTTTTTGGTTGTTTGGATAGGAGTATCAAAAAGTGGACACTTTGTTGTAGGGAATTGTAGTCCAAATGGGGCACTCTTATCCTTTACTATTTTTGATGACTGTTATATGTTCATCACTATTTTTTGGTCTATTCTATGTCTTTTGAATTTTTATTGCTATTTTGAGTGTTCTAAAACTTATTTTTGATCAGAAGAGGGCTCTAATCTCTATGACAAAACCCTTATCTGTTACCCCCTCTTTAGAGGGTAGAAATGAAGAAACTACAATGTTTTCCCTTAGAAGAAATAGCACTACAAGTGTGTAATGCTATAAAATACATGATATAAAAATGATAATTGAAAAGATGTCTCAATATATAGCATAGTTTGTATTCAAGATTGTTAGATCAATAGGGGTATGCTAGATAGATTTAATAATGTAATAACATGTACAATATACTGAACTAAAACTAAAAATCTAGTTAGTTATCAAGGAGGAATGGAGCATGATTTCCATCATGGCATCCAAGAAGGTAAGATAATGCATGATGTAGATCATGGCATTGTAAATAACTGAGAAGCAAATAAGCAAACAAGCACATAAGGTAAGAATTAAGAAACATACAAAAGAGGTCAAGGGGCTAAGAAAACAAAGGACATGGGCACATATCACTCAAACTAGGAAAAACAGCCATACAAGGCATGTTCAAATGCCCACATACACATATAATTTTAAACAAGCAAAATTGGTGTAAGGGCCACAAGCACATACAAGAGTAAAAGCAAAGGGCATTAGAAAATGTCCTAAGGCACACACACAAGTAAGAAAATAGTAACTGAGAAATGTAATCACATCTAGCTACTCAAATCAATAAATAAAGGCATGTAAATGTTAGAAATACTATCATATCTAACTAATCAAAGTAAGAAGTGAAAGTATGCAAAATATGTAGTACAAGACTAGGTAGATGCTAAGAAATATGCAAATGATATATACTAGTAAGTGTGGATGGAATAATATGTCTATATTAGTAAGTAATGTATAACAACATGATAACTAGAGTGTGTGGTGTAGGAATGACATAACTTGGATGTTGTAGTCATGTAGAAGATGCCCCAAATGGGTAGATATGTTGTTATATGTCTCAAATGTAAAATTAGGATGCCCCTCAATGGATAGAGTGAAGCAATCAAGGATCTGGGTGTCACTACACACTTAAAGAATATCAGGTGAAGCATGGTATTGTAGATAAATTGACAAATAACATCATACAATAATAAAATGTAAGTCTAGCATGGCAGTAGAAATGTAAATCATGGATAATGTGTATAATTGAAAAGTTTTTGGTGTTTTGAGTTATTTGAATGTTTTTGTATTTTGAAATGTTATATTGTTTTTATTATTTTGAAATATTGTATTATTTTTAGTATTTTTAAATAATCTATGTATAAGTAATTATAAGTAAATTATGTATAAAAAAAAGAAAATAAACTTTGTACAAGTAAGCTATGAAATTGTGTACAATTAATATTGAGAAGAAATGATACTAATCGATGAGTCTCCTAAGAGACTCCCTATCATGGTATCCTATATCAAGGAGAGGGATCATGCATGGTTGTGAAGCATGATGGAAGGGTTGAGACTATGAATCTAAAAGATGTGTTTATTGTAAGTGCTCTGAAATCTCTATAGTGGAAACCAACTATGGGGCCCCCTATAACTTTGAGAAGTGGATACAATTATGGGGATTTTATAGACCTATTTGGTAGTAGAAGAAGCTCTTTGAAAAAAAATTCTATGTTTAGAGGCATGATACCTCAATGATGCTACCCTAGGTGTGAATACTATAGCTAAAAACTATTTAGAGTCCTAAAATTATTATTGATGTAGTGGTCACTCTAAGAGAGGCCTCTATGGAAGTGGATGAGCTCTCTATGCTGGTGAGGGAGGCATTGACTATGTCTACATCTAAACTAAAGGAATAACTATAACCTAAGTGACAAAGTTATAGCCATAGGTGTGATCAACCTAGCTATCTTCATAAACTTGCGTGATATCATGTACCACATGATCTACTATAGGCACAGATTTGGTAGTAGGTGTAGGATAATATTTAGGTGAACCAAGTTTGAAGGGAGGAGGGATAGATATAACCGCTAGTGTTTTCTTGTATCTAGTAGTGATAGGGAGATACTCAAAAGTAGTCACAGAGTTAGATAGATCTAGGTAAAAACCATGTATGTGGGATGAAATGCATGTAATTGGAATTATAAGTTATATAGCAAGATGATTATAAATAAAATTCCACATGAGAGATAGCAAACAAGGGATAGAGAGCATGGATCTTTGCACTAATGCATAAAAAACATTACCTTGTAACATGAAATTTCTAACATGTTTAGCAGAATAAAGTTAAAAATTATTCTACATGAGAGAGAGAAAGTATGTAAAAGAAATAATAAAATATTATATTAAATAAAATTAAACATTTATTTGAAGGAAAGGTATCTTAACATGTTTATCAATAAATTTCTTAATATCATCCCATATTATAAAAAGTAAGCATGAAAGGGAAAGAATGAAGCTTTGCATTAACATGTAGTAAACTTCAGCATTCATATACATGATAGGAATGAGTATGGACTCATTATTTGCAATAAATGTTTTTACATAAGTGATATTCATGTTTTATTTTATGTGAAATCTGATTTAGATGTATGATACCTCAAGAAGCAAAGGAAACTAGTATATTCAACTAGGGTTTTTTAAAAAATGATTTTTAAAATTACTATGGTAAATTTTAAACATTAAATGTGAAATTCTAATTTATAAATGCAAAAAAAATTATAAAATTACTCCTAAAATCAGAAAAGAATTTTCCCTAAGGTTTTTAAGGTTTTTGTAAGCAAATGAAGTAAGTCAGTTTCACTAAATAATTTAATTTTTTGGGAATAATGGAGTTTTATTCTTATTTTAGTTAAGGGTCTAGATTAATAAATCAGTAGAAAATATAGCAATAAATATAGCTTTAATTTGTAAAACTATTTATCTTTTTCACCTTTCTAAAAATAAAAAATAAAAGAAGAAATATAACTTAGCTAGAAAATAGACTAAGACAGTTGATATAGAGGTTGAAAATGACTATGCAAGACTAGGAAGGTGTCATAAACTTGAATCTAGATTTTGTTGGGTGAAAGGATAAGACTACTAAAAATTGGATGCTTTGGTCTCTGGGACTATTTTTCATTCCTATCATTGTTGTCCAAACTAAGCATAGAGACTTGAAATTTTCTAGGTAATTATATTGTGCCTGTGTGAGCGTACCTATGAAAAATTGAGTGTTGGTTGTTGACATAGCTCACTATGGATCTGATCTTATCTTCAAACGCTAACCCTCCATCATGCTTAATAAAATTATATTTGAGTCACTTGAGAAAGAGGGGTTAATGTGTAATATGTACTAAACATATAGTCCAAACTCCTTATGTGGGCATGTTGCCTACATACCAATACTCCAAAGAGGGATCAAGCCATATGTAGTTCTTCCACTTAGTATGTTTTGAGCAATAGTGTGACAAAAATGTAAATGCCAAATAGATAGTGTTTGAGTTGACTAGGGACTAGTATGAGGTTTTGAGTAGGTTTGCAGCTGTGTTGGGTGACTATGTGCAAAGAATAGGGAAGTTTGCCTTAGTGATTTATTTATATTCTTGCTTGTTTTATAAGTTTGGTCACCTCCTTTATAAATGAGCTTTGAGTAGGATTTATAGGGAATAATTGGTCATGGATCAGATGTATTCATGCTAAGCTATCCTAATTAAGGATAAGGATTGGATGAAAATGACCATTAGTGATCAAAGTGTAAATGGATAGGACTGTCAAAAATAGGACACTTATCTATGTGGCACTATAGTCCAAATGGGGTGATCTTGTCCTATAGGCTTGAGACCTAGGGGAATAGGATTGGCATAGGGAATACTATTTGGTTGAGGTGGAATGACTATTCAAAAGTTTTTGGATGATTGGTAATGAGCAAAAATGTGTCTATAAGGGTCACACAAGCATGCAAAAAGGACCTATGACTGAGATGTCACAAGCCACACTCAAACTACCAACTTAGACATTTTATATCGTGAATGGAGCTAAGTGATCAATTCCCTAAGGGTGGTTCAAGAATACAAATTTTGACCCTTTGAATCCATCATCACCCACTATATGGTGAATTTATGTGATCATGTGCAGGGTATACTTTAAGAAACCCCTCCTTTAGAAAAGGTGTAAAAATTTGGTGAAAGGTGTAAAACACCTGACAAAAAAATTTATTTTTTGTGGCGAAAAAAATAGTTTACAAAGAAAAAATAATAATCTCCATTGGCAAATCATTCATAGTCTCTCAAACAATGTGTAAAATCTGGGCGAATTGTGTTATTTTAAAACCACAAAAAAATTATACATTGGCGAACAAAAAATAATAATCATAGTAAAATTTTAATTTTTTGGGCAAATCATTTCATTGTTTTTCGTAAACCTTATCAATATGTTTTTCTATAGTGTTGAGCTTTAACTGCAACTTTTTCTCTCTTTTAGTTTTCCAGGTACAAATCATACACTTGCATTATGTTGGTGGTTCATCATTGTTTGTGACTGGTTCAATAACCCAGTACTTTGCCCACAAAATCATGAATGCCACTCCCATTATTTTTCAACTTTATCATTTACTGACACTTTCTCTCACAAGGGCTCATTGGTGCATTGAATCTCACAGAGTGCATGCCTTAAGGGGTGCACTGGGAATGGGGTGGGATCGGTGTGTGGCACTTTGCGAGATATATTTTCATACTATTCTATCACGCATACATCCCTTCATGCAACGCTCATACCTCCTATGATGTCTCCTTGAAATCTTGAAACCCTGAAATATGGCTAAGTTTGAAACCCTGAAACCCTGGAATCTGACTAACTCTGAAATATGATAGGATCCTCCAAAACCTAGAATTTGCATTATAGCTCCTAGCGGTCCGAAACCCCTCTCAAACATCCTGAAAGTATATAAATAAAATATAACTTAAAGTATAAGAAACTAGATGTCCATTATAAATGTACACTTACTTAAATGTTTCTTTAATATATATACTGATGGGTTCGGAAAAAAAAAAGGTTAAACGAGCTGACTCCTCCACAGTAAAATGAAATTGGGATGGCGAATTCTCCCATACTGCATGAAATGGAAACTTGAAATCCAGCGAACATTCCACAATAAGCGTTACCTAGTCCGCTGCGTGAAAGGCGAATACCGCCAGGGAAAAACTCAAACGTAACATTTGCCTTGGCGATTACAATGCTAGGCAACCAAGTAAACCCAACAAAGCTTGGCGACCAGGAAACCATGGAAGGGCTCAGAAATCACCAAAAATTACACTGGGAAAACCTCAAATTTGCCAAAATATGAAAATTTGCCACTAAATTATTCCCTGATCATGTGTGTGTTAATTTATGTTTGTACTAAGTATCTAATCCTTATAAGTAGGAGGCTCAAGAATACAAAGGCTAGCTAGTCCTTTGGCTCCATTGTTATCCACTAAGTGTAAACTATGAACTACTATAGATATGAATGTGTGTCATATAAGATGGCTCATGAATCTTATGAATGCTCTATAATCTAACAATGTGGCATGGATCGTTGAATGTGTACTAAGAACGATGCCAATCTTGGCCACTCTGAAATGTGGAGATTAGTCTTGTATGAAAGCCACTCTAAAACTAAGAACTAGGCTTATATGAAAGCAACTCCAAAATGATGCCAACCACCTATAGATGGAATAAGGCATGCAACTATTGAAAATACCTAGGTAATATAGTTAATTGGAAAGAAAAGAAGGCAATTTTTCCATGCACATTACCCCCAATCACTACTGTCTATAACATGGATTTTGATCTAGAAGTTGTACCAACTACCCAATCTAAAATTAGAAGTGAGAACCATCATGCCACACATGATGCCCCCAATATCTATATAATCTGAGTAAAACTATACTAAAACTACCCAATATGAACTAGATTGTAGCTACTAAAACTATAATTGACCTTACCTTTCTATCTATTTTTGAAATTTTTGGGTTTTTAGTTTTTTGAAAAAGACCACCAAAAAGTGGACACTTTTCTGTAGGGTGTTGTAGTCCATATGGGGCACTCTTGTTCTTTACTATTTATGATGATTGTTCTATGTTCATCACTATTTTTATAGTCTATTCTACATGTTTTGAATTGTTATTGTTATTGTTATTGTAATTGTTCTATAAACTAATTTTGACTGGTAGAGGGCTATGATCTCTATGACAAAACCCCTATTTGTTGCCCCCTCTTCTGAGGGTAGGAATGAAGACCCTACAATGACTACCCTTAGAATAAATAGTTCTACAAGTGTGTTATGCTATGAAATACATGATATAGTAATGATAATCTAAATGATGTCTCAAGATATAGCATAGTTTGGATTGGATATTGTTAGAACAACAGGGGTATACTTCGATAGATGTAACAATGTAATAACATGTGTAGTATACTAAACTAAAATTAGAAATCTGATTAGTTATCAAAGAGGGATGGAGCATGATGTCCATTATGGCACCCAAAAGGGTAATATAATGCATGATCTAGATCATAGCATTGTAAACAATCGTGAAGCAAATAAGTACATAAGGCAAGAAGTAAGAAGCATATAAAAGAGGCCAAGGGGCCAAGCAAACAAGGGACATGGGCACATGTCACTCAAACTAGGAAATCAATCATATAAGGCATGTTCAAATTCCCACATACACATATAATTTCAAATAAGCAAGATTGGCATGAGGGCTACAAGAACATACAAGAGTACAAGACAAATGCATTGGCAAATGTCCTAAGGCACATAAGGTAACAAAACAAGAATTGAGAAGTGCAATCACATGTAGCTAATCAAATCAAGAAAGGAAGGCATGTAAATTCCAAAAATATTATTGCATCTAACTGATAAAAATAAGAAGTGAAAGTATGCAAAACATGTAGTACAAGACTAGCTAGATGCTAAGAAATACACAAGTGCTATATACTAGTGAGTTTCGATTGAATAATCTATTTGGGCTAGTAAGTAATGTACATCAACATGATAACTAGAGTGTGTGGTGTAGGAATGATATAATCTAGATGGTTTGGTCATGTAGAAGATGCTCCTAGTGGGTAGATATGTTGATGTATGTCTTGAATGTAAAATTAGGATGCCTCCTCAATGGGTAGAGTGAAGAAATCAATGATCTAGGTGTCATCGCACACACTCAAAGGAGATCAAGTGAATCATGGTAATATAGCTAAATCAACAAAAAATAGCATAGAATAGAAAAATTTAAGTCTAGCATGGTAGTAAAAATGTAAAGCATGGATAATGTGTATAATTGAAAAGTTTTTGGTGTTTTTTTATTTATTTGAATATTTTGTATTTTGACATGTTATATTGTTTTTGTTATTTTAAAATATTGTATACTAATTTATTAATCTAGACCTTTAACTAAAATAAGAAAAGCACTCCATTATTCTAAAAAAAGTTAAATCATTTGCTCATTACCAATCATCAAAAACCTTTTGAATGGTCATTCCACCTCAGCCAAAAAACATTCCCTATGTCAATCATGTTCTTCCAAGTCTTGAACCTGTAGAATAGGAACACCCTATTTAGACTATAGCATTAGACACCAAAGCATCCACTTTGTAGTGGTCTTATCCATTTTCACTTTAAGCCCCAATGGTCATTTTCATCTGATCTTTATCCTTAATTAGGTCAGCCTAGCATGAATACATCTGACCCATGACCAATTATTCCCTATAAAAACCAACTCAAAGCTCATTTACAAAGGAGGGAACAAAACTTACAAATCAAGAAATAATACAAACAAAGAACTAAAGAAAAATTCCCTATTATTTTCACATAGTCACCTAACACATCTACCAACCTTCTGAGATCCTCATACTAGTCCCTAGCCATCTCAAATACTATCAATTTGGAATTTGCATCTACATCACACTATTACACAAGCACATTGAGTGGGATAACTACATATGTTTTGATCCCTCTTCATAGTATTGATATGTAGGTAGCATGCCCACACAAGGGGTGTGGATTGCATGTTCATTACATCTTTCACACTAACCTCCCCTCTTTCTCAATTGACTCACATTTCATCTTATTAAGCATGATGGAGGGTTAGGGTTTGAAGATAAAATCACCTCTAAAATTAGTTTCATTAACACTCAGAACTTAAATTTTCACAAGAACACTCACATAGGTATAATGCAACTACCTAAAAAGTTTCCAAGTCTCTGTGATCAGTTTGGACAATAGTGGTAAGACTGGACAATAACACTGGACACCAAAGCATCCACTTCTTGGTGGTCCTATCCTTTCACCCAATGAAAGTTATATTTAGGTTTATGACACCTTCCCTCTCTTTCACAACCATTTTTAATCTATGTATCAGTTGTTTCAGTCTATTTTCTAGCTACGTTATATTTCTTCTTATTTATTACTATTTATAAAAAGGTAAAAAATACAAATAGTTGTACAAATTAGGATTGTTTTTATTGATATATTATGTATTGATTTATTAATCCAAACCCTTAACTGAAATAGGAATAAAACCCTATTACTCCCAAATAAGTTAAATCATTTGGTAAATCCAACTTACTTCGAACAAATCTTAAAACCTTAGCTACCCCTAAGGTTTTCCTTCACATTTTTGTGCAAAAATTCAATTTCAAAATTTTGATTTTTGTATAAATTTGTTTTATTTAAATTTATTTTAGAATTCAAATTATTGAAATAATTTTTAATTTCTAAAACCCCAACCCAAAACCCTAGATACCTAAAGTAGGTCCTCAAACCCCAAGCCTTCCACCCATACAATTTTTAGATTAAAATTTTGAAATTTTTACAAATTATTTGGAGTGTCAAAAATATTTTAAAAATCCCTATGTTAGTAGTCATTCTCTCATTTATTTTCATTATATTACTTTTACATACTTTCTTTGGTGAAATCAATAAAACGGCCACTAATTCACTTCTTCCCTCTCATCCTATGGATAAATTTCTAATTTTTTCTCATAAATATGACAATGAATGGACAAATTTGCAAAATTTCACATTAGCAAAAATGAGGAAAATGATTTCATTTACAATGAAGACAATTACTATTGTTGTAATGAGGAATATGATGATGCATAATAAATTGATAGTGAATAAAAAGTAGATGCATCTTCTTCTCTCAAACCTATCTCTTTTCTTCCCTCTTCTAAAGAAAATACTTTTGATAAATGGGAAAGTTAATTTCCACCTCATTCTCCTATGCACAATACATCAAATGTACAAAGTAGTCATGAAATTCCAAGTGAACCTCTCATTGGTGATAATTTTATTTCATTTGAACCTAGTTTCTCCCTCTCTTTTGCTACTTCTATGTTCAAATTACAACAATATAAATGAAATAGAATCAAATTTCTAATGCATATTTAAAATGATCCATCTCATGTTCTTAAATCTACTTTGTCATCTCAAACAATGACAAAAGAATGTCTAAATTATAACTCTCTTAATCTTACTTCTCATATTGCAAATGAAAATAATGTATGAACTCCATTCAAGGATAACATAGATACACATAGTATTCCAATTTCACATGAAAATTTATTTCATATTAGAAAAGAATTAACATCTTCTCTTACCCCTCTCCCTAGTTATAATGAAAGTGATAATGAGTATGATAGTAAACATGTAAATGAATATGACAATGAGAGTGAATATGAAAGTGATACTTCGACTTCTCCTCTTTCAAATGAACAAAATTTTGATTGTGATAATGCATGGAATAATGATGACTATTATGCATATAGTGAAGAATAAAATACATCTCATGATTATAACTATTCTCTCACTCCTCTCAAACATAATGAATTAAAAAAAAATGCTTTTACTTCTATGCATGATTCTATTTCAAATGATTCACATGTCAATGATAACATCGCATATTCTATTCAATTAGAATGTCATTCACTAAATACTAAAGATACAAATGAATCTCCCAAGCTACCCCCTACTACAATAGCACATATTTCTCACTCTCTATCCAAATGGAATGGTAGCCCCCATCCCTCTACTAAGGTCCAAGTTACCATTTCTCTTAAGGTTCAAGTGAGCACACCCCCTCTCTATGATCCAATTAATAATGTAGCACTCCCATGGCTAAAATAAATGATCAAATTCAACATTTAAATGAACCACTTCAAGTTACTAATATACCATCATAAGAGATTATTTATTTGATGCATGTAGTTGTTGAATTACAACACCAAGTTCATCTCCTTACTTTGGAAAATAAGGCTTATAAATCTTGGATGGATATCAATGACTTACATGGTAACCCTCTTCTAAAAACATTTGTAAAAGCTTCATTGCCTAAGCACTTCTAGATACCATCATTACCTCAATTTTATGGAATTGTAAATCCATTCATACACCTTAAAGTCTTTATAAAGGCTTTACCATCTCATGCGAGTCCTTTCATTCTACTTAAGTTATTCTAGTAGGCATTAGTGACTAATGCATATAATTGGTTCTTTTAACTACTCCCTATTGATTCCTTGCATAGATATGATGATTTAAAGGAGGAATTTATTATATATTACATAGAAAACATGGTCCCTCATGTTACATATGAGACACTTATTGCATTGCATTAAGATCCCTCAAAGCTAGTCAGTGATTATATCTTATAATTTAAGACTTACATGTTACACTTGATCTATAAACCAACAAATTTTGAGGTCCAAAATATCTTTATTAAGGGGCTTATCCAACCCCTCCTAGAGCATATATTATATTACACAGAGTCTTTTTTTAGGCACTTATGTTATATAATTTTAACCTTGGAGAATAAATTAGGATTGATTGAGTTAGATTTAGTTGATTGACTTACTCTAGGTTTTACAGAATTACCTCCATCTATAGATTCTAACACATAGTATCCATCATGTCCCAAACATGATAGGAGACCACATATAGAATAAAAAACTAGTTAAGAATAGAGAGCTAGTTTATAGGGAACCACCTAAAATATTCACTACAAATAACTATAGTAAGGCACAACTATAGTTTGATTTAGAATGGAATAACGCATATGTCATAGTATCAACACTAATAGATATAAGGTTAATCACATTACCTTCTACTCATCATCAAGATCCACATATCTTAAATAGATGACCACATCATCCCTTCTGTAACTATCATCATATCTATGGACACAAAGATAATGATTGTCATGGACTTAGGGACTGTATTAATAGATATGTTGATAACAACATCATATCATTCACACTGAGGGCATTATTATCTCCTCTATCATGGATCCATAGACCTAATTCCTCCATGACTAAGTCATCCCAAGATATTCCTTCATAAGAATTATCAGTTACTCATTGTGAGAGTAATGCAATTTCTAGGATAGAACCTCATAAGAGATCTCCTATCCCACCTAATAAGAGGGTTTAGAGTCTAGTATAGCAAAAGAAGCCTACATATAAAAGTTTAGTCCATGGAGTACATATTGAAGTTCCATATACATATCCATCACAGTTGCAGGTACCACAACATAGTCTTTAGGGACCTATTTCACATAGTAACTCGCTACAGTTAAGATTATATGAACCCACATCATAGAAGTAATAGTATAGATATATATTCACTAAAACCAAGTTTTATGGGACCTATTTCACATAGAAACCTACTATTATTGAGATTAGATGATCCCTCATCACTAATTACAATTCCATCTCCATCTATTACTCAATCATACGCATCACAATAGAGGCCATAGGGTGTTATTTCACATAAAAATCCACTACAATTATAGATAGATGAGCCTCCTTCATAGCACGTAGCTTTAGTTTTTCATAAATTGAGGTTGCATATTATAGAGTCTCCACATATAGCTATAATTAGTGCACCATAGATAGCATCAGGCACAGGGCATGTTCTTACATATCATGAGTAGTATGGCCACTTGTTTAATTGGCCATCAAGGTTCAAATATTGATATAATAGATATGGGGCTAATATGCACATATTGATATCTTAAATCCCCTTCTACTAATAACTAACATCAGTGACCACTACATCAGTGATAGTTTTAGGACTCTAGATAGTTTCTAGCTAAAGTATTCACACCTAGGGTAGTATTATTAAGGTCTCATGCCTCTACACATAGATCACTTTTTTAGAGATCTTATTCTACTCCCAGATGGGTCCCTAAGAGACCATAGTTACATCCACTTCTTAGAGTTACATGAGGACCCCACAGTCAGTTTTCACTATAGAGATTTTAGAGTACTTACAGCATACATAGCTTTAAGAATCATGGTCTCAACCCTTCCATAATGATTCATGATCATTTAGGATCCTTCTCCTTGATATAGGATACCATGATAGGGAGTCTCTTATGAGACTCATTGGTTAGTATCATTTTTTATCAATCTTTCTTGTACGTAATTTCCTAGCTTACTTGTACATAGTTTCTTTTCACTTTCTTATACATAGTTTCCTTATGATTACTTACACATAGATTAATTTAAAATACCAAAAACAATACAATATTTCAAAATACCAAAAATAATATAACATGTCAAAATATAAAAACATTCATAAACTTAAAGCATGAAAAACTTTTCAATTATATGCATTATCCATGCTTTACATTTCTAATACCATGTTAGACTTACATTTTAATGTTCTATGTTATTATTTTATTATTTATCTACATTAAAATGCTTCACTTTATATTCTTTGAGTGTGTGTAGTAAGACCCATATCCTTGATTTCTATACTCTACCCATTGAGGGGGCATCCTACTTTTACATTCAAGACATACATCGACAGATATACCCATCACGGCTATCTTCTACATGACTACAACATCTAGGTTATGTCATTCCTACACCACACACTCTAGTTATCATGTTGATATACATTACTTACTAGCCTACATATATTATTCTATTGACACTCACTAGTATATAGCACTTGTGTATTTCTTAGCATCTACCTAGCCTTGTACTACATTTTTTACATACTTTCACTTCTTTCTTTGATCAATTAGATACAATAGTATTTCTATTATTTACATGCCTTCCTTTCTTGATTTGAGTAGCTAGATGTGATTGCATTTCTTATTTCTTATTTTTTACTTATGTGTACCTTAAAACATTTGTTAATATCCTTTACTTGTACTCTTGTATGTGCTTCTGGACCTCATGTCAATCTTACTTGTTTTTCATTGAATGTTTATTTAGGAATTTGAACATGACTTGTATGTGTGATTTCCCAATTTGAGTGACATGTTTCCATGTACCTTGTTTTCTTTTCCCCTTGGCTTCTTTTGTATGCTTCTTATTTCTTGCATTGCGTGCTTGTTTGCTTCTCAATTGTTTGCAATGCCATGATCCACATCATGCATTATCTTGCCTTCTTGGATGCCATGATGGACATCATGCTCCATCCCTTATTGATAACTAAATATATTTCCAATTTTTATTTAGTATACTACACATGATATTACATTGTTACATTTATGTAGGCATACCCCTACTGATCTAACAATCTTCAATACAAACTATGCTATATTTTGAGATATCTTTTGAATTATCATTACTATATCATGTATTTCATAGGGTAACACACTTTTATGGATCTTTATTATAAATTTAGTCATTGTAGGGTTTTCATTCCTACCCTTACAAGAGGGGGAAACAAACATGGGTTTTGTCATAGAGATCATAGCCCTCTATCAGTCAAAAATTAGCTTTTAAAATACTTAGAATCCAAAACGTGTAGAATAGACTAGAAAAATAGTGAGGAACACATAAAAGTCATCAAAAATAGTATAGGAAAAGAGTTCCCCATTTGGAATACAGCAAAGTGTCTACTTTTCAATGCTCCTTTTTAAATAGCCAAAAACCTAGAATTTTCAAAAATAGACAGAAAGGTAAGGTCAATTATAGTTTTGTCAGCTACAATTAAATTCATATTAGGTAGTTTTAGTATAATTTTACTCAGATTATCTAGATATAGGGGGCATCATACATAACATGATGGATCTCACTTCTAGTTTCAAATCAGGTAGTTGGTACAACTTCCAAATCAAAATCCATGTTACAGATACCAGTGATTGGGAGAAATGTGCATGGCATATTTGTCTTCTTTTCTTTCTAGCTCATTAGATTACCTAGGTATTCTCAGTAGTTATTTGTCTTATTCCATCTATAGGTGGTTAACATCATTTTGGAGTGGCTTTCACATAAGCCTAGTTCTTAGTTTTAGAATGGCTTTCATATAAGCCTAATCTCCACCTTTCAGAGTGGTCAAGATTTGCCTAGTTCTTAATACACATTCGGCTATCCATGCCACATTGTTAGATTATAGAGAATTCATGGGCCTCATGAGCCATCTCATATGACACAAATTCATATTGATATCATTTCATAACTCATACTTGGTGGGCAATGATGGAAACAAAAGACTAACTAGCCTTTGTATTCTTAAGCTACTTACTCAGAGGGATTAGACACATAGTCTAAACATCGATTAACACATGCATGATCATATAGATTCACTACATAGTGGGAAATGATGGAGCCAAAGGGAACCTTTATATTCCTGAGCCACTCTCAAATAATTGAATACTCAACTTTGTTCATGATATTACACTTGGTACAACACATACCCAGCATCACTCAACATCACAAGTTTTATATTGTTTCACATATTTGGTGAGGTGTATTCATTCCTTATCTTCCTCTCCTCTTTACCTAACCTTTATACATTCTTATTTTATACATATCATGTGTAGTAAGAAATGATTTGATCCTTATTTTATCTTATATATTTATGCTTTAAACTATTTTCTCTCTATGCATAATCAACATCACACATCTTCATGAGCTTCACGTTTATAGGTAAGTTTAGGTGCACTTTCTGTTTTTCATTTATCCTAGTATTTTGCTTTGTTACATCACTAGAATAAAGGAGGGGAAAATGTAGTCATATAAAATGTACAAATTATTAGTTTAATTGTGGCTTGTGACACTCCATTCATAGGTCATTTTTGCATGCTCTTATGACCCTTCTAAATACCTTTTTACTCATTACCAGTAATCCATAACCTTCTAAATAGTCATTCCACCTCAGCCAGATAGTATTCCCTATGAAAATCTTGTTCCACTAAGTCTTCAGCTTGTAGGATAGGATATCCCCATTTAGAATATAGCTTCAAACACCAAAGCATCCACTTTTTGATGATCTTGTCCATTTACACTTTGAGCCCCAATGGTCATTTTCATCTGGTCCTTATCCTTAATTAGTTCAGCCTAGTATGAGTAAATCTAACTCATGACCAATTATTTCATATAAAATCCCACTCAAAGCTCATTTACAAAGTAGGGGTAAAAACTTACAAAGAAAGTAATAATAAAATCATAGCACTAAAGCAAACTACCATATTCTTTGCACATAGTTACAAACCTACTCAAATCCTTATATTAGTCCCTAGCCACCTCAAACACTATTAATTTGGCATTTGCATCTACATAACACTATTGCACAAGCACACTAAGTGGGATAACTACATATGGCTTGATCCCTCTTCAAAGTATTAGTATGTAGGCAGTGTGTCCACATAAGGGATGTGGATTACACATTCAATACATCTTTCACACTAACCCCCCTCTTTCTCAAGTGACTCAAATATTGTTTTATTAAGAATGATGCAGGGTTAGGGTTTGAAGACAAAATAATCTCTACAACAAGTTCCATTGACAATCAACACTTGATTTTTCATAAGCATGCTCACATAGGTACATTGTAATTACCCAAAAAAATAGGTTTCTATGATTAGTTCTAATAATAGTGGCAGGAACAGATAAAAATGCTAGAGACTAAAGCATCCACTTTTTGGTGGTCCTATCCTTTCACCCAACAAAATGTAGATTTATGTTTATGGCACCTTCCCAGTCTTGCATAGCCATTTTCAACATCTGTATCAGTCGTCTTAGTCTATTTTCCAATTAATTTATTTTTCTTTTTATTTATTTCTATTTTTAGAAAGGTGAAAAAGAAAAATAGTTTTATAAATCAAAATTATATTTATTACTATATTTTGTACTGATTTATTAATCTAGACCCTTAACTAAAATAGGAATAAAACTCCATTATTCCCAAATAATTTAAATCATTTTGTTATAGTCCAAATGGGGTACTCCTATCCTACAAGCTTGAGACCTGAGGGAACAGGATTGGTATAGGGAATACTAGCTAGCTGAGGTGGAATGACCATTTAGAAGGTTTCATATGATTGGTAATGAGCATAAAGGTGTCTAGAAGGGTCTCAAGAGCATGTAAAAAGGACCTATGGATGGGGTGTCACAAGCCACACTCAAACTACCACTTTAATCATTTTATATGACTACATTTCCCCCCCCCTTTATTCTAGTAATGTAACAAAGTGAAATATTAGGATAAAGGAAACATGGAAAGCATACCTAAACTTACCTCTAAGGGTGAAGCCCATGAAGATATATGATTTTGAGTGTGCATAGAGAGAGCACAATGTGAAGCATAAATATGCAAGAGAGAACAAGGAGTAGATTAGTTCTTACTAGACATGTTATGTCTAAAATAAAAACATAAAAAGGTTGGGTAAAGGAGAGAGGAAGAGAAAGGAATGAATACACCTCACTGGGTATGCAAACCAATACAAAACCAATTGTGATGTTGAGTGATGTTGGGTATGTGTTGTACCAAGAGTAATATTGATAATAGATTTGAGTGCTCAATTCCCTAAGAGTGGGTCTAAAATATAAAGGTTGGCCCTTTGGCTTCATCATTACCCACTATGTAGTGAAGCTATTGGATCATGTGTGAGTTAACCAATGTTTGGACTATGTGTCCAATCCTTCTAAGTAGGTGGCTCAAGAATACAAAGCCTAGCTAGTCATTTGGATCCATCATTTCCCACTAAGAGTGAACTATAAACTGATACTGATATGAATGTGTGTCATATGATATGGATCATGAGGCCCATGAATGCTCTGTAATCTAATAATGTGGCATGGATAGCCAAATTTATACTGAGAACTAGGCCAATCTTGGCCACTTTGAAAGGTGGAGATTAGGCTTTTATGAAATCCACTCTGAAACTAAGAACTAAACTTATATGAAATCCACTCTGAAATGATGCCAACCACTTATAGATGGAAAAAGGCATGTAAATGCTGAGAATACTTGGGTAATGTATGAACTAGAAATAAAATAAGGCAAATATGTCATGTACATTGACCTCAATCGTGAGTGTCTATAACATGGATTCTAATTTGGAAGTTATATCAATTACCCAATCTGAAAATGGAATCATGAGCCATCATGCCATGCATGATGTCCCCTATATCTAGATAATCTAAGTAAAATTGTACTAGAATTTCCCAATCTAAATTAAACTATAGCTGACAAAACTATAATTGACCTTATATTTTTATCTATTTCTAAAAATTCTAGGTTTTTGGCTCTTTAGATAAGAGCATCAAAAAGTGGACACTTTATTGTATGGTCTTGTAATCTGAATGGGGTGCTCTTATCCTTTACTATTTATGATGATTGTTCTACGCTCATCACTATTTTTTGGTCTATTCTACAAGTTTTGTAATTTTATTACTATTTTGAGTGTTCTAAAAACTAATTTTGAATGGTAGATGGCTCTGATCTCTATAACAAAACCCTTATTTATTGCCCCCTCTTTTAAGGATAGGAATGAAGACCCTATAATGACTACCTTTAGATGAAATATCCTTGCAAGTGTGTTATTCTATGAAATATATGATATAACAATGATAATCCAAAAGATGTCTCAAGCTATAGCATAGTTTATGTTGGAGATTGTTAGATCAATAGGGGTATGCCTAGATAAATATAATAGCATATGTAGTATACTAAAAGAAAATTTGAAATTTGGTAAGTTTTCAAGGAGGGATGGAGTATGATGTCCATCATGGCATCATAAAAGGCAAGATAATTCATGATGTGGATCATGGAATTGCAAATAATTGAGAAGCAAACAAGCACATAAGGCAAGAAGCAAAAAGCATCCAAAAGAGGCCAAGGGGCTGAGCAAACAAGGGACATGGGCACATATCACTCAAATTTAGAAATCAATCATACAAGGCATGTTAAAATTCCCACATACACATAAAATTATAAACAAACAAGATTGGTATGAGGGCCATGAGCACATACAAGAGTACAAGCAAAGGACATTGGAAAATATCCTAAGGCACACATAAGTAACAAAATAGGAAATGAGAAATGAAATCACATATAGCTACTCAAATAAATAAAGGAAGGCATGCAAATTCTTGAAATACTATTGCATCTAAATGATCAAATCAAGAATTGAAAGTATGTAAAACATGTAGTACAAGACTAGGTAGATGCAAAGAAATACACAAGTGCTATATACTAGTAAGTGTCAATAGAATAATCTATGTAGCCTAGTAATTAATGTACATAAACAGGATATCTAGAGTTTTTGGTATAGGAATGACATAACCTAGATGGTTTAGTCATGTAGAATATTCCCCTAATGGGTAGATATGTCGATGTATGTCTCGAATGTAAAAGTAGGATGCCCCCTCAATGGGTAGAGTGAAGAAATCAAAGATCTGGGTATCACTGCACACACTCAAATAAGATTAGTTGAAGCATGGTAATGTAGGTAAATCAACAAATAATAGTATAGAATAATTAAATGTAAGTCTAGCATGGTATTAGAAATGTAAAGTATGGATAATGTATACAGCTGAAAAAAGTTTGGTGTTTTGAGTTATTTGAATATTTTTGAATTTTTACATGTTATATTATTTTTGGTATTTTGAAATATTATATTTTTTTTTATATTTTGAAATATGCTATGTACAAGTAATCATAAGGAAACAATGTAAAATAAAGTGAAAAGAAACTATGTACAAGTAAGCTAAGAAATTATGTATAAGAAAGACTGAGAAGAAATGACACTAATAGATGAGTCTCATAAGAGACTCCTTATCATGGTGTCATATATCAAGTAAAAGGATCATGTATGATTATGAAACATGATGGAAGGGCTAAGACTATGATCTCAAATCTGTGTATGTTGTAAGTGCTCTAAAATCTCTATAGTGAAAACTATGGGGTCCTTTTATACTTTGAGAAGTGGATGTAATCATGGGCTCTTAGGGACCCATTTGGTAGTAGAATAATCTCTCTAAAAATGTGTTGTATGTGTAGAGGCATGAGACCTCAATAATACTACCCTAGGTGTGAATATTATAGTTAGAAACTATCTAGAGTCCTAAAACTATCAATGATGTTTTGGTCATTGATGTTAGTTATTAGTAGAAGGGGATGTAAGATATCACTTTATGCATATCAACCCCATGGCTATTATATCACTATTTGAACCCTAATGGACAACAAAACAAGTGGCCATACTACTCATGGTGTGTAGTAACATTCCTTGTATCTAATGTTATATGTGGTTCACTAATTTTAGGTTTACATGAAGACTCTATAAAATGCAACCTTAATAGATGCACAACTAAAACTATGTTGTGAAAGAGGCTCGTCTATCCACAATCATAGTGGATTTCTATGTGAAATAATACCCTATGGCCTCTATTGTTATGCATATGAATGGGTAAAAAATTTAGATGGAATTATAACCTATGATGGGGGCTCATCTAATCCTAATCATAGTGGGTTGCTATGTGAAATAGGTCCCTAAAAACTTGACTATAGTGAATATCTATCTATATAAATACTCTATGATGTGGGTTGATCTAATCTTAATTGTAGCAGGTTGTTACATGAAATAAGTCCTTAAAAACTCTAATACAGTGCATGTGACTATGCTAGATATGTATATGGAATTGCACTATGTACTCTAAAGACTACACCACTATATGTAGGTTGCTCTCATTGTGCTAGCCTCCAAACCCTTTGAGTAGGTGGGATAGGAGATCTCCTATGAGGCTCTATCATAGAAACTACATTACTCTCATGATGAGTAAACAATGATTCATGTGAAGCAATATCCTAGGATGACTCAATCATGGAGGAATTAGATCTATGGATCCATGATGGAGGAGATCTCATTTCCCTTGGTGTGAATGCTATGATGTCATTATCAACACATCTATTAATATAGTCCCTAAGTCTATAACAATCCTTGTCTTTATGTCTATAGATATGATGATAGTTACAAAATGAATGATGTAGCTATCTATGTAAGAGATGTGGATCTCGACGATGAGAAGAATGCAATGTGATTAACCTCTTATCTAGTTGTGTTGATAATATGACATATGGGCTATGCCATTCTGAATCAAACTATAGTTGTGGCTTTCTATTATTCTTTGTAGTGTATACTATAGGTGGTGCTCTAGAAACTAACTCTTTATTCTTAACTAGTTACTTTTTTGGCTGTGGTATCCTATCTTTTTTGGGACATGGTGGATGTTGTGTGCTAGGAGTTGTAGATGGAGGTAATGTTATGAAATCTAGAGTAAGCCAATCAATTGAATCGGACTCAATCAATCCTAATTTCTTCTCCGAGGATAAAATTATATAACATAATTTCCTAAAAGAAGACTCTCTCTAATATAATATATTCTTTAGGAGGGGTTGGTGAATCCCTTTAATAAAGATATGGTGGACCTAAAAACATATTGGTTTATAGATCAATCATAACATGCAAGTCTTAAATTGTAAGATATAATCACTGACTGACTCTGAAGGATCTTGGTGCAATGTGGAAAGTATCTCATATGTAACATGAAGGCATGTGTTTTCTATGTAACATCTTAGAAATTCCTCTTCTAAGTCATCATATATATGAAATGAACCAATAGGGAGTAGATGAAAGAACTAATTTTGTGCATTACTCACTAATGTCTACTAGAAAAACTTAAGTAAAATCAAAGGTCTTTCATGAGATAGCAAAGCCTTCTAAAAGGATTCAAGGTGTATGAATGGATTTATAATTTCATCAAATTGAGGCAATGATGGTATCTATAAATGCTTAGGTAATGAAGCTTTGATAAATGTCTTCAAAAGAGGGTTACCATGTAAGTCATTGGCATCCATCTAACACTTATAAGCCTTGTTTTCCAAAGTAAGGAGATGTACTTGGTGTTGTAATTCACTAATTTTATGCATAAAATAAATAATCTCTTGGGATGGTATATTATTATCTTGAAGTGGTTCATTTAAACATTGAATTTGATAATTATTAGCCATGGGAATGCTACATTTATTAATTGGATCATAGAGAGGGGGTGTGCTCACTTGAACCTTTAGAGGAATGGTAACTTGGACCTTAGTAGAGGGATGTAGGATACCATTCTATTTGAGTGGAGAGTGATAAATAGGTGCTACGATAGTAGGCGGTGGTTTGGGATATTCATTTCTATCTTTAGTATTTAGTGAATCACATTATAATTGAATAGAAGATGTGATGTTATCATTGACATGTGCATCATTTGAAATAGAATCATGCATAGAAGTAGAAGAAAATTTTTGTAATGCATTGTGTTTGAGATGATTGAGAGAAGATTTATAATCATGAGATGTATTTTCTTATTCACTATATGCATAATAGTCATTATTATTCCATGCAATATCACAATCAAAATTTTGTTCATTTGAAAGAGGAGAAGTAGAAGTATCACTTTCATATTCACTCTCATTGTCATATTCATTTACATGTTCACTATCATACTCATTATAACTTATATTATCACTATGGAGAGGGGTAAGAGAAGATGTTAATTCTTTCTTAATATGCAATAAATTGTCGAGTGAAATTGGAATACTATGTGCATCTATGTTATCCTTGAATGGAGTGCATGCATTATTTTCATTTATAATATGAGAAGTGAGAGTAAAAGAGATATAATTTAGACATTATTTTGTCATTGTTTGAGATGACAAACTAAAGTTAAGAACATGATATGGATCATTTAAACAATGCATTGTAAATTTTAATCTATTTCATTTGTATTGCTGTAATTTTAACTTAGAAGTAGCAAAAGATAGGGAGAAACTAGTTTCAAATGCAAGAAAATTATCACCAATGAGAGGTTCACTTGGAATTACATGACTAATTTGTAAATTTTATGTATTTTTCATAGGATAATGAGGTGAAAAGTGAATTTTCCATTTATCAAAAGTATTTTCTTTGGAAGAGGGAATAAAAGAGATAGGTTTAAGAGAAGAAGATGAATCTACTTTTTCTTCACTATCACTTTCATATGCATCATCATATTCCTCATTACAACAATAGTAATTATGTTAATTGTTAATGAAATAATTTCCCTTATTTTTGGCTAATGTGTAATTTTTCAAATTTGTCCATTCATTGTCATAATTATGATAAAAATTTAGAAATTTATATATAAGATGAGAGGGAAGAAGTGCCTTAGTGGCCATTTTATTAATTTCACCAAAGAGAGTACGTGAAAGCAATCTTAAGCAAATAAATGAAAGAATGACTACTAACCTAGGGACTTTGAAAATATTTTTGACACTCCAAACAATTTACAAAAATTCCAAACAAATTATCTAAAAATTATAAGGGAGAAAGTCTTGGGGTTTGAGGACCTAGTTTGGAAATCTAGGGTTTTAGGTTGGAGTTTTAGAATTTTGAAATTATTGTAATAATTTGAATTTTAAAATAAATTTGAATAAAATAAATGTACAAAAATTTATATAAGAATCATAAATTTAAAATCAAATTTTTGCACAAAAATGTTAAGGAAAACCCTAAGGGTACTTAAGGTTTTGAGATTTGTTCAAAGCAATAGCTGATCTAATCCTTGTTTTATCTTATATATTTATGCTTTACACAATTCTCTCTCTACACACACTCAACATCACATATCTTCATGGGCTTCACCCTTGTAGGTAAGTTCAGGTATGCTTTCTATTTTTCTTTTATCCTAGTTATTCACCTTACTACATCACTAGAAAAAATGGTGGAACTGTAGTCATATAAAATGTCCAAATTGGTTGTTTGAGTGTGGCTTAAAACACCCCATCAATAGGTCCATTTTTCATGCTCTTAAAACCCTTATAGACACATTTTTTCTCATTACTAGTCATCTACAACCTTTTCAAAGGTCATTCTACCTCAACCAAATAGAATTCTCTATGTCAATCCTTATTTCCTAGGTCTCAAGTCTATAGGATAGGAGCACCCCATTTGGAATATAACATCAAACACCAAAGCATACACTTTTCTATGGTCCTATGCATTTACACTTTTAGCCGCAATAGTCTTTTTCATCTAGTCCTTATCCTTAATTAGGTTAGCCTAACATGAATACATCTAACCCATAACCAATTATTCCCTATAAAATCCCACTCAAATATCATTTACAAGGGAGGAGATAAATTACAAAGAAAGTAAGAATACAAGCAAAGCATGAAAGGAAACTTCCCTATTCTTTACACATAGTCACCCAACACAAATGTAAACCTACTCAAATCCTCATACAGTCTCTAGCCACCTCAAACACTATCAATTTGGTATTTACATCTACATCACACTATTTCAAAAGCACACTAAATTGGAGAACTACATATGGCTTGATCCCTCTTCAAATTATTGGTATGTAAGTAGTGTACCCACACAAGGGGTGTGGATTGCATGTTCAATACATCTTACATAGTAACCCCTACTTTCTCAAGTGACTCAAATATAATTTTATCAATCATGATGGAGGGTTAGAATTTGAAGACAAAATTAGATCTATAGTTAGTTATGTTGATAAATATCACTCAATTTTTCATAGGCATGCTCACACAAACACAATGCAACTACCCAAAAAAATTTAGGTCTATATGATTAGTTTGGACAATAGTAGCAAGAATGGACAATAGCATTGGATACCAAAGCATCCACTTTTCAGTTATCCTATCCTTTCATCTGATGAAATCTAGATTTAGGTTTACAACACCTTCCTAGTCCTATATAGCCATTTTCAATCTCTTTATCAGTCATCTCGATCTATTTTCCATCTAAGTTATATTTCTTCTTATTTATTACTATTTTTAGAAAGGTGAAAAAGACAAATAGTTGTACAAATTATGACTATATTTATTGTTATATTTTGTAATAATTTATTAATCTAGACCCTTAACTAAAATAGGAATAAAATTCCATTATTCCCAAATAAGTTAAATGTCCAAATTGGTAGTTTGAGTGTGGCTTGTGACACCCCATTCATAGGTCCTTTTTACATGTTATTACAACCCTTCTAGACACCTTTTTGCTTATTTACAATCATATAGAACCTTCTAAATAGTCATTCCACCTTAGCTAGATAGTATTCCATGTGTCAATCATGTTCCCCTAGGTCTTAAGCCTATAGGATAAGAGTCCCCCATTTAGACTATATCACTAGGCATCAAAGCATCTAATTTTAGGTGGTCTTATCCATTTACACTGTGATCCCCAATGGTCATTTCCATCTATTCCTTATCCTTATTAGGTTAGCTTAGCATGAATACATCTAACCCATGACTAAGTATTCCCTATAAAATCCCACTCAAATCTCATTTACAAGAGAGGTGATAAAACTTACAAAGCAATCAAGAATACAAAAAAATCACTAAAGTAAACTTCCCTATTATTTGCACACAATCACCTAACACAGCTTCAAACCTACTCATATCCTCATACCAGTCCCTAGCCACCTCAAAAACTATAAATTTGGCATTTGCATCCATATCATACTATTGCATAAAACACACTAGGTGAGAGAACTACATATGGCTTGATACCTCTTTTGATTATTGGTATGTAGGTAATGTGCCCACACAAGGGGTGTGGATTGCATGTTCAGTACATCTTACATACTAACCCAAATTTTTGAAGTGACTCAAATATCATTTTATCAAGCATGATGGAGGGTTAGGGTTTGAAGACAAAAGTATATCTATAACAATTTATGTTGACAATCATCACTTGATTTTTCATAGGCACACTCACATAGGTACAATACAACTACCTAGAAATTTTTAGGTCTATGTGATCAGTTTGGACAATAGCGGTAGGAATGGACAATAGCGTTAGACACTAAAGTGTCCACTTTTTAATGGTCTCATCTTTTCCTAGTCTTGCACAGCCATTTTCAACCTCTATATCAGCCATCTCAATCTATTTTCTAGCTAAGTTATATTTCTTCTTATTTATTGATATTTTTAGAAAGTTGAAAAAGACAAATAATTGTGCAAATCAAAGTTGTATTTATTTCTATATTCTATACTAATTTATTAATCTAGACTCTTAACTAAAATAGGAATAAAAATCCATTATTCCCAAAAAAGTTAAATTAGTGACACTAAAAAAATTGGTTGGTTCCATCACAAGAATCCCTTGCCACCACTCATTCATCCTAAAAACTAACCCATTCCATATATCCAACCATTTTTAATCCATTATGTTGGTTGTCTTGACCTGACATTAGGAATTTGAGTGCATAGTTTAACATGTGATATTTGCATGCACATAGATTTAAAGTATATTCATATTCATGTTACTCCTATTAATATTCATCCATTAAAACATACTTAGATATAGGGTATTTTACATATATGTCAACATGCATATTTTATATTTCTTCCTTTTGTTAATTCTTTGGTTCTTGCACAAAATCCTTGCATCCCTCCCTGAATACTACATTGAATTTATAGACTAACTTATTTTTCATAGGATTCCACGTATTTTATCCTTTCACACCATTCCCATATAAAATAAATATGAAATTTTTAGACTCAAATTCAAGTTTAAATATTTTTATCCTTTGGAACATGGGATTAAGATTCACAGCCAAATTTTCATAGGTGTTAAAAGTAGGGATTATTTTTAACCCACTCTTCCTATGGATTATTTTCAACTAGTGTTGATTTGGGTGGTCTACTATTGTCAAGATAAAAATTAGTATCCATTACTTCAGCACAAACCCTGTACTCCAAGTTCACACTACTCAGCATAGTTTTGGCCTTTTCAATCATGATCTTGTTCATTCACTCTAAAACTTGATTTTTCTATGGTGTGTATGGAGTTATCTTTTTCCTTTCAATTTCACTTTTTTTTTATGATTCCTCAAATTCATTTAAATATTATTCTTCCCTATTATATATGTGTAGTACTTTAATCTTTTTATCCATATAGTTACCTACATGGGATTTTAACTCATTAAATTTATTAATAAATTCATATTTCTTATTTAGATATTATATCCAAGTATTGATATAGAATTCATATATAAAATACACATAGAATACAAACATGTTAAGTCATGGGATGTTTACCTATCCAAAATAACACTATGGATCACCTGAAATATTTTTCTTTCCCATGTAACACTTGTGGGTAATTTTAATTAAATCTACTTTCCATAGATGTAATGTTCATAGAATTTAAATTCCAATGGAAATTTATCCATTCCTTCCACCATATATTTATCCTAATTCTAGTGCAAACATTTTTCACCAATTTGACCTAGTATTTAATTCCATATCATTATGTCCACCAAAAGGACTTCCAAACTTCCTATCTTATCCTTGACCTCAAGAATAATAGAGATTTTATATGTTATTATTACCACACTCACATCAATCCTAAATAAATAAATCATGTGCATGCGCGTTACCAACACCATGGATTGACACACCATCTTGCACCCATATTTTCTAATTGAGACCTTGACTCTAAAATCATTAATTTTTCTCATAGATATTATATTCCTCTCATTTCTAAGAATGTGAATTAGAAATATTGAATCTTCATCCTCCCATCTCTAAATTTTATCTTCACTATTCCTTTACCCATGATCTTATAGAATGAATTGTTTCCCATAAAAACATCACCATTATAATACTATTCATATTCAGAGGACCACTAGCTCATATGATTCAAATTATAGGAGGAACCTTAATAAATAATCCATGCATGATTACTTGAATGTAAATTCAAGGATAAAATATATACATCTCCATCTCAATTTTATCTTAAGAACTATGTGTCATCTTATGGTTTATAATTTTGCATATTTATCTCTCTATAGTTATTACTAAAATTCACCAAATTTATATAGCTCAAAAAATTCTTTAAGTATATTATCATATTATAGAGATAATTTTAGAATTTAAATACTTATCCATATTGTTTTGTATGCATGAGATAGGATAACCTACAAATATCTTCTTTCTCTCAATAGACTAGGACTTGAATAAGGTCATTAAAATAGATCTTAAAATACTTGGATGATTGGGTAAGGACTAGTGAACTTTGAAATATAGTAGAGGGTAGCCTATAGTTAAAATTTCAATAATGAATGGTTCCAAAGCCTAAACCTATGACATAAGTATGTAGCTCTCACTAGACCTCAACAAAGGTAAATGGTTGTAAAATAAGGTTTTAAATAGGAAATTAAAGAAAATGGTTGTAAAGGAGTACAAAATAAATTAAATGATGGGTTAGAATGGTTTTAAATGGGTAAGGTAAAATGGTTAACCAAATGAGGTTATATTTAACCTAAATATATTAATATCAATCCTAATAAAGCCCATGTCTAGACTAGCTTATTGAGTATAGAGAAATCCTAAGAAAAAATAGTACACATGCATTTGTCCATAAAACAACATGTAATATCTAATATACTAACTAAATAAATTAATAGCATAGGGGAGAAATATTTACCTTCAAGTGGACCCATCAACACTTTAATATCCCCCTTTTCTCAAGTAGATCTTTACAAGAAAATGTTATTGGTTGAAGACCTCAAATGGTTGTATAAAGACCTAGATATCCTCAATTAGTAACTCCCAATGAATACTCCTAATAAGTTTTAATGACACCAAGAGACAAGACTCCTAAATATAAGGTTATAAACCACCAACTCTTCCAAATGGTACTTAGCATATAAATGCAAGTTAAAGTAAAGGGAATGAGTGATATATCATATCTTAGGAATGTACGACCCCTATTTATATGGTTCCAATACCCAAAACCAACCTTATAATCTAATACAATATTATCATCTTGGTTAATATAATTATAATATTTCAACTGACATAAAATGGTATCATCCAGGCTAATACGATAAAAACATCAGAAGATAAGCTTATAACTATACTAGTCTAACTACTATAGTACAAGAAGGGTAAAGATACAAAATAAAAATTATCAACTATGCCAATACCATAAGATATAAGGAAGTTAGAAAATATAGATAAGAGATAAACATGAGAGATATATGGAAATACACTTAAAGGAGGTCAAAATGATAGTAGTAATGGTTTGATCATGATAGAATAATAACATCTCTCAAAAATCACCACAAGCCTTTCCCACCCCCATTCCCTAAGCACCCTTTAAGAAACACACTCAATGATATTGATGCATTGACAAATTGCTAAAATATAAAGAATCAATCAATAATAAAGTGAAAAATATTATGTGTATACATATGGCCCACTTGAAGCTCATCACTATCATAATAGTGTCATGCAAGATGGTGCTTTAGAAAATAAAATTATTAAACCAAAATAATAACTGAAAGAGCTGAAAGAAATGATAATAAATAATAATTGAAAGTACCATATACATTCCTTTATTTACCTTTTTCATTTAATGGCTACATGCAAATATCATAGTCTTGATCATGAAGGGCACAGTAACTACATTTGAGAAACCTTAAGGATACAGTGCTAAAAATGGATAAAAATTAAAAAATGCTTATGTATGATGGTTTATAAAATGATGTAAATTAAAAACTCTTAGAATTTATTAAATCACTTGGAAAATTGGCAAGCTTGAATTGTTAAGGCTAGGTTAGAACCAAAAGACCAAGGAAATAGATAAAACTAAAGGAAAATTGGTAAGCTAAAAAACCAAGGCTACAAAGGATCAAAAAACCTATTAATGCATCTAAATTAAGATAATTAAAACCCCAAATCAAATAAGGGACACATATAACTGGTTTAAAATAACATAAAATTTAATAAGACTAGCAACCCATACTCGAACAAAGATGTGAAACATGCAATGAAAATAAGGACTAGATGGCCTGAAAAAAGGTGAGTAGAACAGTCAAGGTCCCAAAACACAACTAAAAGAGATCATATAAATATAAGTAAATTATGAAGATATAATATCATAAAAACTCAAATATGTATCTTCTATTCTAAACATGGAAAATCTAAAAATATAATATTACTACCATGTCTAAAATAGATGGAGAGTATGAAGTATAAAATACTAGAAAATACTTATAAACAAACCCGCTTGTTAAGCGGGGAAGAATGGAGGGAGGGGAATAAGGGCTCACCAAGGTTAAAACATGATCTTTATTGGAAACAAAACAATCAAATAATTTAGAAAGACTAAGAGATTTTAACATTGATGGACCTTAAAAACCCTACCTAGCAAACATAAGATTAGGGTAACTAGTGAAGCATAAGATATCATCCCATGAAGGCTAGCATGAAATATAATTAAAAGGATCATACCTTCCCATAATTTATTCCCCATTCCTCTGGACCCCTTACAATGTCTTCAGCATACTATGAATATTGGGTACTTATGTGAGAAATTATGTGGCACTATAATGTAGGAAGATCATGTATTTTGATGTGATCTAGGAGATATGTCATAAAAATATCATTCCTTTTAGAATGACATAAATTTTATGATTGTATTTTCAATCTTTTATATTTTTATATTTTCCTCCTCCATAAGGATTAAAAAAACAAAACATGGGTGCTAAAGATGATTATCACAAGAGAACTTACACTTAATCACTAGAGAAAAGAACCTAAATATCATGGTGTCTAAAAAACCCTAAAATTTCACCTTATGAAAGAGTGAAATCTCAAAACTAACCTTTGTGAATCCAAAATCCTAATGAAAGATAGGGAATGATGAAAATGATCATAACATGATTAGGTTACCCCAATCACCAAAAAAAGTGTAAAGGAAGATAGTAAAATGACATGTAGGTCTAAGTTATGATCATAATAAATGGTAAACTATGAATTTGGACATGTATTTTGATTAATATATTCATGCCATAAGATAATATGATTTATTCTAGGTGATTCAAAAACACCACTCTCGACCATTGCCTTTTCTATCTCTATCTATCAAGGAAGTCACCTAGCTAATGTTGGGAGTAAAAAGTAATATGTGTAACAAAAATGATGGGAATTTGTAAGTATTATGGCCTATTTGATTTCCCAAGCCTTTTCATACAACTCACAAATTTAAATTTAAATATGAATAAGATAAAATTAATATATGGTAGCAAAAGATCCAAATAGGTGTAGATAGTGATAAGAGAAACCAAATAATTTCAAAAGACACAATAGATAACTAAAAAAGGGATTGAAATTTTTTAAGGAAAGACTGGTTTTATTCCCCATGTGTTAAAATTTAACCCAAAATATTAAAAACCAAGTGGTGTAAAAGGTAAAAAATACCTAAGGACCAAATATGAGTTCTAGGGCTAATTTGAAAGAAAAACCTAGAGGTGTGTAGATAATTTAGCATGCTAAACTATAACAAGAGATTAAAAGTAAAAGCATGTAATAAATTTTAGATTAGTATAATATATAAACTAACCATAATCATTTAAGTAATATGTACTATAAATGGAAAAGTACACAAAAATTAAACCTAGTAAAAACGTAATTTAAGCAAAATACTTTAAAAATTGTGTTGGTTATTTGAAGATATGTTCTTCATTTTTTTTACAATCTATAAGTACTAGGTCCAAGGATGTATATAACTAAGTATGTAACCCACCACTTTTTGGCATACTTTCCTTCTTTGTCATGGGTGCAGTATAATTTTATCACTATATTGCTAACATCAAAAGTATGAACGTTGACTTCAATGTTATGTTGTTTAGCCATGAGATTTTTATATTGATGGTTGTGTTGTAAAAAACTCATGAATTTATCATCAAGTAGATCTAAATTTTTAAGGTGGGATTCAATAATATATTCATCATTAATTATTCCATGAAGAGAGATATGTGAGGAAGGTGACTCTACTTCTAGTGGTAAGAAAACTTCAAAGTCATAAATTAAAGAGAAGGGAGTTGCCCCAATAGAAGTATGGATAGTAGTAAAATAATCCAAAATTGTGGGGTGTAGCTTGATATTACCTCTAAAAAAGAATATCAAGTAGTTTTTAAAATATATTATTAAGGATTTTGTTTGTATCTTCAACTTGGACATTATATCAAGCATGATAGGGTGTTAAAACATTGTATGTAATTTTAAAGTTTTCACATAAGTACTTCATGTCTTTATTTTTTAAATTCCCACCATTATAAGATATTATGGTGTGGGGAATTCCCAAATGACATATTATTTGATATATGGTGAATTTGGATATGTTTATGCTAGTAACATCAACAAGGGACATAACTATTTTTATCTCTTTAAGGGCTTCAGCCTCGAGGTCAGCTATGAAATTTTGAAATTAGTATTTAAAATAAATAAATTGGTCAATATATTTGACTAGTAGAATATCTTCATCTAAAATAATGTCTTGAAGGTGATGCATATTTGGGATAGTAACAACAAGTTGATCAGTGATCACTTTGCCTTTAACTAATTTTTTGGTAGCAATTCTTATGTCAAAATCCATTAAGAGTACCATCCATTTACCAATTCAATCTCTAGGTAAAAAATCCTTAGATAACAAGTGATGGTTGAAATTATAATGGAAAATGACATAAATGGTATGATAAAACATATAATTATAAAGATTTTCAACTATGAAGGGGATTGAAAGACACTCATGATCCACTTTTTCATAGTGGCTCTCATAATTTATGAAGGCATGGCTAATATATTAGATTACATATTATTTTCTTAACTTACATTTTTTCTCAAGCATTACCCCAACTGCTATGGGGGTCAATTATTTATAAAAAATGGGAGGATGATCATTGGGATTTGGTTTTAGAGTAGGAGGATGAAGTAATGATTTCTTAATGTTGTCAAAATATTATTTACATGAATCAATTCATTCAAGTGTGACACCTTTCTTTATGATATATTTTACCAAATATATGTGACATGTTATTTTAGGGATGAATATTCATATTTTCTTAATATTCCCAAGATAAGTTCAAATATTAGGGATGAATTGAGGTATAGGTATGTTGAGAACAATGTTAATTTTAGTATGATCAATATTTATCCCTTGAAAGGAAACTAGGAATCCTAAGATATTTTTTGAAGTAACATTGATAACACAATTTTAATGATTGAGCTTAACTTTGTATTTGATAATACAATCAAAGATGATGGTAAGGCCATGAATATGGTTCTCATGATGCTTTGATTTGGTGATAAGATAATCCACATAAGTTTCAACAATTTTATAGATGAGATCATGACATATGTGGGTCATATCACATTGGCAAGTTGCTCCAAAAATTTTAAGGTTGAAGGGAATCTTAACATATTAATAGGTTCCCCACTTGGTAGTAAAGGTGGCTTTATGTTGATCTTCAAGATCGATACAGATAAGTTTATAACATGAGAAACCATCCATGAAGGATAATATCTCATAATTAAATGTATAATCAATTATGGAAATAATTTATGGTAAATTAAATTTATCCTTAGTACATGCCAAGTTTATATTATGAAATGTGATATAGATATGACTAACCATGTGATTTTTTTACAAGCAAGTATTATGTTGGATACCCATTTTGAGTAATCTACGTGTTTAATGAACTTATCATCTAAGATCTTGATAATCTCTTTTTGGCATAAGGTGAAAACCTCTAGTGAAACTTTTTTATTTATGACACATTTATTTCACATCTTGATATGTCACAATGTTATGGACAAATATGATAAGGTCAATTCTAGGCATGTATTCATATGACCATGAAAATACTTCACAATATTTGTCAAAAAATTGGTTGTAATTATCTTTCTCTTTCGATGAATTTACTTATAGATGATAAATGATTCAAGATTGGAATTTGTACTAAAGTTAATTGCTTAAGTTTATTCAATAAGCATGGAATTATAGTAATTAAAATGATAGGGAGTTAAATGAAGTTTAGAGATAGGATATTGTTTATATCAACACTCATAAAAAAATACTAAAACAAGGATATTTTTTTATAAAAATGACCAAGCTTATGATGTTAGAGAGGAAGTTGAGGCTCTCTTCATAGATTTATTCTAGGATAGTTTCTTCACTAAAAAGTGTAGATAAATATGTTTAATATCAACATTTACTTCAATATCCGCAATCTTATTACCTTTTATGTTGAACTCAAAATGTATTGTATTACAATAAATAACTTTTGTGCCCAAGGTAATGTTAGGATTTTGAGTAGTATTTAATGATTTTTATGAAGGTGTAATAGGCTAAATTATATTAATATGCATGGTACAATTATTTTAAATGGGGTTAATTTTGACTATATCAACATAGATGGTATAGTTGGTTAAAATTGGAGATGATAAAGAAATTTTATTAGCACTTGGTAATGTTTGGCCAGTATAGTTATGAGAAAAATATTGGAATGTATCAGGTGGGCTAGTATAGTTTAAAAACTAATGAATAATCAAAATGGTATCAAATTGGATGATACCATAAGGATTGTTAGGAATAATTTGGATGGTATCAAGTTGATCGATACCATTATATATACTAGAAAAGTCATAAATATGTTGCACAAACTATGTATTGTTTTATAATGGAAGGTTAGTAAGGGGATATAACCTTGAGTTTATAGATCATTGGAATCATTGGAATCAAAGGAGATATGAACTAAATTAACATATCATTTAAAATCATGTATTTTAGATAATTTTTTCTAATAATGAAATACATATAATGTTTTGATTAGGCTTGCATGACTATGTATTCATCATAATATGATGGGGAGATGTTAAAAGAATTAGTAGTTGGTTGATAATTTTCAGTGGTAGTATCCATGGTTGATACATCCATGTTACTAAAAGTGTTAGGATATAAAGATAAATGATCCTAAAATAGTTTCTCTAATCCAACATCATTGCATAAAAAGTCTTATTTTATATATGATGATTCATTAATATTTTATGGGGGATGAATTTTGGTATCATTATCTATCAAAGGAATGGTTATATACCATTTTAAGAGATATGGAGGAATCCATTCCACTATGTAAGGTGGTAATATGGTGGTATTACAAATAGTTTTTAACTCACTTAGTTCATTGTCATCTGATTATGTAAGAGTGGCTTGTAAGTTAGGATACATGTTGAAAATTTTGGGAAGAGGTGGAATATTGATATGAGAAATGATGGAGATGTGATATTTTATTTTAGGATTAGGTATCTTGAGATCCAATGGGTCGAGATCAACTTCATGCTTGTAACATTTTACCTCATGAGTGAACTTGATGTAATGATTGCCAAAATATATGATATTTCTCTTGTAATGATTCCAAGGAAAACCTAAAAAGACATTATAATAAAGTGGAAGTTCTAAAACCATGAACTTGGTACATACTACTTTAGGTCCGATAGTAAGAGGGAGACAAATTCAACCAAGAATATTTTGATTGGTTTTGTCTAATATATAACATATGAGTCTAGTTTTATTAAGGTCATATTTGGAGTATCCAAGTTCTTGGATTAACCAAAGATAAGTAATATTACTTCTTGAGAATAATTTTGGATTAACAAAGAGAAATGGTAGTAGTTGGTATTTGATATAAAGATTCTTAAGTTTGGTGACAATATCTTTGTGAGTGTCTTAATATGGTAGTTAATATTTTCATCATTCATGAATTCAAAATTAATATAATAATGATCATATTTTTAATAAATAACACAAAAATATTCATTTGAATATTGTGTATTAGGATCCAATGGTTGAGATTATTTTTGAGGTTTTTTATTTGTATATTTAGGATTTTAAGCTTATTTCTTAGATGATTTAAGGTTTTTTTATGGTGCTCTTTATTGGTAGAATCATCATTGAATTTTTCTCCCAATATGGTATTAATCACAAGCTTTTGTAGTGCATAATAGGTTTTATGAGAGTGACCAACATAGGCATAGATCTAAAAAAACATATTAGGAGCATACCATGCTAGAGGGGTAGTAGTGTAGATGAATGGTTTTGAAGGAGATAACAACTTATTATTTTCCTATATATTAAGGGAGGGAAGGAAGGAACTTGGTTATCTAATTTAGATGCTCGTGATTTGGGTTGGGAAGGTTTATTTTGAGAAGAGTTAGTGGTGACAACATTGTTTGTAGTTTAGAAAGACTCATTTTTTAGATTTTGAGATGGTTCAAACTAAGCCATAATGATTTTTTATTATTTTTCTTGGTCAAAGCCTTTTTTAAGGTTTGAGGAGATAATATCCTAAACTTTAATTGAGGAAGGGATTTAAGGGTGATAAAAAAGAATTTGAAAATATGATCATCACTCATGTTATGATCCAATTTTTGTGCTAATGGTTTCCATATTTGATGAAAGTATGGGTGGATATGTTAGGGATTTGTTTATCATCAATGAATTTGATAAGGTCATTTCTATTAGTTTCATTATGTTGGAGTTACTTAACTAGAGCAATAAATAAATAATCTAGTTATGTAATGGAATGTTGGATAAGTTGGTTCTACCATTCTAGTGTATCACCACCAAAGGTTTTGACTAGAATTTTGGTGGTAGCATAAGTGTTGGTTTGAACCCATTCCTTATAATTATTTTCAAAGGTTTTAAAATGTAAGTCATGATCCTTATTCTCATCATACATGATATTTGAATAAATTATTTCAATGTCTATGGACATAATGAAATGATCCAAAGGTTCATTATGAAGATTTTGAAACATCTTGTTATGCATCGGTAGTTGAGGTATGATTTTTTTATTAGAACATCTAACAGGAGGGGATATATAAATTTAATTTGGTTGGTTCACGATGATTTGATAGGGTTGACTATATATTTTCAAAATGTGGTTTTGTATTTGGAGAATTTGATTGTTGCTAATAGCTTGCATAAGGGTTATATTTTGAACCATTTGAGAAAGGAATTGCGTTATATTTGAAGTTGGATTATTATTATAATTAGAATTGGTTTAAGGATGATTTAAATATGATGAATGATTAGGTGGGTATTTCCAACATTAGTCTTGAAAGGAAGATTCACAATATTGGTGTTGGTTACCCAAACTACTATAACAGATGAGGGGATCTTATTAAGACCACCACTCTTATTTGGAGTGCATATGGTATTATTATCAAGGTTTTTAACAAATTGAGTGGGGTATTATAGATATTTTTTTGGTTGATTTCAACCATATTGCATTTGATACATATATAATGGGGCTGAGAGAAACTACACCATGATGAGTTATTTTCAATGGTGGACAAAGTAGGAAGGAAATAAAACCCTATGTAAATTTTGAATGGGTTGAGGCTTTCAAGAAAAAATTTGATAGGTGAAATCATGATGTAATTCTAATATGATAGAAAAGGCTAGTTATTGAAAATGGATAGTATCAGGTAGGTCAATACTATTATATTCTAGATATGAATAAAAGATTGTATTGCATTGGTCAATGTATTTTAGTACTATAAAACTACTATATTGGGTTATTCAATATAGTTTTTTAAAACGGTGATGTTTCTAGTGGATGGTAAAGATAATGGTATCATGATGGCCAATATAGTTAGGAAGAAATTGGGTAAATTATCCAATGTGGTTGGATTAATATTTAAATTGTATCAAGTTGGACAATTTAGTAAGAAGAACACATAAAATTGTATCAAGATGGTTTGTACATTTTACACACATAATTGTATCAATATAGTTTATGTAATTTACAAACATAATGTAGAATGGTATTAGTCTAGCCGATATAGTTTGTAAGACAAATAAATTAAAATTTAGCTAGTTATTTATGAAAATCAAGATAGGGAGGTATACTAAAAATGATTTTGTTGATTTGTAGGATTTTAGATATATTGATCCCAATCATAAAATATTTCACATGTTATGTATGATTTCATTATACCTATAACTATACTACCCCATCTCTAAGGTATAATAAGAGTAAATTCCTAAGGCTAACCACTTACTGGTGCACTTAAAAATAAAATGGATGGTTGATTTCATATAGCTCCAAACATGGAATCCATAGGTGATTATGATATATCATGAGGTACTTGGAAACTAAATTCTATGTATGGTGATATCTAATGGCTTGATTATTTGGGTAATACCCCTCACACCATGGCATAGGTAAAACTGACAACTGATTATTGTAGAATGGCAGCTCCTATGTAGTTTAAAAATTAATAGAACATAGTTTTTAGGGAAACTAAACAATTAAAAATAAATATTAAAATTTTTTAAAGTTAAATTTTTAGCATGAAGTGAATTTCAGTAATCAAACAAAGCAATATCAAGCTTGCTAATATAGTCAAAAAATGATAAAACTAAAATTAAACACACAACTATATATAGCTAGTTGATACAATTGTACACACATATTTATTGAGATGGTTTGTAGTATTTTTATAATAAACTATAAAGGAAAACATGAAACTAGTTCAACCAAATGAGGGAAAATATTCACATCAGGTTTACCATAATGTATACATGGGTTAGAATGACTTATAGTTATCCTCTCTCTCTCAAAGGCTAGGACTTGAATAAGGTGAATAAAATATATCATACAACACTTGGGTGATCATGTAAGGACCAATGAATTATAAATATAAATTTTAGGGTAACCTATAATGCAAATGTCAAGAGGGAAGGATTCCAAAGCCTAAACCTATAAAATAGATAATAACTCTCACTAGACCTAAATAAAGGTAAATGGTTATAAACTAAGGTTTTAAATATTAAATTAAAGTAAATGGTTGTAAAAGGGTACAAAATAAATTAAAATATGGGTTAGAATGGTTATAAATGGGTAAGGTTAAAGTTTCAACCACATGGGTCTCTATGCAACCTAAAGTTATTTATGGAAGTCTAAGCAATCCTATGTCTACACTAGCTTATTTGGTATATATAAATCATAAACAAGGATACATATACATTTATCCACAAATAAATAATAAATTTATAATCTACTAATTAAATAAATGAAAGAGTGTAGGGATAGAAATACTTACCTTGGGTTAGACTTGTAAATGCTTCAATCTCCCCTTTGGCTCAAGTGGAGCTTTAAAAGATAATGTTGTAGGTTAAATACTTAAAATGGTTAGATCAAGACCTAGATATAATCAGTTAAGAACTAAAATGACTCATCCTATTGAGCTTCAATGACACCACAATACAAGACTCTTCAAGATAAGGTTATAAGCCACTAACTCTTTAGAATGCTATGTAGGGATAAAATACAAGAAAAATAAGAGATATATCATATCTTAGGAATTAAATATGACCCTTATGTATGGTTCCAATACCCAAAACTAAACGTAGACTCTAATATAAAGTATTGACCTAGCCAATACAATTTGAAGATGTCTAATGGCATAAAATGGTAACTGTATACACATAATATTTTTAAAATTTATCAATTACTGATTATTTCTCTCTTGTAGGAACTCATCATGTCTCAATATATTTGATTGCACACCTTAAAGGGTGAGTAGATAAAGGGGTGGGTAGACCAGTGGTGATTTACAATATTATGATTGCATATACCACCACTTAAAACCAATATAAGTCCATCATATATGTTTCCCTAAGCTTTGACACCTCCCTTACACAACCCTCCAATAAATTCACTAGCTTAAATAGCCCCTAACTAAGCCAAAACATTTTTTACCATCCTCTAAACATATTCAAATAATTCAAACCTATTCTAAGAATTGAGAATGTTACATGACTAAGTTGGCCCAGCCAACTTTGTCTAAGACCCAACTGATTTATTTCCTAAACAACTAAGTCAACTGGGTAGATTATGTTAGATAAAATTCTAGAAGGGTCTAGGGTTAAATCAGGTTATATAAACACATCCTTCACCTTATTTCTAAGAGAGATAGAGAGAATCATTTATTTACACATATTTATGTACTTTTCCACCATTCTACTTGAAGATTCATTACTTAGGGTTTCATACTTCCTTTGGAGATAAGAATCTTGTCTTGTGGGAAAAGTCTTTTGGATGCATAAGAGAAGTCTTGTAGCCTATAGATGACCTATATTTTTTATCCTTACAAAACAAAAAAACCTATTATAAATCACCATTGGCCAAGGGAGAAATTTAGGCTCAAATGGTTCATCTTCAAGGTAAATATTCCTAACTCTTACTCCTCTCTAATTGGTACATATATTTGCATGTATTATCTTATGAATGTATTTATCTCTCCATTCTTAAGATTACCTCTACATTGACTTGAGTAGAGTTATTATTTGCATATTTATTATCTATGTCTACTATCCCTTATTTTTGTCACAAGCTTTTGTGAGTAGTAGATTATATTTTATTTTAATTTTTTAAAAACCATAAGACATAGCTAGGGTTATTATGTGGTGTTTATCAACTAGATGTTTTAGAACCCTCTCTAGTGATATTGTATAGTAAAAGATCCCTTAGTTAGGTCTAGTGGATCCATATTAGTCATGACCCTGATTCTATAAATTTACCAATAATTGGAATGGCTTGTTTGATTTATCTTCTCTGAGCTAAGAGTGAGTTATAGATCAGTTCAACTTCCTTTGTATATATTCTGGTGAACCCAACATGAAATAACCCCTGTAAGTTTTCTTTCATGCTTTAATTTATTTTAATTTATTATTTATTTCATTTTAAAATCACTAGATTGAACCTATTGACTCAATCTAACATTATGTGCACAAGTTTAACACACAGTCGATATGATTGACTATGTTTGGCTTTGTGCAGGTCATATTTAACTACAAGTAACCAGATCGATCTAATTGACCTAGTTTACTTCTTTGTATATAGGTTTTAAAACTTATTCAACCTATTCAAATCTATTATCAAGTTAAAAATATTCATATGGATGACATAGGATAAAAATAACAAAATCAACATCATTAAAATAATTAGGTTCATTCTCACCAACTTAATCATTTATTTCCTTCATTTCAGTCTTATTTTTCACGATTTTTAATCTATAAAACTATAACCCTAAAATAAACTAAGTTGATTGGATTGATTTACTTATATAGTTGATTATAACCCAAGAGACTTAGTCAACTTTCTTGACTATATTTCTTTGGCATTTTCTTCAATAGACAAAATCGATCAATTTGATTTTATTTTGTATTATTTGCATACTCAATTGACCCAATCGACCTAGTAGTCTTCAATAAAAAATAATTAACTCACATTTTTGGTAATTAATTAATATTTCATTTTGTTTCTTGCTTACTTAGAGTAGCACACATAGTCTATCAAGGAAATTTTAATTTATCAATTTAGTCACACTACTTTTTCTTTTATTCAGACACTAAAAAAACCATAAAATATCAAAAATCATTAAGCAATTATACCCAAGGTATATATGCTTATATCATCACCAAGGGGGATGTTGACTTGGTTTTCTAGTCATGTATAAATACATGGTTGAAGGTATATATTGGCAAAGTTCCCAACACTCTTATCATTGTATGATTTTGAAGCAAGGGGGTATCCCCAAATATCAAGCTAGTACCATCACCAATATAGATCCCTTTTAGCCTTAACAACTTGAAACCATCCTTATCTTACCTCTTTATAATTCCATTCTAAATCCAAATGACTATCACATTTATTTTTAAAGTTATAATTTAAAACATTCAAGATGACCACATATATAACATTTGTATTTTCAGCATTACTATTTGCTCTCTTTCAATTGTATGTTGTATTACAAAACTTGTATTTTATATCATTGGTATAAGGTTTGTGTTATGTGTTTCAACTAAATTGACTGGGTAAAACTAGTTTCCTATGTTTTTATTTTAATTTCTCTAATAATTAATGCTAGATCATCCAAACTTATAATTATCAAAACCTATCTTTACCTTTAGAACACAGTTTACTCACTCGACTATGTCTCTTACAATTTTTATTTCCATAGAACATAGTCATTCTATTCGACCCATTATTTCATAGTATAGTTAGTTTTCCTTTCTACTAAACACAGTCATTCTGTTCAACACAGTCTCTCATAAAATGGTCTTTTTACCCTTCTATAAGACATAGTCATCATGTTCAACCCAGTCTATTATGAAGTGACTATTTTATTTAAATTCACAACATATTCAACATGTTTAATTATGTGTGCTACATAATTTCTTAGTTTAACCACTAGTCGACCTATTCAACTTTGTCTCTTTTAGCCTATCGTTCTTATTTTCTCACATAACAATGTTGACTAGTTCAACCCATTATCATACTAATTTATCCTCATTTCTAATAAGTGTTTTGCTTCCCTCCCTTATAATGAATTTTTTATTTGATTATAATACATAATTGAATCAAACAAACATGATGAGTTTCATTAATCCCAATAGGTTTCCTAAAACACACCTTGTGGCACCTACCACAGATCAAATTAATGTCCATGTTATGACCCTCACTACCAATTACAGAACTCCTCATTATTCTTCCTTGGTATTTAACCCCTTATTTTCACTAGAAGATGAAATTGGCATTTATTACATGGCTAAAATGATCTTTTTCATCAATTAAAATCATCAACAAAGAGGTAAAAGGATCCTATAGTCATTTATAACCTCATGATGTGACCTCATACATGACAACCACATTCACCTTCACCTAGATTTTCCCAAGGATTTGGGGAAAATCACTTTTTCATCTACACCTTTCCTCTCTAACATGTATCCTTATCATACTATGACATGATCATCTATGTCTTCTTATACCTCCATGCCAAGTATTTCCACAAAAATACCAATTTCAACCTTTAATGGGGAACTTCAAAATACCCACACCCATATTCTTTATACTAGTGTATCTCTTGCTACTAATGATTCTTATGCTACTAGTGAATCTCATGTTATTAATGATTATTATGCTACTAATGCATATCATGCCACTAGTATGATGCTTGGCAATACCTCATCTCACACTTATAGTGAATCTCAATCTCTTAATACCTCACATAACACTAATGCATCAAATGATGCTTTTACTAGACAAAATAATTCTCAAACCAATCAACTTTTAATACAAATGCTTGACCAAATGCATACATTTCAAAATAATAATGCAAATCAAATGATGCAAATGAAAAATCACCTAATTCATCTCCAAAATCAACCCTACCATGCTTAATAGGGAGTGCAAAGTCCTAATGCCCCCACATCCCCCCTTAGGTATTCACATGGCAACCTCATACCATAACCCCCACTTATCAACAATACTATCAAACATTTACAAAATGAATCTCTTGTAACTTAAATTTCTAACATTTACATAGGAGGTATCACTCCTACCATCATTTATAATAGATCTACAGATCCTACCCTGCATTTAAAAATATTTCAAAACCTTTACAAAGATTGGACTAAGCTTAATACTTTCACTACTACTAAACTCTTAGCTAAAATGCTTTCATGAGATGATTTATATTGGTTTTAAATTGATAATGAGATGCTTTCATGAGATGATTTAAAACCCACTCCATTACTAGCTTAGAAGACTTGTTCAATTTATCAATTCAAGAATTCCAAACTAGTGCTCTTCTCAAAAATAGTTTAGATAATTCCATCAATTGTAAACAATTAGAAACCAAAATAACACAAGTTTTCATCAAATGATCAAAAGATTTATCTAACAAATTTGAACATAATATGGTAGATAAGAACATCTTCCACCTATTTACTAATGCTCTTCACCCTAAATTAAAATATCATGTTAGGAATGTTTCCCCAAAAACTTTGAAATAGGCTCTTGACCAAGCCAAACACAAAGATTTCCTCATATGTCAAGTTGAACCTCCCTAACATACAATCAGAACTCATATGATTTTCAAAACCAAAATCTTCCATGTAACCAATGATGGTGTTACAGATACTTATGACACCATACACACCATCCAAGCCATTATTAGAAATAATACCATGGAGTATGTTTCTCCACCTAATAATAATTATCATCATAATACCATATTTTCTCAAAATAATCATACTAAAGTGCATAAACCTTTGTTATTAAAAAAAATTCAAAAACATCTTCCAAGACCTTTACCATGATATCTTGACCTCACTCATCCTATGAAAACATTTTATGATCTAAATAAATTTTGTTTGTTCCATGCAAGTTGGGTTCATTCTCATGAAACTTGTAGACAAATAATAAATCTTGCTATGGACTTTCTCCTTGGTCCCAACTTTGGTCACGAATACCTTATATGACAATGTCAAAAATATTATGAAGTAACACTTAAATCTCATGAAACTCAAACTAAAAATAAAGCTTTAAATCATGATAATGCTCATTGAGATATATATATAAGGATCCCCTTCCTAATCATCAAGACAACCTTGATCAAGCTACCCCTACTACCAATAACATTGAAATTATTATAGATCTCAACTCCAACGATGAAAATGTGGTTTACATTACTAATATGAGAAGATTAGTTTCTTACATTAATTCAAACCGTACACCTAACCATCCCACCTCTTCAACATTTTTCATCATTCAAGACACTTCCCCATCCCATCTCATATAATTGGGGCATGAGTAAACAACAAAAATACAAGAAACACCCCCAACAACCCAATTTGAGCATACCACTCATACCATTGATATAACATCTACTCTTTCTCCAACTTATATACCTCAAGAAAACATCCCTCAAACTTCAAACAATATTTCTTCTACCCAACCACACAAAATACCTCAACAAATAACCACATCACCTATGCTCAATCAACATACCTTTAACCAAAAATACCTTATCAACATAAGTTTCATTACACATCAAACCCTCCTTCAATGGATCTATTACAACACTATGCACATTTATCAATAATCTTCTCATGGGTTATGATGAATGGGATACTATTGTGAATTTTCCCATATCCTCACCATAGTAATCTCCTAATGCAATTACTATTTGAAATGAACATCCCTCATCCTCCTCATGTAGGATGAGAAGATACCTTATCCAATTCTAAATAAAGCATTATATAATAATGTGAAGAAATGTCCATCTATGTTGATGAAATAATGAAAACCTCTCTCTCTCACTCATTTAGGTTTCATATCTCCTCTATGATTCTCTATGAGACATTGTTTTGTGAACATAAACCTCCCTTATTCATTAGAATTCAAATAGGAGAAATCCAAGTTAAGCATGATTTAATTTATGAAGGCTCAAGTTTGTGCATTAATTCCCTTACCTTTATTAAAACATTTGGATACTTTGAATGTAACCTTAAATCCACACATAGTGCATGCTAAAGATATGATAGAATACAAATGCCTCCTCAAGGATGTGTTTAGATTCCCATCACCATTCCTCCCATCATTTTTCTTGTGAAACTCATGATATTTAACTTTTCACTTTTTACAATATCTTACTCAATCAACCTTGGACACATTACATGAGAGTAGTTGCTTCATCTTCATGATAATTTGTCAAATTCCCTTATAATGGTGTTATATACAAGATTCAAGGGGATATAAATCCTTGTAATTTTTGACAATTCCAAGAATGAGGTGTTTTTAAAATATCACCCTTGAACCCTTACCTAGTGTTCCATTTTGATAATCCCAATGCTTTAACTATCCCATCAACTCTACTAGAGGTTATAATGGTCATCCAAAATTAATTGTAAATATTTCACCTAACTTCTTAGACTCAGATGATGATGAATTGGATGAGACGAGATTAAATATCAAAACTTCTTATCTCTTCCCTAACATCATTTCTCAACTTCCTCCTATTAAACCTTGATCCCATCCACAAACTTTTGATAAAATACTGGTCAATTTAACCAAAACTAAACATTCCATTCACCATGCATCCTCTACTGATAAAATAGTTCATGCATGTACTATCAACTTACATACATCAAATTAAGATGGTGATTATTCTTTATATATCCCATTTTTAGTTAGATTCATTCAAGCTAAAAATGTTGAGGTTCTTAGATATCATTTTTCTTTATTTTAGTCTTTCAACTCTTTTTATATCATTCCTCCTTTTATATTACTTGACATTAGTCTTTCATCTACTATTCATAGGTTAGAGATGGAGCACACACATACTATGACTCCAATCACCATAGAACCTCTTAGGAGTATGATTTTAAATCATGCGATGACATAACATTAACATTTTGCTAAATATCATGATCCTTATAGTTTTCTTCCTCCATAGATGTTAGCCACTCTATTTAAACCCACTACACAATTAACCATACACACCGATGATCCTAATCTAACTTCTTCTCTAGCTTATCCCTTCTTTGGTGATAGTCTTATACCATTACCTAAGATTTATCCCTTCCTTGCACAATGAGAAGATGAGCCTTATTATGATATTCATAGAGTTGATAGTCATTAGACCAAGGATTATCATCTACATCAACAAATGTAGGATTTTTCTTCTACCACTTTATTTAGGATATGTCCATAGTCTATTAATAGATGTATTTTTTGTTTACATGGTACAAATAACCATTCCTCTACTCACTGCTAAAATCTTAGACAATATATTGATACATTTCATCCATTCATTACACATTCAAAACACATGACTATCCCACATCCCAAGCTACTTTCAAACTACATCCCTAAATATGGGTAAGTCTATGTCTTTGGCATCAGTGTACTACCCATCATATTGATAGGTGCTAAGTGTTTTAGTAGCATCTCTAAGATTTCCCAAAGTCTATACTAACACCGGTTATTCTTCTTACTACATGTCAACTGTGAAAGAATGTCCCTCCTTCTCTTTCAGTTACACCTTCTCATAGATATATAGATACCATCCATATTGAGATAACTATTCCTCACATTGAGTATCCCACATGGGAGGTACCACATGAGCATCTCTCTTCTTCCACTACACCTACTTTTTCAATAGAGATGATACATAAGGAAGTCTTTTCATACCTTTATACAATATTGATGAGACTTTGACTAACATTAGAATTTAGTTACATAGGGATGAATTAGATGTTATGTATGACATTTGTGGTCAGATCTGTCAATATTTTTGAACATAGTATGGTGTTCTCTCACATTATTTATCATTCTATTAGATGGTTTAGATCAGATTTGTGATTCATCTATATAAATCTTATATTTTTGAATATCTACCAAGCATGATTTCACTTATCTCTTTTGAATGAACCATCATATTATGTTTTATGTGTTTTACATTATTTCATTCTCTTTAGATTTCTTTTATGACTTATTCTTACTTTTCATGGATTCAAACTTATGCTTATTGTTTCAATTCTTTCACATGGATTCCTTTGTTTTTTATTTGATGATTGTTCATTACTTTCAAACTCAAATAAAGATAATTGTTATTGTGACTTGGTTATAAAACCCTCATTCCCTTAGTATTTTATCTTTACCATATGATTAGTTAGCAAACATGACTTCTCATTGTACTAATTTTATACACCAATTTATTTGATCTCCCTTTTTCCCTTATTTATATTTCACATATTAATCATACATATAGTTAAAACTTGAGATTACATACTAGTTAATAGGTAAGCCTAAGTTATTTAGTTGGTCATATTTCTAGTTACTTATTATCCTATAACAAAAGTATATGTGTATCATTTTTATCACTTGTGTTTTTTATTACAAATCCATATGGAGGAGGAATTGAATAAACCATAAAAAGGTTAAAATCCAAATCATTTAAATAAAATGAAGTGATCCAAAAGGAAAATATAAAATATAAAAGTCTAATCACACCAAAAGACATGATTCATAGCATATATTATATTTCTAATCAAATATCAAACTCCATAGTTGGCCTCATGATAGAGCCAAGGTCCATTGGGGTGCGGTAGGCTAGTAGATTAGGATAGGAGAATTAAAATAATCTATAGTGCTACCTACTTTCTCACACGCGTACCCAATCTTCTAAGTAGACTGACTACTTTGTAAGTGGTCCTAAGGAACATGCAACATGTTTTGGGAAGGTACATCCATTTTACTTTCCTTGTTTATATAACCTTCATGATTTGATCTTAGTATTCCACCTATTTTCTTATAAAACTTTGTGCTTACTGAGAGCAAATATCCTTTGTATTTTGATGGTCACTAGACTCTTAGTGCTTTCCTTCTTACCTAGTATGCCTCATGTTTACTAAGGTTTTATTACACTAATAGGTGTTCCTATAGTGGCATTCAGGGGGAGGGGGCAGGGGGTGAAAGGGTGTAATGGCATGAGTAGGTTGGAAATTAATTAATTAGAATCTAAATTAATAAAATAATTTAACATGGAGAGGTTTGGAAGAGTGGAATTAATAATTAATTAGAAGTTAACTTTTAATTATATATTTATCAAGCTTGTTAAATTATATTTGTTATTGTAGAAATTTTATTTACTTTAAAATAAAAGAATTTATTCATTTATTTACCATGCCAAAATATATGATAGGTGAATTATATTTATTATTGTGGTAATTTTTTTACTTAAAATTAAAAGAATTTATTTATTTATTTTCCATACTGGAATATATGCTAAGTGAATTATATTTGTTATTGTGATAATTTTATTTACTTTAAAATTAAAGGATTATTTATTTATTTTATATTTATTATTTTGGTAATTTTATTTAATTTAAAATAAAAAAATTATTTAATTCATGTAAAGATGACATTATAAAAAATAAATAAAATCAAAAAAGATAATGATGTCCAAAATAACTTATAAAATCGTACAACATATCCAAACGTAGAATACAATCATAATCATATTGAACTTTGTTTGATATACCACTTATTTTATATTAATGTTTTATCTTTTATCTTTATCAATTGAGGAATGTTGGATTTAATATCTAAGAAAATAAAAATGAAATGCTTGATGGCTTGGATATCAAGAATTGAATTTTTTATTGCATTTTTTTGTATATTAATTTATGTCAATCTCTTCATTAAAGAGATGATATTATCCCTTTAATTTTTAAAAGGAAAAATATTTGACATTAAAAATGAGATGGAAATATTAAATTAATAATAATTAAAATTATAGTAACTTAAATTTTAAGATAACAAATATTTGCCATTAAAAATGATACAATAGAATATAATTGGCATAATTAAAATTATAGTAACTTAAATTTTAAGTTAAAAAATATTTGCCATTAAAAATGATACAATAGAATATAACTAGCATACATATATTAGATAAATCTATTTAAAATATACTGATAGATATCATTCTTGAGGCACCTATATCATATTGAATTGTCAATGTCTCGAGAATGATATCTATCAGTGTATTTTACATAGATTTACCTAAGATATGTTGCTAGTTATAAATGCATATGTCTTGATTTTTTTACACTCCTTATTTCATTACAACAATCCATATAATTCCCCTTCATAAATATTTTTTTGTTTATTGGTCATATCCCTAGGGTTTCCATTTGTGAGTTGAAATATAAGACCTTGGATAAGAACAGACATTCCTCACAAAATATCTATTTATTTTTTCCCCTTATACCATTCACCTCATTGGTGCTTACCTTACGAGTTGAAGTATAAGACCTTGGATAGGACCAGGCATTCCTCATAAATTATCACATTAAATCCCATTAATCAGTTCCATCATGTGTATCCACCTCATTAGTGGTATTTTTATGAGTTGCAATAAAAGACCTTAGATATGACCAAGCATTCCTCACAAAATATTCCCATAAATTTCATATTATGACCAAGTCACAATAATATTACATGCTTCAAAATTGAGATAATTTGTGTTACATTATGGTTTACACATCATTTATATACTTCCTATCATGATTTAGTGTATTTTATGCTTACTTCATCAACATTTCACTTTATCTTATTTTCTGATTGCGTGTATTTTTACAACCATTTTATTAAATTTCTCATAATTCCCATTTTAATTTAGTATGATTAATTTTATTTATAATTACCATTTTTTTTCTTTTCATACTTTCCATCTTGATTTAGTATTATTTATTAATTTATTTGTATGTTTATTTTCTTACCATTTGTTATAACATATTTTCCACTTTATTACAAAAAAATTCATACTTCCCAACTTGATATAGTGTGAATTATATTTTTTTAAGCTTGGTGTAATTTTACTTATACATGGTTTGAAACGTTTGTTACTTTTTACTTTACCATTTTGGTTTACTATATTTATTCATATATTTTTATTACACATTTTCCATCGTGATATAGTGTGTATTACATTTTTTGACTATTTATATTTATTTTTTTCACATTATATGATTTTATTTTTAACCATGCATGTGTGTCTCATAATGCTATAAAATAAAACATATGTAACACATTTCCCATAACATATACAACAAAATTAAAATACATGTCCTAGAAAGGAAATACATCCATCAATAAATTCAATACACCTCATACATCAAGAAATGTCCATATAATATATATAACATGAGTCTCATTTAACATAATACAAATAAAAATATAATGTCTATATCTCTAAGGTTGTGCTTCATCATGTCTATCTTATGATTGAGCCATAATATCCATATATGCCTATGACTTACCCCTATGAATAGTACATCAGGTAGTCTAAAATCTTAGACCACCAACATATCCCAATAGATTAGCCGCCTAGGCCTACACACATCTAAGATCTATCATCGTAACTATATGGTAATCTTACTTTTGGACTAATGTCTACCAAGCCCATGCCTCTCCATCTCAAACTCCTACAAGTAACTTTAGTCCATCCCCATGTGTCTCTAGCTACCTAGCTTCCTCTCCCACCAATCAAAACTAGCTAACATATGCTAGGGCAAATGATACCACAGGTTCCTCCATAGTAGTAGTATTAGGATGCCATAGCACCCCATCTAAAATATCTTGATGGCTGACTTGAACTATGAAACCACATCTAAATTCCTCTTTGGACATATCTGTAAAACATAAAAACCATATATATCAAAACCATGTATCTATACCAAGTACATAAAAAACTATGCAACTAGTGATATGTTCAAAAATTTAAAACTTAAAGCATTTCTTACCAACACTAGTGTCACAAAACATGGTCTCCCTATCATCCCAACCACCAAACACCTCTATTATATGCTACCTCAACATAAATACTAACTTGGAAACACCACTCATGCATTTCATGGTTCTCTCATCATTTGTTTCTCTATAAACTAGTTGTGTCTAGCCTCCATTATGGGATCTCCATGTGAAACCATTAGCACCTATGTTCTCTCCCTCTGACAGTGCCTCCATCTCTTATGTGATCATGGTGGTTGTTGGTCCCTATAATGTCTCTATAGTAGACTCACCTACATCCTCACCCTCTGCATCTAAAATTTTCACATCCTCTATCTTGAGCCTAGTCACCCCTACTATTGTGTCTAACATGCATATGGTCTTGCTCAATGAGGCCTAATGATTGGTATCTCTATAATTACTCCTACATCCCCTCTACCTCTAAGCTCTCTAGTATGTCATGCCTAATAAGCAATCACTAATAAGGGATCCATTAGATGTGGTAAGCCTAGCTATCCAAGTACATAAGTTATAAGATGTGGCTCCACCCATGAGGTATAATTTATAATAATGTGCACATACTCCAATCTAGTAGACACAGTAGCCTAAGTCATCCAATTAGCCATAATATCAATATAGGGATGCCATATAATTTTCCCTTGAGTAATGGTCCAAAAATTTAGGTTATGAGGCACAACAAGCATAGCATGATCCTATCACCATCTTACTACCCAAGGTAGCTTATCATCCATTACATGGGGTAACCCAGCTAGTTGTTACATAGGAAACCTCTCGTATATCTAGGCACTCAATAAAATCATGCATCTCATAGTTTCTTACACTTGAGTTAGCATACCACATATAAAAAGCATAAGCAGGCTACTACATACAATAGTACTTTCCCATACTACATATTGCATTAATAAAAATGTACTAAATCAACCATGCCCACTTTTCTAACTAAGTCAGCCCTTTATTATGCAGTCATCCACCCCCAACAATACTATGTCACCCCTCTACTATGTTGTCAACCACTTTCTTACCTCTCATCTTTTCCAACAAATTTAGCTGGGCTAACTCTGCTTGAAATTAGTGGTGACTTTTCAACCATTTACCATAAATATCTTAGGTATTTATTGATCTAACTCTTTCCTATCCATTATCCCACTTTGTTCCTAGTTGACCTACAAAATTCCTAGGTCAATTTTCACTACCTAAATTTCCCCTAACACTTATTTTTTTACCTCGCTTAATTTCTATTAAACTTACTAAAAAATGGAATGAATGCACTTCCTACCTAAGCTACACTAGCCACATCTACTAAGCATCCTCCATGTTGTATTTGTCATCTCCTAACCATGGTTACTTTATGTGTTCAACTAGGCCACTCAGAGCTTTATTTTTGTAGAATAGTTTATAAAAATTACAAATGAATTAATTTTCACCTTATTTATATTTACTATTTAAAATTATTTACCTGTCAATCATTTACTACCATATTCTATATTTTACTCATAACTTTATTTCTACTGGGTATTTTTTTAAACCAAAAGATGTTTTATAATCTTGATGTCATGGGGAATTTTTCCACATATTATATGTATAGTTTGCAAAATGTTCAAATTTTTTCTTATTTTATAGTTTTACCTAATGTTCCATATATTGGACACCTATACATTTCTCTCACTTCATTTCTACTCTATAGCACTAAATTATGTAAATGTTAGGAATAAAATAGAAATTAATGTAGAATAATTTTAGAGAATCATACTATTAAGAGATATAAACAAAAATAAAAATGCACAACAAGAAGGCAAGATTTAATGTGGTTTACCCAATGTGAAATACATCCACAAAGAAACACTTGCTCAAATTTTATTACAATCCATAAGAGTAAAATCCACTCTCAGATTAGTCTTGTCATGATTACAATGCACAAAATATTATTCAGAGTTGCACTCTACAAACTCTCCTAAATTCACACTTGAATTCACACAACCAATTCACCTTCTCAAAACATAGTTACACACTCTTTGATGTATTACCTACTACATCTATAATACATCAATAGGTAACCCACATAGTGGTTTACAAAACAATGGGTATCAAAACCATGGGCTAAGTCAACCCAAAATAGTTCCCCATTAAAGGGGGTCTAGAACCCTGGCAAGAATACATAAGAGTGCATAGTACATTTTACTATATAGTATTTGAAATACATTTTAATCTATAAATAGGCTCCACAACATAAAAATATCCCACTTATACACCGATTTCCTCTGAGCAATCTTCTTAACCCTTCACTATCATCTAAGAAGGCAAAATTAAACTGAACATAGATTCAATTTTTCCCTTATGACCACCTTGGTCATCATGTCTATAAGATTCTAACTGGTATGAATATTCTCTAGCTTCAACTTCTCTTCCTTCAAATTTATCTTAATTAAATGGTACCTCAATTGTATATGCTTCATCCTAGAGTGGAAAGCAGAGTTTTTTGATAGATGTATAGTACTCTGACTATTACTATATAGCTTCTCTTTCTCTTGATTATGCCCCAAATCTTCAATCAAATATTGTAACCAAATCATCTCTTTACTTACCTCTATGTCAACAAAATACTCGACCTCTATGGTTGATAAATCCATAAGTTTCTATAGTCATGAAATCTAGCTCACTATTGTGTCACCTATAGTAGATACATGTCCTAACATACTCTTCCTAGTATCTAAATATCTAGACATGTAAAAATATACATAAACACACAAAGTGGTGTCTAATCTACCATAGCTTAAAACTATGTCATGGTCCCTCTCAAGTACCAAAGGATCCACTTCACTGCCTGCTAGTGGTCTCTACCTAGATCACTCATGTACCTACTTACTACTCCCACTGCATGGGCAATATCTAACCTAGTACACACCATGACATAAATTAATCTACCAATTATTGATGAGTAAGATACATAAGACATTTGGATTCTCTCCTTTTCTATCTTGGGATACTACTCCTTTAATAAATTAAAATGGCCTACCAAATGACTCCCAATAGATTTAGCATTATACATATTAAACCTCTCCAAGACCTTTTTAATGTAATCTTCTTGATATAAATTCAACTTTCATTCCTTCTTATCCCAAGTTCTTCTCATACCAAGGATTTTTTTTGTTGCCCCTAAATCCTTCATAGCAAAGGAATTACTAATTTATTGCTTAAGTACCTTTATTTCCTACATGTTCTTACCTGTAAATAACATATCATCCATATACAAACATAAGATAATGTAACTACCATCATAAAACTTCTTGATATATATAAAATGGTTTGAATGACACCTGGAGTATTCCTACTCCATCATGAAACTATCAAATTTCTTGTACCACTATCATGGAACTTATTTCACGCCATAAAATCTCTTCTTAAATTTACACACCATGTTATTCTTCCCTGTGACCTCATATCCCTATGGCTGCTACATATATAATTCCTCATCTAAATCACCATGAAGGAACTTATTCTTCACATCTATTTTCTCTAAGTGTAATTCCTCTACTGCCACTATCCCAAGAACAGTCCTAATAGAAATCATCTTTACCACTAGAGAAAAATCTCATCAAAACCATTTCCCTCATTTTGTGCAAACCCCTTTACCACCAACTAATTCTTGTACCTTTTATTTCCTCCATCATCCTCTTTATTTTTATACACCCACTTATTCTAAAATGCTCTTTTACCTTCAGGTGGGTTTACTAGATCCCAAGTCTAATTTTCTATGAGAGACTGATGCTCCCCATCCATTACTTGATCCCACTTCTTCTTAACATCTACCTGCATTACTTCTTCAAAAAAAATTAGCTCTCCATTATTAGTGAGTAATAAATAATTAAGAAATGGATAAAAAAATTAGGTTCCTTTCTTGCCCTATAAGACCTTCTCACCATAGGGTTTTGGGGTTCTTGTGGAGTAAGTCCCTGAACTAGTTTCTTGGACACTTTATCATCTACAATGTCCTCTAATACTATGTACTCTTTTTTGGAATCCTCTCTCAAATCTTGAAACTATTGTTTATACATGAATTTTTCAATAAAGACCACATCCCTAAATAAAAATATTTTCTTGTCCTTAAAACTCCAAATATAGAAACCAAAGTCATCATCACCATAACCAACAAAGGTGTATTTTTCATACTTAGCCTTTAACTTAGTCCTATCATCTTTATCAATATGAGCAAAAGCCTCATAGCCAAATAATCAAAGAAATGAATAATCAACCTTCTTAATAGACCAAGTTTCCTTAGGTATGCCTCCATCTAATGAAGATGAAGCACCTCTATTCATCAGATATAGAGTCATGTTTATAGATTTTGTAGAAAACTAAAGGGGTAGTCTTGCATGCAACTTCATGCTCATAGCACACTCCATGATAGTCCTATTCATCCTTTCTAACACTTCATTCTATTATGAAATATTAGAACTATCCTCTATCTTTGAATTCCATTCCTAGAATAGTAATCAAAAAAATCATTACTACAATATTCCTCACCATTATCTAACCTCAAACATTTTAACTTGAGACCTATTTCATTCTCAACCAATATTTTACATATTTTAAATGTATCAAACACATCATATTTTCTCTTAATTCCATACACCCAAATTTTCCTAGTTGCATCATCAATAAAAGTGATATAATAAGATGAGCCACTAATAAAAGATACCTGAACAGGCCGTCATACATTTGAATGAACCAGCTCTAACTTATTCACCTTCCTCATAGGTCCAACCTTGAGAAACTTTACCCTTTTTCATTTTTCATACACACAATATTCACAGAGATCTAAATTAGATCCTTTCAATTTAGGTAACCTATCCTTCAAAATTTGCATACACTTTTGGCTCATGTGATCAATCTTATTGTACCACAATATTGCATTTACATCTACATCAGTGAAATTATAATAGTTAACACTACTTAATAAATATAGGATGTCAACCTTCTTACCTCTAGCTACCATAAGATCACCTTTATTCACCTTCCAATAATCTATTGTAAATGTCACCATACAACCTTGAATACCTAGTTGTCTTACGGATGCCAAATTTTATCTCAACTTGGGCACATGCCTAGCATCCTTCAGTAGACAAGTTTTCCCATTCTACATATTGATCTTAACACTTCCTTTTCCTACTATGCTACAAGGATCATCATCACCAAGATAAACATGTCCAAAATCCCCTTAAACATAATCAATAAAATAATGCCTATGTGGTGTACCATGAAAAGAATCCCCTGAATCTAAAACCCAAGACTCAATAATATTATCTATGGAGAGAATTAATGCATCCTAACAAACATTACCTGTTGTCACATTCACCTCCTTGGTGTCTTCCTAATTTTTATTCTTATTCTAAAGAACCCAACAATCCCTCTTCGAATGCCCAATCTTTTCATAGTTCTAGCATACCATCGTGCTCGTTGATTTTGACCTTCCTTGACCATTTGACTTTCCACACTTTTTTCCCCTCTAAACCTTTGTTTTTCTCTACTCTCCACCACTAAAGCATCACCTGAAGTATAATTTTCTCTATATCTTTTTTGTCATGTTTCCTTGTTAATGATTACTTTTATGACATCCTAAAACTTCAACTTGGCATTGTTAAAGACTGAGTTGCTCACAACCATTACCAAGCCATTCCAACTCTCTAGTAAGGAACACAAAATAAGTAGATCCTTGACTTCATCATCAAATTGAATTTTTATAGATTTAAACATAATCACAACCGTATTAAATTCATTCAAATGATTAGAAATAGAACCATTTTCATGCATCTTCATATTAAATAATTTTTTCATTAAAAATATGCTATTAGAAGCAAAGGGTTTCTCATATAACTTCCCTAATGCATTTATGAGACCTTCTATGTTCTTCACTTGTGATATATTAAATAGGACTAAAGATGTAAGGCATAATCAAATGGCCCCAAGTGCTTTCTTGTTAAGCAACTCCCAAGCCTCATCTGACCTACCCACTAGTTGCTTTACTTTTCCTCCAAGTGGAACATGGAGGTCCTTTTAATAGAGGTAATCCTCCATCTACGTCTTCTATAAACCAAAGTTATATCCATGGATCTTTTCAACCTTTGATTTTTTATCATCAACCATAGCTCTCACTTAAACTAATAACCCTTCCTATGATTCAACACTTCAACAAATAAAACTTGAAGCATTGATATCAGTTGTTAGGAATAAAATAGAAATTGATGCAAAATAATTTCATAGAATCATAATATTAAGATATTTGAATATAAATAAAATTACATAATAAGAATTCAAGATTCAACATGGTTCACCTAATGTGGGCTACATCCACCAAGAAATACTTGCTTAAATTTTATTACAAGCCACAAGAGTATAATCCAATCTCAAATAAGTCTTCTCATGATTACAATGCACAAAATATTGTTTGAAGATACACTCTAAAAACTCTCTTAAATTCATAATTAAATTCACACACTCATTTACCTTCTAAAAACTTAGTTACACACTCTCTGATGTATTACCTACTACATCTATAATACATCAATATGTAACCCACATAGCAGTTTTACAAAATAATGGGTACCAAAACTATGGGCCAAGTCAACCCAAAATGGTTCCCCATTAAAGGGGGTCTAGAACCCTAGAGAGAATACATAAAGAGTGTTCAGTACATTTTAATGTATATTATTTGAAATACATTATAATCTAGAAATAGGCTCCACAACATAATAGTAAATTTATGTATTTTTCAATTATATCCTTTCCTTTATCTTATTTTCTTCTTATTGTAATTCATTTAGCTCAATGTTGTGTGTTGATGTTTATTTTCTCGAAGCACCATCCCATGCTGTAACTACATGACACATTATGAACTTTGAGTGGGGAATATATATAAACACAATATTTTTAAACTTTATCAATTATTGATATTTTTTCTCTTATAAGAACCTGTTGAGTCTTAATCTCTCTAAGTTCACATCTTAAAAGGTTTATCAGGAAAGGGATGAGCAGACCATTGGTGCTTCATAAGATTTTTATTCTCTATACCACCACTAAAACCAATACAAGTCCATCTTATACATTTTCCTAATATTTGACACCTCCCTTACACATTCCTCCAAGTAATTCACTACCTCAAATAGCCCCTATCTAATCCAAATCCTCTTTTACCATCCTCTAAACATAATCAAATGGGTTGACCTTATTCTAGGAATTAATCACATTATGAGACTAAGTCATCCCTTTTTACCATCTTTTTTGCTTTGCTTGTTCAAGTCCTAATAGGAGTGCCTCATACTCTACTATGTTAGTATTTTCAAACATGAGTTTGTAGGAGTAAGAAAATATTTCACCATCAGGTGATATCAATACCACCCCAGCACCTAAACCAAGAAAACTATAGCTACCATCAAACTCTAAAGTCCATATCTTATCTTTTTATACTTCTTTTTGTCCTTGTATCTCCTTATCTAATTTGAGGTAGTAAACTCCATGATCTGATTCTTTATAAAGAATAAGTGATGTTGGATCATCAGACTTAGAAACTGTATACTTGGACTTCTTTTAAGGCTCAAGTTTTTTATTTATTCCTTTAATGGGAATGTGAGCATATGACCAATCCATATTGATTTATCCACCTATATATTTGTATAAGTTTCTACTTAGAAACATTCTATAAGAGACAGGAATATCCACAACCAAAATTATCATTTTGAGTCTTTTATCTAGGAAAGCTACCAGGACAACTTAGGCATCTTTGATTTATCCAATTAGGGGAACTCATCTCTTTATTGAGTAACATATTCCTATTATCTTAGTCAAAGTGAGTTTGAGGGCATTAGCTAATTTACCTAGCATAACATTATTTGAGGCACCAGAGTCTATGATATAATTTATCAACTTGAAACCATTGAACAAGAGAGAGACATAGAATGGCTCTATCCTTTCAAATGTGAAAGTAGATATGGGAGAAGTAGTTGTAACATTGTTTTAGGAAGGAACCTATTTTTGAGTATTAGAGGTATTGACTATATTATTTGACCCTTTACTTTGAACATACTTGACTAGTTTATTTAGCTGATCTAGATAAGACCTCAAGTATTCAGCTTATAAAATTTGAATTTTAGTTTTATTTATGTGATCAATTATGTGAAAAGAGGGTATTGATGTAGATAGAGCAAGATTAGCTTTATAAATATGAGTTACCGGCCTATGATTTTGAGAAGAAGAAGCTACATACTTATCTTTTACAGCTAAAGAAGGTAGAGGACTACTACTTTTAAGAATCATTACATCTGATCTAGAGTCTCCTTTCTCTTTCTCTTGCTTTTTGGAAGCTTTTTCACTATCTTGTTGAGTTTGTGACCTTATAAACACTACAAAAGAGTGACTATGATCTTCTTCAAACACTTCTTCATAATCACTTTCTGATTGATATTCAAGGTAACATATATTGGAGTCATCAGTAAGATGTACAAAGTCATTTTCATCAATAAGACTTTGATGAGTATCATCAGTCATTTGATCTTCTTCATTAATATCAACATGATTTTTTAGAGTATCTTTAACTGTCAATCTTTGTGTAGGACAAGCAATGCATTTCTTGTTCTGATTATTAAAATTATGTGCAGGTGCATTTCTAGTAGAAGAAGCATGAGTACCTTGATAAATTTACCTTTTGACTTGTCTCAAGTCATTATTCAACTTCTACAATAGGGGATCAATGGTCTGTGATGTGTTTAAAGCAAAATAATCACCCTTAAAAGTTATTTTCTTGATCTTTCCAGCCATTATCAATTCATCTTCAACCTCTATAGAAATATTTTGAGCTACTACTAAATCATCTAGACATGCTCTACATAGCTGATAACTGACCTCTGGTAACTAGGAATTAATGAAGAATCACTTCTAATTATCTCTAGTGGGCAGAACAACTTGAGGGATTTTATAGAGTAACTTGTTAAACTTTACAATGAAATCTTGCATGTGTTCATATGGTTCCTTTGTGAGTTGAGTCATTTGGGTAAGCAATTTATGAGAATCTTCAACAAATTTAAATCTCTTCTCAAATTGCTCATGCATAATGGCCCAAATTACTATAGTGCCAGGATCCAAATGGTAAACCATTCTATAGCTAAGTTATGCAAGGTCTCAATGAAGAGTCTAACTGAGACATCTTCATTATCAACACCAATTACTCCACAAATTACAAAGAAGGTATCCAAGTGTTCATCTAGACTTTGTTTTCCATCACCAGTGAACTTTGGAAAAAAAATTCAAGACCCCTTTGGCAAGTCATGGAGAGGAGTCAAATTTAGTGGGCTAATCATTACCCCCCAAGGAATAGGAAGTGGTAGTGTCATTCTTATGGGAATAAGGAATTGAGGATTAGTGGATTAGATTATTCCTAAGGAATTGTACTATAGTTGATTCATAGTATTTTGTGCTTGTCTCATGGGTAAAAGGATGGCTCTTCTTGTTCTAACTTGGATGGGATATCTCAAATTGAAATATTCTTGTAATTCAAATAAGTCATTAGTTTGGCCTTAAGCTCTCCTTGCTCTAGTGAAAGGTTGATTTACCAGATTGAAGGGAAATAATTATTCTAAAGATTTACTCAAGTAATTTGGTTTATAATCAAATACTTAGGTGGTGGTTACTTAACATGCAATGAGCTTGAGATAAATAAGGCATAAAACAAAATGCGGATAATAAACATGTAATAACTTGAAGAATAGCAATCCATCTATTTTTAAAAAGTGGAGATAAATTCAGCAAGGATGAGCTTTACTTATAGGTGTGTAACTACATCTACATATAGTGCTTAAGACCATGGTTTGAAATATTTAGGATATTTGGAGAATAGGATGTCAACCTGCACTCATCTCGGGTTGTGTGAGTAAATTAATTTTAGGAGTTTAGTTCATAATTCCCCAACAGAGTCACCAAAAATTGTTAGCTAGATATTTTATAGGCTATAGAAAGTACCTAGATAGTCATGAGATTAAATCCCCTTCATTTAATAGTGAATCTCCCATATGCTTATGTCTGCTTATAATTATTCACATCTCTTAGTTATTCATAGATTATACATATTATGTGCAAATTATCTTATTTTTTGGGTATTACTTTAATCACAGAGTTCATGAAACATAACAAGGTGATTTTGTAGTAAGTAAGCAGTTATTTTAGATAATATGTAAAGGAATTTTTGTAAATGTACAATGAAAGACTAAAACATGTGAGAAGAAAGAAGTTGCACTTCACAATAAGTAATTTTACAAATCTTATTGAATCTATACAAGTAAATAAACATTCAAAAGATGATAATCCTTTTGACAAATGATTAAGAAAGATTGGAATTCACATTAATATTTAAAGATAACATAAATTTTACCATTTTAATCTTCACAAATCCACCAAATGATCTCTAGAGACGTAAAGTTCCATAGAAATCAATGTCCTTCTTATTCACTTTGAACTAATTTCATACAAAAGAAAAACTCAAAAATCTAAATGTAAAGTTTTAGATTTCTTAAACTCTCTTACTTTAGTTACAATTACTTTTCAAAAAATTATCATCCTCAGACACGCAGGCGTGCACTTATATTTATAGAATTTTAGAAGTCAAAATCAAATAGGAGACAACTCCTTAAAAATTTATAAGTGATGTACTAAAAATTGGGAATCATTGAGAGACATCTTCCTTAAATTTATCCTATGTGGAATGTAATGGATATTGACATGTATCACTTCTTAGTTTCCTTGTTTGGATCAAATACAAACTCATTGCATGTTGTGCAAAGGTTTTTCAAGTAATTTGCTTTTACAAAATGACATCAAGTAAAGGAATTTAGAAAAGTTACTTGAGTCTTAAATTTTACAAACTAATATACTTAGACAAGTAACTTCACTAAATGACTTTACTTAAATTAATTACTTATAATAAAGTTACTTTAGAAATATTACCTAAAGAAAATAGAAGAAAGAGGGAAGAAAAAAGAAGTTGATAAAAGGAGTAATAACAATCATTACACATCATGGACTTCATATTTACACTTCTATCTATATTTAATATTTTGGGACATCATGAAATTTATTGATGCATCATCTAATTTGGCAAGTGATTGCCTTTTCATCTCATACCTTAGCAATTCTCTTTCTAATTTTTTGTATTATGATTTTACCTTCTCAATCCTAGGTTTGAGCCTCTTAACATCATGTTGATTTTTTATTAACTCCTTTATATATTTTATTGTGAAAGGAGTAGAAGATTCTTAATTTTTTGCTTGAACTATTAATGTAACTCTTCAAGTGTTCTTGAATGCAAATTTGAACTTATGAGGTAGAAGATACAATCCTCCAAATCTACTTTCACATCTCAAGCATTTTCTTCAAGAATTTTTAATTTCCTCGATCATGGCTTCAAAAATGCGTAGGCAAAAAGATATAATGATTTCTTCTTGCCTTTCCTTATTTACTGACCCTTCTATAATAATTTGGTCTTCAATCAAAACTTTTTCACTTAAAGCATTTATCCCCTCTAGGCTTTCCTTTTGTAATTCAGATATTCCATTCTCATTTTTAATTTCTTTCATCAACACCTTTAGTTGTGCCAATTTATTTTTAATGTCAGCCAAGTTGCTTGGGACCTTGGGGAACCATTTTTGAGTAGTAGGCATCATATTCTCTATCCATTCATCAATAGATTTAGCCTTATATCTAGTTTCTTGTACCTCAGTTATTACTCACTGATCAATTAAATCACCTAAAATAATTGACTATTAAGGAGTGGATCTTACCACTTTAACAATTATTTCACCCAAATTTGTAATTTGTTCCTTCAATTTAGCTTTTTCAGCTTTCTCTTCATCAAGCATCCAAAATAGAGTATTGATCGAGGTTTGAGTATCTTGCTTCAAACCTTCTATGGTAACTTCTCCAAGGGATATTTTAGTGACTGTTAAGTCTTATTCAATGATTTCATCCTTAATTTTACCTTGAAGAGGAATAGATACCTATGCAAACTTATGCCCTGATTATTCAATTAACAACTTAGAAGTTACTTTAGCACTTTTATGTTTTTTTCCTTTTCTATCAAGACTCTTTAATAGATACAAATCAATATCCTCCAAATTTATCAATTCTTTAGTCTCAAGAACTATTTTCAAAGCTAACCAGGATGAGAAGTCTAAACTTAGAGGATTATTTGAATGTATAACCATTTGCTTTTTATTATTTCTTACTACTAAGTCCTGGGAAAGAGCTTCTTGTGCATCTAAAACATCTTGTACTACATTATGAACTACTTTCTCATCCTTTTATTTCTCTTTTTATTTCTCAATCTCTTTTCCCTTTTCCTTCTCCATTTATACCTCTTTTTTCCTTTTCCTTCTACGTTTCCTTTTCTACCTTTGCCTCTTGTTCTTTTTCTACCTCCTTCTCAAGTTCAACCATTTCCTTTTATTTTTCTTGTAATACCTCCTAAGATAAGGTCACTCTTTTAGAAGTTACTTATTTTGACTCCTTCTAAGTGGTTGGTTAATCATCTGAAGGGGGTAGAGGTGGAGTAGTGAGTGGAGAAAATGGAGGAAGAGGAGGAGGAACATCAGTCTTATTTTGAATCAGCTTGTGGGGAGGCCTAATGCTATGAGATTTTAGAGGTAGCATGAGTATTTATAGATCTATGGTAGGTGTAGTATAAGTAGAAATAATGGATGGGGAATTACCTATAGAAGTGACCAAAGGGGGTGTGGTAATATCTAACTTAATTGGTTCTTTATCTTTGACCAAGGAGTAAGTGTCATCCACATTCTTCTCCAATTTTAGTTTTTCAGGTACGTGATTGCTTTGTCTTTAAATTACCTTCCTTTTATGGCTTATTTGATAAGTTTCAGTCATCAATATCTAATAAGTTTTAGTCATGAAATATCCCTTATTAAGAATCCATGTGGAATTCATGGCAAGGACCATATAAGTTTTATCTACAATAGTTTTAATTTTATCTTTTTCAAAAAAAATCTCTAGAAGTGGAGCATTATCCCCTCCGCCTGCATGATAAGTATCACTAGTTACAATTCCATCATCCTCCATGTCCTCTATAATTGTTTCTTAATCAAAATTATGAATCTATTCAATAGTTAATCTACTATTGTCTCTCTTTTTTATATCAAACTCATCCCTAAAATAAATCCAAAAGTCTTCAAGTGTAGGGATATGCATATACTCAAGAGAAATTGTATTTTGAGCTAGACCTCTACAATCAAAATTTTCTCTAACTTCAAAATGGTTTTGATTATAGTTATGGTATATTTTATTTTGCACTTTTGTCAATTTTTAAATGTTGGGGCAATGATAGTGACCAATAACAATAGGAAAACTGATAAAGGGGTTGTGAATATTTGACTTTAAGTCATGCAATTCAACTAGTTACCTACACAACTCCATAAGAACCCATTTTTCAATAGGGTACTAAGGTAATTTCACTAGTTTACCTAAGAAACCACCAACTTTGATGTATGTGAAGTTGAGGAACTGAATGAAAATGCATCCATTTTTGGAAACTACCTCTCATGTTGATCAGATACTCTCTTGTGTTTCAGAGCTACATTTAACTTACAAATTATTTCATAGAAGAATCCATTATTCACTATCTTATAATGCTTGTAGTAATCAGAAAGAATAAATTGAGGGTAATGTTCATATATAGGCTCTATTTCCAACATTCCTTTTATAGTTAGCCTAGTAAAGTTTTCATTTGATGCTGCAACATATACTAGATATGAGGTCATTTTAAAGTCAAAAGTCTACAAGATACTGCTTAACTATTGGTTGATGTTGTCACTTATCAACCTTGCCCATTGAATCATAGTAGAGCTCTTAGTGATGTTAATGGTTTTAATGTATGCATACATCCAAGTTAAGAATCACTTGGCATTCTTCTCCACATTGATTTTGCACAATAATTGAGTGATGTCATCTACTTTTTGAACTAATTTTGAGCATACTATTTGCTTTGGGAACCTTGAGGACTATTTAACTTTTTCAGATAATTTGTGTTCATTATCTTGATGCACTCTATTATATTATTCTCCCATTATCTTTTAGCTATTTCCATTATTATATCAATCACTTTAGATGATGTTGGGATCTGTAGATAGTAATTGAAATATTGAACATCCAATCTTATCACTACATTACCATCAGTGTCTTTTGTAGTACTAGTAAGAGAGTCATAATACTTGGCACGTGCTAGGACAAACTTAGAAATTTGTGTAGAACTTGAAAATGTTGTAGCTTGCAGATCCCACTATTGGTCATTACTTGCATAAGTGGAGTTTTGGCTACATCTTTGTATCTCTCCAACAAATTAGTCACTGACATATGTCCCATATTTATATCACTTATTGTTGTTAACTTAGAAGTGATACAAGATTCAATAGGGTACCCTTTATACTCATACTTCATCTTCAGTTCTTGTGACTTGACTTTCTTTGCTTTTATTTTACCCTTCCTACTTGGCTCTGGGATTTCCTCAAGTGCTAGCTCAGGAACTTATTCAATTGGAGTTACTTGTACTTATACTTTAGCTAAGTCTTCCTCTAATCATTCTAATCCTGACATTGGTTTTGATTAACTCTAAAAAAATTGATATTTGATTTTGAATAATTAGTGACTACTCCTACTAGTTTATAAAAGGTTGAAAAAATGATTCAAGTGGTTATTTTAAATAACGTTTTTAGGAAAACTTTGGATTTCAAGCAGTATAAAGTCTTGAAAAGCCCAAGTAAATCATAGTAAGTAATAGGGTATCACAACTCTGGATTAGTCTAGATAATCTTCAAGTCTTAAGTATTCAAGAATCCAAACAGGTAATAGGCATGGATAACTTTGGGTTTCTTTTAGCTAATAAATTTGGGTTTGTATTAACAAGTTACTTGAGTTTAAAACCCTGAGTAAGTAATGAGTAATGAGGAATCTAGGTTCCACTTGAGTACCTACTTTGGTTTTTACTTGGGTAGCTTAATGAGTTTCTCAAGACTTAAGACTTCAGGTTTAATAATGTAACTTGGGTTGAAAGACCTATAGAAGTACAAGTAGTGAGTTGTCATAAATCTAGGTAAACAAGTAGTCATTGTTAGCCTAGTTAGGTAGGATGCTTGAGAGTCTTAGGTTTCTTAAGGCAAGTAACTCAGGCTTGAGACTCCAAGTAAGCGATAAGTTATGAAAAAATTGGGTTTCTTTGCTAGGTCAATAGTCAACTAGGTTTTTAGCTAGGGTTTCTCATTCTTGGATTTTGAGTGGGTTTCTAAAAGCTTAGTTTTTATGATATTTTTAACAAGACTTTAAAAAAAAATTACATGCAAAAATGGATTTGAATACAAGAAAAATGAGAAAATATAGTGAAAACTCAAAATGGTGTACACAAACTTATTGGTAGGAAAAATAAGATTTTCAACAAGGAATGGAAGGAGAAAATAAGAGGAAAACAATTTAAATACCTTGAATGTAAATGGGTCAAGATAAAATCACTCCAAAATTGCTTCAAATTTTGTAAACAATGTTGATTGAGGTTCATAGGGGTAGTAACTTGGTCAAACAACTCAAATTTTAGGTGGGAAATGATTTGGAATTCCTCAATATTTATATTATCCAATCCATTAATGATAGTAGGAGACATTTGTGAATGAGCCATGTAAGCCATTATATTTTTTTCAAGTTTCTTGGACTACTTCACCTAGTTTGGCTCTTAGAAGTCAAGCAGCTTCACAATCCTAATTTGGTCTTCGTTGCTGATTATTTTGGGTTCATAAACCTTCACTACTTCTACTTGTGGCTTTGAATAAGTGAATTTAATTCAAAAACCTAATTTAATTTAGGTAGTGTTATGCAAGTTTGTGAACTTACTTTACTTGGCTTCTAATGAGAAGTAAAGTTATTTGACAATTTTAATTTGAACTAATTAGTGCAACTTGGGTTTGTGGACCTACTTTACTTAATTTCAATAAGTGAAGTAACTTAGAAAACTTGAATTCACTTGTAAATGAGCTCATATACTTTGATTTTTTATCTTCTAGGAAAGATGAGTAAATAGGTTTTTTAGTGATGGCCTTAGGTAGATGTTTTCAACCTTCTAGATCAATTTGAAGAAATTGAGAAAAGAAAGCAATCAAAAACAAAACTACTAAAGACTAAGTCTTTATTCAGGGAACTTATTTAACAAGGACAACTAACTCACATAAGACAAAAATGCAAAATTTTAAAAAGGGTAACCCAAAATTTCTAAGTGTGAAATTTTTGGGACACCAAATAGTTTACCATTTTTCACCCAAAAATCAAGTGGAAGACTGAAGACTAAGGTTGTGAACTTATCATTGGTAAAAATGTTGAGAGGGTACAATAGGAAGCATTCCAAAAAGTTTGATGAGAATATGGTGTATATTAATCTTGTATACAATAGGTTAGTTTATTATTATACTATTAAAACACCATTTAAAACTCATTTTGGATATTACCTCCATGTGCATTTGATGTTGTTTTAAGACATCCATACATAGGAAATGGAAAAGTGAACCAAAAAATATAACAAGTTAATATGTTCATTGAGAAGATTCAACTAATTCACCTCCAAGTGTAGAAGAGGTTGGAGTCACAAGCCAAGTATAAGATAAGGCATAGCCAACATACGATTTAGTATAGATTTCTTGTTGGAAACAAGGTATGCTTGTAATTGAGTAGATAAAGGATCCAAGGTAAGAATATGAAATTTAATGCTCTAAGGTATATATCTAAGTGTTTAAGAATGATTTTAAACTTAACTTTCCTCCTTATATGAAGAATTATTTGGTTGTTAATGTTGAAAAATTACATTTTTTTAGCCTTCTATGTTAGAAAATGAAGATGAAGATATGTTTCTACCTTCAATTGAAGACCTTGATCTTGATAGTAAGTTTAAATTGAAGGAGAATTTTCTTATACAAATAAATTAAATGATAACATGAAGTGGAGTGAAATAACATTAGTTGGTTGGGTTAAATGGACCACTACTTAGAAAGGCAAAATGGTATTCCTGATAAAATGTGAGGAGATTCCCTCACCTACCGAAGTCCTAAACCTTTTAAGGACTAAAAAGACTCAAATTTGGGTATACCCATAGGAATTTTATCCATGATGGTGGGTTCAGTATGTGACTTGAAATGTCATATTTTAAATATATATGCAATCTTACCCAAAACTTACTATAATGACTCCTACCTATAAAAATAATCTAAAATCTTCAATAATATTCATTTCAATATGGTTTTAAGATCCAATAAAGTAGTTACATATATCAAATTAATGTAGCTCATTTTAGTCTATGGATCTAATAAAATAATTACATATATCAAAATAATATTTAAAAAATAATGTCTATGGGTAAGTATAGGAAGATGATGGGACAATTTATGGACATTTTCATGATTTAACCATAAATGCATACACGTTATTATATGTAGGCTTGGTAAATACCAATCCTATAATGTGTACATGATATAACATGTCCATGTTCCTAAGAATGTGTATTATTAAAATGGGGTGGTTTACTAGAATAAATGTTAAGTATAAGGATTATACTTTAAATTTATTTTAGTAATTACAATAAATTAGGGTCACTCTACATCTTATATAATTGGTCTCATAGTTCCATGAATTACAATTTAAAATATAACTTTTCAAAATCTAATTTGATCAATACTTAGTCATTTTCAAGATTTTAGTATTCAACTTGGGGATTTCCAGGTGTAACGTTTGACATTGATATCCATTTTAGGTAAATATATAGTCATTTTTAAGGTTTTGGGCCTTCTAGATTACTTGTTGACACTTCTAGGAGTTATAGGTTTGTCAAAATTAAAGTTTATAAAAAAGGCACACTCAACCACTCTTTTATGCTAATTTTACTCACAATTAGGTCCCTTATAGGCCAAAAGTGACACTTGACAACACCATAATCATTTGTGAGCAGGGTAAATGGGTCAATTTTGGGAACATTTATGTGTGGTCGCTCCAATTTAATGTAAATTCATGCCAAAGTGGTGTGCATGTGGGAATGCATTGGTGACCCATGCACACCCAACCATCTCTTTAAGTCAATTTTACTTGTGATTAGGTACCTTATAGGCTAAATGTGACATAAAAACACCATATCCACTTATGACCAAATTAAATGTAAACTATTATAGGTAAATTTGTGCATGAACACCCCATTTTTCTTCAAATTCAAGTAAAAATGTGTGATTTTAACAACATAAGTCACATTGTAAACCTTACACATCTAACCATTGATTTATGTTGGTTTTACTTGCGATTAACTCCACTATAAAAAAAAATTGAGACAACAACACACTATCCACTTATGACCATGGTAATGCAAACAATTTTTGAAACATGTATGTGTGATCACCGTAATTCACTTTTAATTTAATATAAAGTGGTGTGATTATGGAAAAATAGGTCACATTGATGACCTGCCACACAAAACCACCACTTTATGCCATTTTTACTTGTAATTTGAGGGTTTATATGCCAAAAAAACCAAAAAATACCACATCCACTTTTGATGAGGGAAAATTCAAATAATTTGGGACACATACATGCATGATCAACCCAATTCACTTTAAAAGGCCAAATTATTGTGATTGGGATAATGTAGGTCCCATTGGTAATCAACACACACCCAACCACCCTTTTATATTGATCTACTTAAAATTGGGTCCCTTATAATGAAAAAGTGATATAACAACACCATATCCATATGTCCATGGCAAATGCAAATGTTTTTTAGAACATTTATGCACAATCACCACAATCCACTTCAAATCCAAGCCAAAGTGGGGTAATTAGGGCAACATAGGCTTCATTGGTGACCTTCACATGCCCAACCACCCTTTTATGCTAATTTTACTTTTGATTGAGTCCTATAACAACCACCCTTTTATGTTTATTTACTCATAATTAGGTCACTTATAATAAAAAAAGTGATATAATAACACCATATCAATGTGTCCATGCCAAATGCAAATGGTTTTGAGCACATTTTTGCATGATCACCCCAATCCACTTAAAATACAAGCCAAATTTATGTAATTAGGGAAACATAGGCTTTATTGGTGACCTTCACACGCCCAACCACCCCTTTATGCTAATTCTTAATTTTGATTAGGTCCATTATAGGCCAAAAGTGATATAACAACACCATATCCCTTGTGACTAAGGAAAATGGGGATAATTTGGAACACATTTATACATGATCACCCTAATTCATTTTGAATTTAGGCAAAAGTGGCATGAATGGGGTAATGTATATTTTTTATTTTGTGTGTGTGGGTCACAAATGTGATTAAGTCCCTCATATTCCAAAATCCACACAACACCATATCCACTTGTGACCAAGATAAATTTAGATGATTTGGGGCATGTATATATGCAATCACCTAAATTTACTTTGAAATAAATAATGGTATGATTAGCATAATGTGGGTCATATTGGAGATCCATGCATATCCAACCACCCATTCATGTGATTTTTATTTTATGTTATGGTTATTATAGGCCAAAATCCACACAACAACACTATATTGATTCTTATATAAACTATGGGGAAGTGAGATTTCCAAAGTTATCTCATAAATCAACATGATACACTGAACCCCATATATCTATATGATGTTATACTATAGGTAGTATACCTCTATCATGTCATGTGTATCCTCTATCAAGTCACATGTATAAATAATATACACACACATGAGATGAGTTGTTTTTGAGCCATGATCCATGGTTATTATCTTAAGACAAGAGACAGTTGATTGGTTTTCTTGGGTATTAGGACAACCTTGTTATTTTTAAGTGTACAACATCAATGACTTGGTATGTAAGTGACTCAATATTTTGTTAGTTGGTATTGAAAAACCATATTATCAAGTATTCTCCCCTTGATTACATAGGGCTCATGATCAAGCCTATCGATTTCCCCATAGATAAAGCTCTTGAACAAACCCATATATATATAAGGTAATTATCACCATATCTAATATATATAGGGAACATGTTATATTGATATATATATAGTCCCCTAAATATATAAATAGAGAGGTCTCTCATATATAGATAGGGGGATTGTATATGTATAAGGGTTGTGTACCCCTCACCCTCCCTAGATATAGAAATGGGTGGGCAAGTTCACATATATAGGGGTCCTCAAATAATATAATAAATTAATCGAGTCTACATCTATATATAGGGGTCCTCATCCTCCCTAGATATAGATAGGGTTGGTTGAGTTCCCATATATAGATAAGATCCCTTAATCTATTTACCAATTGAGTGATCGATTGACCCTATATATCTATTGGGGCCCCTATCCCTTTATATTTATTAATATCAAATATATAGCATTAGTCATCAGTGATTTATGCATGAGTTATGAGTAGATAGTTTCCATTCTTCCCATATTTCTATATAGGATAAATATAGGGATTATATAATACAGTGGGCACACTAGTGGGTGGTAGCTATCTCCTCTGTGTGTCTGTGTGTGTGTGTGTGGCACTCTTATAAAAATACTGACCATATATATAGTTGAGGTGGAGAGAGAGGACCCATAATAGATGAGGGGCACTTGATAGATGATTGACCCTATATATATATGGTGAGGGCCCCAAATATATATTATGGGGGTGAGGAGGGCTCGATTACTATATCTATATAAGGGAAATAACCGTCCTTAGATTCTAGTGAGTAATGTGAAAATTTGCCCTTCTATTTATATAGGCCATAGCTAATATATTGATGAATTGATGGATGGTATGAACTCAATTGATAGTCTAAATTGAGGGATAACACTTAATATATAAGGGTAACCATGTGATTAGGAAATGATTAATGAGAACCCATACCCATCTTGTGGAGTCAATGATTCACTAGGTTGTATTGTATTATATTACATATTTATATATTATATCAAATCACTCTATTTTATTTTAGAAGAACATTAATTATTATTGAGAAAAAAATCAATGATTTTTGATAAAATAAAGGGAGATATGCATACACCATTCATTTAATGTTGATCACACAAACTATACCTAAGCTTCTCCATACCTCTATATAAATAAGGGAGGGACTGCATTTATTTATATTGAAAGATAAATTAAAAGGAGGGGGGTCAAGGTAGAATTCTTGAGCTCTAATAATAGTATAGAAACCCTACCATAAAAGTCCTTCAAATTAATGGGTACAATATTTTTGTAATTTATATAAATATTGTTGTTGGTACACTTTTCCAAGTAAAAATGGATGAATGTGCTTGTACCACTAGGGGAAATGCATGGATGTTCCCATGCATGATTATTTTTATCACAAATGAATATATTGTTATTGTGTTACTTTTGGCCTATAATCCCCATAATCTCAAGTAAAAATTACATAAATGGGTGGTTGGATATGCACAGGTCACAATGTGACCCATATTACACCAAGTACTCCACTTTCACTTGATTTAAAAGTGAATTTGGGTGATCATACATATATGTGCCCCAAATCATCTATATTTTTGCTAGTCACAAATGGCTATGGTGTTTTTATGTGACTTTTGGCATATGAGGGACTTAATCACAATTTAAATCAATAAAAATGGAAGTTTGGGTGTGTGTGGGTCACCAATACAACTTGTGTTTCCCAAATCACACCACTTTTACTAGAATTTTAAGTTCATTTGGGTGATCATGCACAAATGTTCAAAAAATTATATTCATGTATCTGGTCACAAGTGGATATAGTTTTTTTTATCACTTTAGGCTTATACGTAACTCATCACAAGTAAAATCAACATAAATTGGTCATTTGATGTGCAAGGGTTGTAATGTGACTTAAATTTTCACAATCATACCTTTTTCTTTAATTAGAGATAAATTAGATGATTGTGCACAAATTTGCCTAAATTTATATGTATTTACCTTGGTCTTAAGTGCATATGGTGTTTTTGTGTCACTTTTAGCCTATAAGGGACCTAATCATAAATAAAATTGGCATAAAGTAGTGGTTGGGTTGCATGAATCACCAATGTGAACTATGTTTCCCCATGCACACCACTTTGGCATGAACTCAAACTAAATCAAGGTGACCATGCATAAATTTCTCTAAAATTTTCCCATTTACCCTGGTCAAAAATGATTATGGTGTTGTCAAGTGTCACTTTAGCCTATAAGGGACCTAATCATACGTAAAATTGGCATAAATGAGTAGTTGGGTGTGTGTTGATTTGTAAAATTTAATTTTGACAAACCTAGAGCTTCTATAAATGTTAGAAAGCAATATGAAAGGCCCCAAAACCTTAAAAATGACTATATGTTTACCTAAAATAGATATTAATTGTAAAAGTTATGCCCTAAAATCCCTAGGTTGAATACTAAAATTCTAAAAAATGATTAAGTATTGACCAGATTAGATTTTTTTTTAAATATCTTCAAATATGTACTCGTGGATATTTGAGACTAATTCTAGAAGATGTAAAATAACCCTAACTTCTTATATTTACAAAAATTAAAATAAAGTATAAAGAAATTAATGTAACATTTATTTTAGTAAACCATCCCTCTACCTTTCAATTGTTCACATTACTTATTTTCTGTGTCTTCAATAATGCATACTCTTAAGAAAATGTATGCAACATAAGATGTATGTGTTATATCACTTAAGTTTACAATGTATATGTGCTTTTGATTTCTATACATTTAAACACATGATTCTATGCTCAAAAATGGATTAGATTCTTGAGACTAAGTCCTAGACCTACACACACACAACTAAATCCATGTTTTTAACTAAGAATAAAAAAATCCAACTTGTGCCATTATAAACACTATGAATTTCATTGATATAATTCCTAAAACTATTACTATAACATCGAGCACACTCTTATCTATCCAAATATATGATTTTTTTTTTTTACTATTTTAAAGTTTTCATTTACATTGATTTCTAGGTATGTCTTTTTATGCCACTAAATGCCACAACTATACATGTTTATATTTAATTTTTTTTTCCCTTTTTTTCATAAAAATTCAAAAAGTTATATGGTTTCAAATTAAGCCTGATTCTATACACATTGGAAAAAAAAATCATTTTTTTAGGTAGTTAACAAGGGTGTACGATTGGCTATCCATTTTTTATCATTTTTCATGGTCTATGTACTTGTAAAATTAATAAAAATAAATAAATATTCAATAATTTTTTAAAAAATATGAAAACTTGATGTTCTTATTTAAATTTCCCCCAAAGGGTTTTTAGAAATACTCAAAAAATGAGGGGGTACATGGTCAGCTATCTATTATTTTTTTAAAAAAAACTAGAGTTCCTCTTTGAATATCAGATGTTTGACCTACTTATAATTGACCATTTTCATTAAAAAAATAGAAATTTAAATACTAGACTCGAAATGCTATAATTCATGATCTTATATCATCTTCAAATTTTGAGTGTAGCAATCTTAAATAATATATACAAATTGAGATTTCCCATTTTTTAGAGAAAACAAATTCCACTTAATACCCCCTTTGGCCCATCATTTCCCTCCACTTACCCCTATATGTTATATATAGCATTCATTATACATATTTAAAACATAACATGCATATGTCATAAGTAACATTTGTAATAAAAACATAAATTATTATTAAGTTGTTTTTTAGATAGTCATTATTTTTTATCAATATTATATGACTAAAAATGTTAATTATTATTAAGTAGATTTTTAAATGGTTAACATTGTTGTTCTATAAGTGGTCAATATTATTACTTTATCAATATCAATAACTATAAAATTAATTTTTGTTTTCAAGTTTTAAATATGATAGTCGTGTTTTGTATTAATCTACTTATCTTGATTTTAGCTTTTGGGGTTCGGGGATTTTGGTTTTAGGGTTTTAAGTGTCACATCTTAGTGTTTTTTAATTTTAGTTTTCATTATATTTTAGTTTTAACTTTCCCTATGTTCAAGTTTTTCTTGTTTTATAGATTTTGAATTCTAATATTGCAAGTTTTAGCATTTTCAAGTTCCAAGTTCTAATTTTCGTATTCAAATTGTTTATTTTTAGGGGTATTTTATATCACTCAAATTTTCATTTTTGGAGAGTTTACAAACTCAAAAATGTTGGGTTTGGGGTTTCTATTTTTATATATTTTTAAGGTATTCATGGGTTTTACCCTAATTTGGATTAAGGTGGATTACTTAATCTAATTAAAATAAAATTTTGTATTGTAATTCAGATATTATTATATATCATTCAAGCATACATCTAAATGTAAAAGATTGAGATTAATTATTTTAATTAGACAAGTGGAATATGTTAATTGTATAAATTACAACAAATGGATGAATTTTTGGGTGCCTATATGATTATGACTATATTATAAAATATAAAATCAAGATAAAGCAAGTTTATAGTTCATTCATTTTCTAAACTAATTTTTTGTCTATGTAGGTTCAAATTCATCGATCCAAGTCAGTATTATCAATTGATATTAACATGTTGCTTAGGACTAACTTGTGTGGAAATGAAGAACACTGAATATTCAATCACCTACACATGTTTAAGTTTGTTATGTATTCATGAACTTGAAATCTAATGATGTGTGAAACTAAAAAAATCAACCTCCTTTGCCTTGAAATCCTAGGTGTTCTTATGAGGGATAGTAACTTTAAAAAATAGGGAAAGTGTTATGGTTTGAAATAACTCCAATCACTAACACCTTAATGGTTAATTATTGCCTACGTAATTGATACTATGAGGAGGTAAATCAAGCCACATGTATATCTCTTACCAAGTGTTATTATGCAATTATTCTCCTTTTTATATGTATGCATCTAATGATTTGGTTTTGATACTTGATAGTGGCTACTTTGAATTGGCTTATGACTACTCCTAGTGATAGATTAATAATTTGGTAAGAATATAAAGTATTTTGTCAATGTGCAATAGTATATAGATGTGTTTTAAATAAGTACCAAGTCCCTTTTGAATGAGACCTTGAATTTTTTAATGTAAGTAGAACTGGGTTATGAAAGGAATGTCAACAAGATCATTCCAAGCTAAAGATCTAAAGTATTAATATAAAAAGCATCACAAAAAGAGTTGTAAGAGTTAAAAATATATATGAAAAGATAAAGGTAATATCATATAATATCCATAAAATGAATTCTATATGTTACAAATGAAAATCCTTGCATATATAGGCAAGGACAAACAAAAAGTACATCAAACTAACTAATGTGGGATAAATCCATGAACGGACAAACTAGGAAATAGACAAAAACTATTTATAGAACCTAGAAAACATGAGAACCAACTCTAACACCCCCTAGGTGAAGCTAGGGGATTAAAAATAGCCAAGAAACAAAGTGTCATATAAATTATGAGTCCCTATAACAAGCCCTGATGAGGTACTCATGTACAACATATATCCATGAAATGGAAAAAAGAAGAAAACCCATATGGATAAAACTTTCCTCCAAAATGATTTAAAAGAGAGAAAAGAAGAAAAGGAAGAAAGGAAGGACTTCATGTGTAATCCCCCTAAGGATAAATTCCTTCACCTTACATGAATATCAGTATTATATATATTATGTGGATGAAAACGACATAGGGAACCATCTAAAAATATGGTGAGATAGTCCCAAAAATAAAATGTTCTTCCCATTAATGTACCTTCTTCCTGAGTGTTATGAATAATATGTCCTAAAGACACATCACTTATAGAAATATCAATGCCAATAGGAGATAAAATACCCTATAAGAGTCTACCAAGATATCCATGAGTGTAACCCAAAGAGTGAAGTATGAAAGATCCAAATCCAATAGTATGTTTCTCAAAGGAACCAAGCACATAAGCAGGTGGATCCAAAGTGGGACAAGCAACAAATGTAGTAACAAGAATATCAACAAGCTCCAAATTAGAATGTGCAATAATTATAGGTTTCTCATTAAAATCAACATCAAAACACATATCCTCATAAAAAGAGGATTAAGTGATGAAATAAAAATAATTATGGCACAATAAAAGTCATCCTTAGGAAGGCATGATGGTGTCTCATCCATTATCTCCAAAATTGATGTTGTAGGTGCCACATCATCAAAAATCATGTGCTCTCAATCAATAAAATGGATAAGAAGATTATAAGATATATGAGGAGTAATTGTTACCTCAATCAAACCATCATAAAAATATAATTCATCACTAATAATTGAATAAAGTTGAATAGTGAGAGGTTTAGGAGATAATAGTGCCTCATCTAGATCACTATCAAGAAGTATGTCCTTACAAAATGAAGAGGGATCATGATCCATGTCACTAGTAAAGAGAGAATCCTCACTAGGATAAGAAGAAACAAGTGCCAATAATGCCTCACCCATGTCACTATTAAGATTCAAATCCTAAACATCAGTGTCATCATCAAAAGATAAATCCTTGCTAACAAGAGGAGAAGGAAGTGGAATAAAAGGAGGTGGGGTAAAATAGGGTGAAAAAGACCCAAGAGACTTAGCATCCTTATCAAATAAGGATAGAATAGCATCCCAATATTACTTTAGTGATGTGGCACATGTGACATAGCATTGAAAACTATCTAAAACATGGAGGTGAATCAAATAAAGAGATTCATCTTGAAGATAATTTTTCTCTTCACATAGGTGCCTGATTCAGAAAATTCTTTCACTACTAAAAAGAGGACTTCAAGGAGATTCCAAAAATTGGTCATAATAAATATTCTAATAAATATCCAAAGAGATATTAGGCTTTGATACCATGAAAATAAAATCAATAAGATCATTCAAAACCCAAGATTTGAAGCATTAATAGCAAAAACATCATAAGAAGAGTTGTAAGAGTTGCAAAGATGATATGCAAAGCCAAAGGGAATATCATATAATATCCATAAAATAACTTCTATATGTTACAAATGAGAATCTTTTCATATATAGGCAAGAATAAACAAGAATTAATTCAAACTAACTAATGTGGGATATATCTACAAAAGGACAAACTAAGAAATATATAAAAACTATCTATAGAACCTAGAAAACATGAGAACCAACTCTAACAAGCTATATATCATGTCACCAACATGCTATGAAAATGGGCTAATCCTAAGATAAAATACTTGTTTATTATATTGGTTTAGTACTAAACAAATTAGGTCAGTATCAACTAGTGATACTGATCAAATTTGGAAGAACTAACCTGTGTACAGGATGACTAAATTGAGGGTCTATAGATGTCTATGTGAGATATTTAGCAATTTTGAAATAGGTAGTGAAATTTTCATAGACATTTTACTATTATAATAAAATGGTTAACTCACAAGATAGCATGCAAGTGTGAGAGAATGGTAGATTAGGACCTTATTTATATGCTCAATTCATGTGTGGTAAATGTGTGTCAAGCTTATCATTTTTAAGTACTGAAGACCATATTTTAGTGCCTATAAATGACCCCATTTTATTTGAGTAATGGAATACTAGAGTAAAAATATGAAATATATATATATTTTTTATAACACACTTTGTATTTGGTATAAATCTCCAATTTTGCAGGTCACTAAATAACAACACCTGTAGTCATGTGTAGTCAATTTCCATAGATTGATTATTTTAATATAAAACTAATTTTTTGAAATTTCAAAAGTATGAGGATTAGAGTAAACCTTTGTCTAAGTGAAAACCATGTTTCCCTTGTAAATTGTTTCATATTATTCTTCCTTATTGAAGCATTAAATAAATTTATGATTCTTTACAAAAGCACATGGATAATTGGGGTGATTTTGTCCAAAATCCTTGTAACTATGTAGGCTCTTAGGTTGGGAAGGCAACATGCCCCAACCCTCATTTATGTGAGGAAAATTACATAATTTACTAACCTAAATAACCATGCATGTAATAAATACAACTATCAGGCCAAGATCACTCAAATAAATTGAATAAACCATTATGACTTATATATTCAATTATATAATTTTGCTCAAGTTCACTCTGTGCAAACAAAAATTATGACCGAAAGAAAATTAAAAATGTTTATGCCCCCACCATGAATAAAATTTTATTGTATAGTTTTTCTCAAAGCACCATATAATGCATGATCAAAATTGAATGAAAATTTTGCATGCTCTCATCATGATCGTAGATCTAATAAGTGTGAAATGGAATGACAACCATTTGTCATTCAACTATAAACTATGTTGTTGTGTATGTGCATGAACTAGGATCATACCCCACAAATATCATGAAAGTGTGTATATGTGCATGAATAAGTATCATGCCCCCTAAATATGTGCTAAATAATTTTAAAAAAAATTATGCATTGATATGTTGAATTTTAAAACTTTTATCTTAAATGTATGTGTGTGTGAAAACTTGTAATTCATGTTCATCTAGATTATGCACATATGCACCCAAGTGTGTATGTATTTGTGCTGAATTAATTATAAAGTGAGTGTATATGCATAGCATATGCTCCTATAAGCTATATCAATGTGCCAATATATGTCATGTATCTGAACCATTTTGAACCTCTAATATTTGTAATCTGATCTAATTTTTTTCTCAAGGTTTATGTCTTTATGATAAGCCCATTTTAATGCCCCAATTTTGATATGATGGACATATCCTATAAGAAAATCATATCAAAATAAGAGTTAACTTTATTATGTTATGTAATATAGCATCATGTAATATCATATAAATATTTTTAGAATATCTCATCATAGTAATGTATATGTTGATCAAGGTATGTATGTAAAATATGTAATGCAGGGAATATACGTGTCATGTTTAAACAAGTGTATCAATGAAGCATACATTAAAAAGATATCTAAATAATACTATGTAATAAAAAGTGCAATTTATAAATAGTGGTACCACTAAATCTCAACAAGTTAAACAAAGGCAAATATCTCATGTGTTAATGTCACACATAAGTCTAGGGACAACATAAAAGGGACATAAATTTGTCACAATAAATAAGGCCAAGGGCCATGTACAATGGAAAATAAAAATGTCACAAATAAGGGACATCAAGGATGTCACATCAAACAAGACCAAGGGCCACACATAATAGTCAAATACAAAGTAGCCTATCATGTAAAAGAGTAAGAACATCAATAGAGTATAGAACAAAGAATTAGTCTACATCATCTATATGTATCAATGTCACATCATAATATAATACCATATCCATGTATCACTATGTAATGTATCAATAACTAGTAAGGCATTTATAATCAATATAGGTATCTCAACATCTTACAAAGGTCATAGAAAGATATAAACTATAATATTAAAACTTATGGAACAAGGTACAAAGGTCATAAAAATATATAACCTATAATAGTGAAACTTATGGAACAAGATACCCCTAGTATCAGAATGGCCACTAGGTAGAGGAAATTACATATATATGTCCATGTGTAAATTTTAGTCCTACATAGTACTCATATACTGTAAAATACATGTATGTATGAAAATAATATTCCATCTACCAAACATGTCATAAATACCATATGTAAATAGTGTAATCTAGCTACCATGTCTTGATTAGGTCCTGATTTTAGATTTTTTTTTAATATTTGAATATTTTATACTTCTCAAATTTTTTGTATATTTGGAAATATTTTGGATTTATAAAATCTAATAAATGATTACATTAATGAAAGGATCATGAGAAGTGCCTATATTAAATGGTGGAGGGGTCTTATATTGTGGATGAGAGGTACCAATTGTAGATGATTTAGGATCTAATAAGGATTCATGTGGTGTACCATATATATCATGATCACTAATAATAAAAATTAGTTTATGATGAGTAATTCTAGATGTTTGAGGACTCTTTGGGGTTTATTTTATATTAGGAGGTTGTTTTTTTATCTATGTTCCATGTGGAAAACATTAAATCATATTCAAATCTAACTATGTATTGTATGAGATAGAATTATATGTGGGCTATGATTAACTCTATGATGTCATCGACATTAAATATTTGGATATCTAATAGGCATAGCTATGGTTTTTTAAATTAGATGTATATATAGATCATGTATGTGTTTAATAACCAAATTTTTATAATTATCCTAGATAGGTGTATAAATTATATTGTATAATTATCATGAATACATGTAGCAACCATATTGTCATAACAATCATGAAAATGTATATCAAAAATATCTATATAATGATCCCAAAAAAATATATCAACCAATCATGGTGGTGATGGGGGTGGAGGAGTATATTCCATTTTCTATAGAGGGTATTCATGCCATACACCTATAACTTTGAATGTTATGTTGTAGTATATGTAATTTATACATTGGTATACTATGGATGGTACTGCATGAATTTTTTACATCCATGGTCAACATGTCGAAGAATCCATTACCCTATAGAACTAGGAATGGCATGGACTATGGTGTATCCTACCTGGAGAGGTAGTACTATGTGTTATCCTTGATGTTAAAAAATTATTTCTCCACCCATTGGGCAATAATAAGTTACTAAAATGTAATGAATCTAGTTATCCTTTTGTGGAAATAATTGAATGATTTTTTTTTAAGATATTGTTAACTTGCACTCTCCCTTGATCTATAGATTATTAATTAAATATTTGTATCTTTCTATATTGGAGGAGATATAAATGCGCCCACATCATATTTTTCCTTATCATTTACAACTTTCCCTTGTTTAGTTTCTTTTCTAGTTAGAGGTCAAGTGACCATTGGTTCCATAATGGGAACATCTTGGGATAGATTAGCAATGGTAGAATTTGAACTAGAATAAGATCTCATCCTATAATAATTATCTATAGAAGTTTGATGTACCATTTATTTATTTATTAAAAAAACCCTAGGATGTCTTAGTCTTCATCAAATGAGTGTAGAAGTAGATGGATAAGGGGATCTTGTTGACTAAGTGTCAAATTTTCCAAAGTTAATATCTATGAATTATGTAATGTTTTTTCATAATACATAAAAATCATTATCTTGATGTCCATTAATACCATGATAAATTCAAAAAGGTTTTCCTCTAATTTTATTGAAATAGTAACGAGTGTGATAATAGTTAGGAGGCAAAGTGATATACTTCTTAGCCAATAATGTATGTAGAATATCATATGGTCATTCTCTAAAACTATCAAATCTAAGTGGTTTTTTCTTATTTAAAGTTATTTTATTCACTTTGGGTATTGCTTTGTAAAATTATTCTTTCCATTTATATGGGACTTTGATTTGACTTTCCCTGATTAAATTTTTTTTCTTAGGAGGTCAAATAGTGTCCTTTGCTTCCTTGTGTGGCATTTATTATTGTATATTAATGTCTTCATGTGCCTTCTTTAGATTAGTATGAGGTGGAAATTCCTCTTCTAGTGTGAGAGTCTTATAACATAGAGCTTGGAATTATTCATAAGTGTTATAAAGAAATTTAATTTGAGAAGATAGATGAGGTCTCTACAAAATATGTAATGTGTTTCCAAATATGTTGATTGGTATATAAATTGGTGCACATAGTTATTGGATCATAAAATGCAATCAAAATTGGCTCTAATTTTCCTTTATGGATAGAAGATAAACATTCATATGTAACTCTTGGCCCCTTATTTTGAATGTATCACATTAAATTTTTCTTTTATAATCCAAGACACGAGTGTAGAAACTGACTAGGAAAAGAGTGAAACCAATGCAACTATTTTCCAATTCTAGTAAAATATGACTACCATCATATTTTCCATTTAAACTTTGAATTCTATAATATGTAACTAATAATCACTACTTCCATTAGACATATGAAATGTAAGCATGAGGAAGTTATGGAGTACTGGTACATTTATAATATTGCACATAATTGGGTTTATAAATATAACTTTAGAATTAACCCAAGCATGGTATTGTGTGCTATCTATGGTTAGGTCATGCATTCTATCTTTCAAGGCACCCACAACATGCATCAAGAGATGACTTCTTGGTAAGGCATATTAATACCCTAAGTTTCAATTAATGGTTAAATCTTATTATTGTAATTTACCATAGGTACATTATTATGAATAGGTGAAATGGCTCTAGGCATGGGTTGAGAAGAAACATCACATTCATGTGTAATATCATATTTCAAAGATTCACATTCTGAAGATGTATCATTGCCTATTATGACATTTTCATCACATTTTGTTTCAATATAAGGCTCATTTAGAGAGAGATATAGACATTTTATTTCAAGATAATATAAGGAGTCATTTTGTTTTTGTATCAGTTAGTATTTCTAGATAAATAGAGTGGATTTCACATTCTCTTGCCATTTGTGGAGAGCGAAGGAATTACACTTTCTTCACAATTTTTTGCCATTTATATAGAAAATGAGTTTCACATTCTTTTTCCATTTCTAGAGAGGTAAGGAATTTCACATACTTCATATTATTGTTCCATTTCTAGAGATAGAGAAATAATTTCACATTCTTCTATTTTTTTGCCATTTCTAGAGAGAGAATGAAATTCACATTATTTTGCCATTTTGGTTAATGAGATGAAATGTTGTGGAAAATTTTAGAGATAAAGAAGGTGTATTGGAGAGATAACCTTTAATTTTTAACTCATAAGGTATTCAAGAAACATGCATGTGTCCATTATTTTTTTGCTCATCTTATTCTAGTGTATGATTCAAACAAGAATGCAAAGAGGAAGTAGGAGAAGGAGGATCTTATATTTCATCATTATTGTATTTATTTTATTCTTCACTATATTCTTCATTATCATACCAACACTCTTATTTTTCATCCCCATAATCATAATCATAATCATGACACACATATTTTTCATTTACATAAATAGCATCATTAATCTCACATGTTTGGTTATTAGTCCATTCATTATCATACGCATAATGGATTGGATTTATAGATAATAATAAGTCCATGGGATGAGGGTCATTTGAGGTCTCTGATTGATTCTCCATGTTAAACAAGTTATTGGAATATAGGCAAGGCCTAATTTGATTAGGTAAACAAGCATGGACGCAATAAATAACTAACCATTCCAATATAAACATGAGAAATTTTTGAAATCTAAAAAATGTTTTCATAGAAGATAGTATATAGAAGAAATATAATTTGAAAATAAGTACAATGTTCATCCCTAAGGCTGATTTAATAAAAATAGTAAATTACAAATTCTGTAAAAATACTTATAATATTTTGGTAAAAAGAATAGGTTTTTCATCCATTCAATACAACTAAAAAAAAATTGGACATTTGAAAAATAGAGTCACTTTTATCTAAATATTAGCCAATCAAGGAAAAAATCAAATAAATTAAAATCCTAATAGAAGGCTAGGGCCAAAGGTGAAAATATTATTTGTGTGTTGAAATCAAAAATCATGTCATTAAACAATGGGACAAAAAAATATGAAATTTTTTTTGTATGTAAGGAAATAAAAAATGAAATTTGAAACCCTAAGACAAAATAATTAAAACCTTAGAAGGATGGTTTGATCAATGTGTATTGGTTCACTAATATATTTTACCCTAATTCAGATTAAGGTGGATTACTTGATCTAATCAAGATATAACTTTATAATGTAATTCAGATATCAAGATATGGTATTTAAACATATATCTAAATGTAAAAGACTGATATTAGTTTTTATAATTTAATAAGTAGAAAATACTAATTATATAGTAAGTATAACAAAGGAATGAATATTAATATTTTTTGGGTGACTGTATTCTAGAAGTGAAAATTAGGATAAAGTATGTGGTTTGTTTGGTTCTGGAACTAATTATTTGTTTGCACAAGGTTGGTTTTAGTAGTTTGGTTTAGTATTGTCGATTAACACTAACATGTTAGTCAATATTGACCTTATCAAAAGTAAGAAATAATGATTATACAATCACTTATGTATGTCTATGTTTTCTTTTTATTCATAATTTTGAACCTGATGATGTGTGTAGCTCAATAATTCAACCTCGTTTGTCTTGAAACCCTAGGTGAGCTTGTGACGCTTAGGAACCTATAAATATGAGGAAGTGTAATGGACTAATCTAACCCAATCACCATCATTTGATATTTGATAATTCTTATTTTGACTTAAATTTAAAGTGATTTAGGCTTGGATTATGACTAATCCTAGTGATAGATTAATAATTTGAGAAGAATAGGGTAAATTTTCTCAATGTGTAATAGTGTATAGATGTGTTCTACATAAGTGTTAAGTCCCTTTTGAATGAGACCTTGATTTATTTATACATGAGTCCAATTGGATAATTTCTCATGCCACAAACACACTATGTAAATGTTTTGACCCTAAGCAGAGGTTTGATTTTTGAAATAGTCATTGTTGAGAGCAAGTTGGTACCAACCAAATCAGGTTAGTATCAACTAGGAAACGGACTTGTCTACATGTAGATTGAACTAAGGGTCTAGATATGTATGTATAGGATATTTAGCAAGTTTTAAATAAATAATGAGATCATGTAGGTCTATAAAAGTATAACTGAAGGGTTTACTCATAAGATATCATGAAAATGTGAGAGAGTGGTGGATTTTGACCTTTTTTATGCACTCAAATCATCCATGGTAAATGTGTGTCAAGCTATTCATTATCAAGTACTAAATCCCATATTTTAGTATCTACATCAGGTACAAATCTCTCAATTTTATAATCTTTCAAGTTTTGAATTTCATTTTTTTTTTTTTTTTGGTTTTTGGGTTTTACATTTCATACTCATGTTTATTTTTAATTAGTATATTGTTTGTGTTCTTAGGATTTTCAAGTTAAAGGTTTTGGGGTTTTAGGTTTCATCTTTTTCATTTTTTATTTCCAATTTAGGTTTGAGTTTTTAGGTTTTAGATGGAAATTTTCAAGGTTTTCAAGGTTTTTATGTTTTCGGGGTTTTCAACCTTTTAGGGATTTTAGGTTTTTGGGATTGAGCTTTTTAAGTTTCAATTTTTAGGGAGATTTATATCAAATTTATTTTTATGTTTTCATGGATTCTAGGGTTAATATTTTTGGATTCAATGTTTTGGGGTCTTTTATGATTTTTATGTTTTAGGTTTCAATTTTTGAGGTTTTTAGAGTTTTCAAGTTCTAGGGTTTAATTTTTCTATGTTCTTCATGTTCTTTAGGGTTTCCAATTTTGGTGATTTTTAGTTTCGATCTTAAATTTTTGGGTTTTAGGTTTAGAGTTTCTATGACATTTCATATCAATCTAATTTTAGTGTTTTCATTTTGTTATAAATTTAGAGTTTTCCAATTATATTACTGATCTTATAAAATGTCTCTTTAAATTCAGTGTATTCTTTGGATTTGGGTTGGTGTTACTAATCTTATAAAAATAGTATTTATCTTATAGTAAATAACAATACATCTAACTTTTGATCTTATTTTGGAATTGTTAATCATAACAAAAGTTATACTTATGAAAAAACAAGGGTCACATAGAAACTCGTCCTTATATTTATATGTTTTTATATCATAACTAGAGAATTGAAATAGATGAAGGTATAACATTGATTCAAGATGAGGATCGTTAGTAACAAGAATATTGTGTGGCCTCAATAGTAAATTATAAATTATCATTGTGTTTTCTTAATGTTTTATATTGAATTGTGGACAGTTGAATTAATTAAATTAAATTTATAGACAAGTACTTAAAATTTTGTAGCCATGTAGTTAAGAGGCCATATATCCCTTTCTTGGCTCCATGGTATACTTAATAGGCCATGTGTCCTTTTTATATCTATGTGATAGCTATCTTAGATAGACTGTATGATTAAATTACCTATTATTGGTCATGCTTATTCATGGCCTATAAATGAACCATAGTCATTGTCTTAGTCATGTTGTGTTATTAAGTTTCCTGGCATTTATAATATTTATTTATAACTTCTAAATTATAAATTGTTTATGTAATTTTAGGTTGTTTATCTATTTATTTATTATTGGTTCAAATTAAACATTATGTAAATTTCAATATTTTTATGATTGATAATGTTCAATTAAATGTAGTATTATTAGTCTCATAGGGATATTCTAGGAACCATTTACACTTAACTTGGAAATATTGATGAGTGAGGTGGCCAATTAGATTTCATGGATTATTAGGCAAAGAGAAAATATAAGGCTTTTACAAAGTCAAATAATAATTTTTTTAACATGGATAAAATAATAATATTTATTTGATGCTGATTGGATGGTTTTTCAGATATTATGGGCCATTTTACTTAGATCAAGACCATGCATCAATGGAATGATAGATCGAATGGGGGTTTTTTAAATGTAGGTATGAAGTAATAATGACTATTTTAAAATATTTAATTACAATAGATGGGTGGCGGTGGCATAAGAAATAAATTAGATCATAGTCAGTCACATACTACTAATATTAAATGTTGCTAGTTAATTCATTTATTTTAAAGATAAAAATAGCCATGACATCTATGTGAGCATTGATCTCCATGTATCTCCTGAATCATAGAATGGAGATGAGTATAGCAAAGGTAGAGAGAGATTTATCGAATGGACTAAATTAGATAATGTCAAAACATCCCTTTTTGCCATTGATTTTATTGTTACTAGGTACCTAATCCATCCCAAGATCACATTTTTATATTTTTGGGATCAATTTTCAACTGCTACATTGCCATTAAATCCATATGTTAACCCATGTTTTCATTTTCCTATTTAACATGGTTTTTTTCTTTTAAAAATAGAGCCTATGATTTAGTTTATACAATTTCCATTTTTTGGGGCAGTAAGGCTCATCTATATTTTGAAAATAATAGAATATTTTTAGGATATTGAAATGTATTTGATAAAAATAATAATATTTTTAAACTTGTGAAAAAATTTCAATTACATATATAATTTCTACATCTAAATGCAATATTGTCTGTATGCATTTGAGATGCCTGCATTCCTTAGCAGTTTCATAAATTAGAATGATCAGGTATGATAATTTGGCCAAAAAAAGGGTCTTGTAAACAATGAGAGAGGCCTAAACCCACAAGAGAACATTTCCCATTTTGTGTACAATAAGAGCAGTCATTTATCTAGCAGTCTAGAGGAAAAGCTAGGTAGATTAGATATCCCTAGGACAAGGCTTCTTATTCAAACTCTATTATACTTTCCAATGGGTATTTTTTTTTACAGTGTCTCCAATGGTTATTTTATTATTTATCAATTTTATAAGCCAAAAATAATTACATTTTTCTCTCTGATTTTTTCTAGAATTTAGGTGACCTCACCTTCCTAAATTTCACCATTCACAGAAGCAACAATGACAATGGTGGTAGCAAACACAAATCCCCACTTGTTCCAAGAGATTGGTTTTTCCTAAGACATTTTATGAAATAGTTTGTGTCTAATTCTAAGGTGAAATTATGAGTATGTCTCATTGGGATGCAATGAGTTTCCCATCTTAAAGAGAGAACACCTATTCAATGTTATGCAGATTTCATGATAAGCTTCAAGGAGAATTTCTAAGATCTTCTTAGGGAAACTATTGTGGTAAGTTACTTCTATAAAATATAATTCTAGATCTTGATTCATTCTTTTTATCTTCAATAAGTTTTGTGGACCAATTTCTTGGTTTTTGGTTCTCTCAAACTTATTTACATTTCATTATATTGCTTAGTTTTAGCATTGAAATTAAAAGACCCAAGAGTTATTTATGTATTTCATTTTGCCTTGTTATCATCATATTCATATGATCCAAATTATATCCCTTATTGCTTGGATTATATATCACAAAATTATAGTGCTTAAATTCTTGGATTTATACATGGTATGTTTCATATATACTGGTATGTTAATAAATCAAAGGTTGTGAATTACAGGTGTGTTGGCAAAAATTTGCTCATTATTTTGAAGTAGATCGTAAGGAAGTCAAGTTGACTGATGACTATTATATGATAGATCCTATAAAATCCATTGAGATGGTTGATAAAAAGACCATCTACATGGTAGCCATTTTTGGATCTACTTACAATGGACAACTTGAGGATGTCTATTGAATGATCTACTTCTAGAGAGGAAAAAAGAAAACAAGGTAAGCCGATTGTCACCCAATTCCATTGCTAAACAAATTAGTAGAAATAATTGACTATTTGAAAGTTAATGTCAAAAATGTAAGGATGTCCCTTTTTAAAATCCCAAATTAATATTGAAGTAAATGGTCACATGTTGGAGCCCTATGGTAGGTTCCTAATAAATTTGGTTACACCCATAAAAGTATCTTCAATAAAAACACCTGAGTTTTAGGAGGTGGTGTAAAGCTTTGAATAATGTGATAGCTAGGGCATGCCCATTCATGTACATGAAATAAGAGGCAGATTCATCACCCCCTTTGTTTGATGTTATTATTATTATTTTATAATTTGGTAGCCCTTTGTTGTAGTTGTTTACTTGAAGAGTGTTACCCATAAGATGGTAGATGTTAGTAATGAATTTCTTCAATAAATAATTGTAAATTATTTTATTAGTTGTTTTTAATGTCTCTATGAGGCCAAGGTTTATAATTTTATGTTTTGGAGCTATTTATTATTATTCCATTTTTTAACTCTTTCAAAGAAGAAAAAAATTGTGAATATTATAATGTGGCCAGGCACATGTACATGTGGTGTTTTTTATACTACAGTAAGAGTAAAATGTTTTAAATAATGAACTATGATAAATAGCAAAGACATATTGGTTTCATATGCAAAAGATATATTACATTACGACTGTAACTTGTACTATTATTACCATTGTTATTGTTATTGTTTTGCAGTTAGGCAACCATTTGTTGCTATTATTTGCTTTAAGAGTGTTGTAAAACCATACCACATTATTTTGGACCCAATAAAAGTTGAAAAAAACATATGATGATAATATTTTTCTAGTGGTTTGCAATATATTTATGAGACTTATGTTTGGTTATTAAGTTTTCAAGCTTTTTCCAAAGTTATGCCTTACAACATTAAATTTGAAGTTTTCCTATTATGGCTAGGCACATGTGTGCATATCATTTTTTCAAATTTCCTTAAATCATAATGTTTTAATTTATTCTAAAAAACATATTAGATGAATGGGTTTCATATTATAACTATATGGTACATTGTGAGTGGAATTTGAAAATTATTACTAATAGTTTGATCCTATTTATGTTGTGCATGTAGTTTGACATGGTCTGATCTTATGTATATGTTAGAAGTGGAATGAAAACATGTTATATGATTTAAGGAAGTTTTCACCTAAGCTTTAAAGTGTTATGATTCTTTTCTATCTTATTAGTGGCTTTGATTTTGTACTCTAGGCAAATTTGAGTAGATGTTTTTGTTAGCCTGAATATGAATTTTTGCAATCCTGCTTATTGAATGAATCTCTTTCTATTCATCATGTTTTAGTTTTTGTACCTAAATATTCAACTATTTTATATTATATAGGTAGACATAAAGGAAAAATCTACTTGGGGCCTTTGACTGAATAAAATGTTTATTCATTTTAGATTACATAGATTCATCTATCAACCCAAACTATTGAAGACTGCTAACTAAGTGTGCAAAAATCTATAAATAAGAGGAAAATTTATTATTGAAAGCACTTTACTTAGTAGACTCTAACAAGCCTCTCAAATAAATTGACCTAAAACTATAAACCATAAGGGAGACTTCTAAATAGTTGCATTCATTCCACTACATATTTTAGCTTTAAGAATACAAGTCACAAACAAAATTGCCTATCTATGAGAAACTAAGATTTAGCTATTGTTGTTATTAGATTATAAGGATTGAGTATGTACATGATTTTGAATGCTTCTATTCAACATACCATTATCTCTTATTCTGAATGCTTTTATGCCATTTGTTTTTTTGCAGGTCACATATTTCATATCTATGAATATTAACATCATTTTCATTTACCATGCCCAACATCTCTAATATTATACAAGCACAATCTTATAAATGTTTGAATTTTACAATTTTGGCCTCAGTGATTTGTCTTCCGAAAATATTTAATTCTCACTACCTAATATTTCTTGGCAAATTATTTTTTATTATTGTTGCATGTATTTATTGTGCAAGATGTAGACATATTGTGGAATTCTAATCTCTAACAACACTTAAATGAATGTAGTTTTTAGCTAAGCGGCATTATATATATTCAAATGTACCAAGGCGTAGTGTTAAAATATTTTGAATAAAACATGGCATGGATTTGATATGTCTTAAGAACCTTTACTATATATATGAATAATATACTTATTTAATTTTAATTCTCACTCACATGAAAAATCTTGGAGGCAAAATGGCCTTGCTTCCATACATGAGATCAAAATTCACAACCAATAAAAATGGCCTCTGGGTGGCCTCCAATCCCATAGTGAAATCTTCCACTTTCCTTTCACTCCACATAGTAAGGCTTCCAAATGATACATAGATCACAGATTTGGTAGACTATTTATTTAACCACTCTAAGCAATCCATCTCATCTGCCCACAAGCTTGGGAGGACCATTGTCATATTACTCACATCACCCTCTATAAACTCAATATAAATTATATTACTAATTGGATACACTCCCACTTATTTATGTGGATCTAAGAATTTGAATCAAGAGAGGATGGTTGGTATTGTGTTAGTTCCAAAATGAAAACAACATGAAAGAAACACACTAACTAGCATAACATCTCTAGGCCTAGACATTAGGGAAATATTAGTTAACAAACATGAATAAACCACACAAATAAAATTCAAAATAAACTCTCTTTTACTTTCCTTTGATGCTTCAAAATTCTTGTTGTAGTGGCTTGCTTGGCTTGTGCTCATGAAGTCCTTGGCAATAGAAGCTTGGCTACCTCCATCTCTCCTTGACACCTTTCACTTGTGGATTGGCTTGGATTGGCTTAGAATAAATTTGACATGGTAACACTAATTTCAATGGATTCTTGAAGATATTTTTGCATTATAACTTTGCACCAAAATAGCTTAGAAATGATGTGGTAAAGCCTGCTATTTCTAGATTTTTAGGAATGTCTAGAATCAACCTGAACTATCCATCCTGAGATTGAGATGTGTGGTTGAGGATTAATTTAATTTTTAGAATTAATTTTATAATTATCCTCATCATGACATTTTAAAAAGGGAAAATTAAGAGGCATGGAGGGCATCATGGAAGGAATTGATGAGGCATGGAGGGAATGAATCCTGATATTTGTGGTATTTATGGCCTAAGGATGTCTTCCCAAGAAATGAGGTCACATGATGATGTAGATATTAATATTTATTTCCAAAACAAATTATTAAACAAGTTTCCATGGAATTCTTGATTAGGCTCTAATTTTGTTTAATTAGCTCTTAAGCATGCTTAAGTACTTTATGCACAAATTACTCAAATTGATTAGAATGCCTTGTTATTAGTCCAAAATTTGACTAGATTAAAATTAGAATGTGATGTTAGATGCATTGGAATCATATTTATATTTAGGATGTTAATGAAAATAAATAACAAAGGCATGCATCTTGTGTAAGATATTTGATATGAAAGACCAATTTCGAGCACCTAGGTGCAAAATTGGCATTTTGACTCAGAATGATCTAATCAAAGTTAACTGGCCCATAAATTACATTGCCCCATTTAGGGATCCCCTAGCCAAAATCAGCACTTGAATATATTAGTTTCACATTTATTAGTGTGTTTTAGTATTTTTAGGATAAATTGTGCATTTTGGGTGGAAATTGGCCAAAATCTTGATTGGAGGTTATCGATGACCAGATTTAGGTGTCTACAGTTTGCCCCTATTGGGAAGGCATTGCAAGCATAAGCATAGTAACATCTTCTCAAAAAATCAAAAGGTCTTGTATGCCTATAATTTCAATGATGATAAACTAACTATATGATACCCCCTCGAGGGAATATTTGGCATAAGTAGGTCAAAAAATGGTCCCTCGAAAAGAAAGAAGTGAAATGAGGGGACCAAATAAAGGAATTATGATGGGGTAAAAAACACAATGATACTAAAAAAGTAGTCAAAATCATTGAGAATGTAAGTGGGATGGTGCACAATGGTTTGCCCAAAGGTGGTTGTAAACATTGTACCCTAATAGTGGTAATGTGATATGATAACACAATGATTTGTCCAAAGATGATTATAATCATTGATAATATGGAGCTTCCCTAGTTAGGATAGAAAAACAAGCTAATAACATGCCCCTATATAGGCAAAAAAGTAAAGTGGTGATAACACAATAATTTTCCCAAAGGTGGTTATAATCATTGAGAAATGCAGGTGGGATGGTGTGTAATGATTTGCCCATAGGCAGTTATAGTCATTAGACCCCAATTATGTCAAACACGATAAACTTGGTTGAGGATGATGATAAATTAACATAGAGGGTAATGATGAATTGGAACAATCTACTAGTAGGGAGATGCTCATCTGAACTAATAAAAGTTGAAATTTTTTGTGTTTAATTACTCTATTTGAGATATGATTAGGATGGAATCAAGATGTCAGTGTTGAGGAGATGATGCTATTACTGAATAGACTTTTTAAAGATGAATTTTGTTGTAGCACATGTTTGTAGGCATCATGGTATAACATCATGAGGACTTAGACAAAATATGCATAAGGACTGACTCCCATAATCCAATACTCAATAGAAAACAATGCACTAATGATAAAAACCATGATGACAATGCAAACATATGAATATGGATGGATTTGAGTATAAGTATGGGCAAGGAATCACCCAATGAACACACATAAACTGAATCAAGGCAATAGTGATGAAAATAAACAAACAAGCATACAAACAAATAAAATAGGCAAAAATAAATAAACAAAAAATTCAATAGAAACCATATTAACATTGATCCTAAAAGATAGGTGACAACTTAACAAATGAATAAAATGGGGGAACATAAGAAAAGGAATGAGGTGGCTGAGATATCTCCATATGTACTAAGCAAGTGGATGCTACCTACATAGTTTCATGGATGTAATATTTAATAAAAAACTTTAGGCCAAATGTAGTTCTCCGAGGGAATAGAAAGAATATGATAACTAATGAAAACAAACAAAATGGATATGATAGAAGAAGAGGAATGGTCTTAAAAAATGGAAAGTGCATGAGATAAAAAGGCCAAAAAGGATGGAGAAACTAAATGACAAGAAATTTTTTTGTAACTTAGTAAGGGTTCCCAAAATCCTTAAGGCAAAGAAGTGGTCAATGTTTTTATTCTTTTCTAACAATTTTATGAATGTTTTTGGAATTGTTTTGGAGTGTGTCTCGACTCGATCAAGAATGATGAGACACTTAAATAGTTCAATCTCGCTAAATGGTGAGAGCATTTAAACTAAGGTTGCTTGCAAAATAGTGAAAGTGTGGCTTAGGTTGCTCATAACATGGTGAGAGCATGATGGGAAGGGTGACTGAGCTAACCTCAACAAGTATCGAGCACTGCCTACATAGTCCTACAGTAGGCCCTCAAGTCACTATATTTTCACCCTTATAGTGGAGTAATTTGACGACTGTATCATTTAACTCAAACAAAATAGGCACAGTTGGTAAAAAGACATAGTATGACATAGGAAATGGCAAGTTGGTACATCAAAGCTTAATGTTTCCCCTAGTTTGTCCATAGGCAGTTATAACTAAGACACAATGGCATAGATTAATGGTAGTAATTTTCCCAAAGGTAGTTATAATTAGTAGAAAGACCAATGGTAAGAAAGGAATAACAAATGAAGGATGTAACTATTGAAACTTCTATCATACTATCCCAAAATATGATTTTTATATGAAGTACTTGAACCAACTGATGAAACTAATTAGATACCTCAATGTTGAAACTATGTAACAAATGGTAAAAACCAAGGTCAAATAGGCTAGGCTTTAGAACATAATAGGTTGATAGAATGGAATGGTAAAATGGATATGGCTAATAGAATGATTAAGAATGATATTTTTACAAAGAAGAATAGTAATAAAATAGCATAACTAAAATAGTCCTTACAGATAATACATCTTGGCATTCAAGCATAGTATCTCTTAAGATGAATCATATTCATTAGCTCTAGAAGTTCATCTCCATGTGGTGTGGTAAGCCTTTATGCTTCTGATCCATAATCTGTAGTAATGATAAAAGGCCCTATCTAGTTTGGTTTGAATTTTCCTTTATGCTTCTTCTCAGTTATGGTATTCTTTTGGTTTTATTTAAGAACAAGATCACCAAGTTCAAATGTTATATACTTAACACATCAATTATAGTGGCCTTTGAGTCAATTCTAATATGCTTGATGATTGAAGATGAATTTGTAAATTTGCTTTCCATTCATGTAAGTGAGGGGTATAGCTTCAACCCTCTTAGTGAAATACTCAGTGGTGGTAAGGATATATTTATGGCCATCAGATGAAGTAGGGTTGATCTACCCAATGAGGTCAAGTCCCCATGTAGAAAATGGCCATGGTTTCAACATTGGTTTTAGAGTTTTTACTAGGGCATGAATCAGATTAGCATGTCATTGGCATTTGTCAGACTTTTTTACATATGTCATGGCATCTACATCCATTATGGGCCAATAATAACCAGTATGCAATAGCTTTTTGGACAGGGCTACCTTGCTAGAATAAGCACCACATACTCCATGAACTTCTCTTAACGCTAGTGTAGACTCTACCAAAATTAAACAATGAAGAAGAGTTTCATCAAAACTAAGATGGTAAAGGGTGGATCTAAGTAGAGTATAATGAGTGGAATGATGAATGAAGGCTTTGGTTTGTTTTCGAGATAGGTTAAGTGGTATAACTTGGTCATGAAGGTAGTTTTAGAGTTCTGAGTACCAGATAGAATTAGGACCAACAATATCATAAATCATGGCTACAGTTGAAGGTTCATGAGATGGTGTTGACAAATTCTTGATGAGGAACTGATACTCTCTATCTTTATCAGTTTGTTGAATTAGAGAGCCAATAATAGCCATGGCATTTATAGTTTTGTTACTAGCCCTTGGTATGTGCCCAAAATGAATTTTGGTAATTTGTTTTTTAAGAGTGTCGACCATGGTTTTATATGGAACCAGCTTGTCATCTTTGGTCTGAAAATGATATGTGACCTGATTGATGATTAACTAAGAATCACCATAATCTTGAAGATGAGATATATTCCAATGCACTACTTATCAAAGTCATGCAACATGTGCTTCATACTCAGCCATGTTATTTGTATAAGGAAAGCTGATTCTAAATGATTTAAGAATTAGATCCCCCTGTGGCATAATAAATAATAGGCCTACCCTCGATCCATGTGCAATAAATGAACCATCAAAATACAACTTTTAGGGATGCTCCTTAATGGGTTTGTCAATGATGGTCATTATGGATTCATTATGAAAATGAAATGTGAGTGCTTGTGTGTCTGTGAGAGGTGTTTTAGCAAGTTGATCTATAAGAACTTGTCCCTTGATTGCCTTCTAATTGACATACTCTATGTCAAACTCACTGAGAAGCATGATCCATTTAGTCATTATACCTTGTAAATCTATTTTATATATTAGATAATTGAGTGTATCTACTTTTGAAATGACCATGGTCTTATTATTCAACATGTAATGGTGTAGTTTTTGAGCTACAAAGACCATGGCTAGATAAGCTTTTTCAATAGGTGCATAGTTATGTTTATATGTAAACAAGGTAAAACTTAAGTAGTATATGGCATGATCTTTTCCATTGCCATCATGTTGAACTAAGAGTTCCCCCAGAGCATGGTTGGTAGCTTATCGGTATAACAAGAATGGCTTTCCTAATATAAGAGGTAATAAAATAAGTGGATTAACAAGATAGTCTTTAAGTTGTTAAAAAGTTGTTTGGTAGTGATCATCCCAGTGAAAGCAACTCCCTTCTTCAAAATGTGTGTAAACAATGACACTTGTCTACTAACTGAGAGATGAAGCATCATATTGACTGGATCTTACCTTATAAACTACAGAGTTGCTTTAAATTGGTTAGTGGTGACATCTTGGTTATAGCATGGACTTTAGCTAGATTGAATTCAATACCTCTATGAGACATGATGAAGCCAATCAATTTGCCTAAAGTTACACCAAACACACATTTATTTGGATTGAGTCTAACTTTGTACTCCCATAATATTTTAAACATCTTACGTAGCACTATCAGATGGTCAGCCCTGGTTTTGGATTTTCCCAATATGTCATCGACATAGTCTTCAATAATAGCATGCATCATATAATGGAATATGATATTCATGGCCCTTTGATATGTATCTCCAACATTTTTAAGGCCAAATTGCATTACCTGATAACAAAATGTTCTCCACGGAGTGGTGAATGTTGTTTTATGTTGGTCTTCTGGTGCTATTCTAATCTAGTTGTATCCTGAAAAGCTATCCATAAGTGAAACAATTTCATAACCTACCATGGAGTTAATGATCATATTGATATTAGGTAAGGAAAAATCATCTTTAGGACGAGATTTATTGATATCTCAAAAATTAGTACAAATTTTGATCTCTTCAAGCTTTTTACTAATAGGTACCACATTAGAGATCCATTTTGAGTAGTCAATGGATCGAATACATTCTATTTTTAAGAGTTTTTCCAACTCTTTATTTATCAATACAGTAATGTCAAGATGAATCTTAGGTATCTTTTGTTTTATTGGTTTGGCATCAAGATTAACCATAAGGTGGTGTAGATCCAAGATGGGGTCTAAACCTGACATGTCAGAATAGGCCCATGCAAAGATATCTACAACTTCTCTCAACAAAGTTGTAAAGACTTTATGTTCCTCCTAAGTGAGTTATGTGCCTAATTTTATCTATACCTTTATTATATATTCAACTAGAAGGGTCGAATCATCTTCTAGGATAGTAGGCAATGACTTGAAATGTTGAATTAATTAGGGTCCTCCATTAGGACTTGCTCTTCAACTTCTCCTAGGCATGATGAATCTGAGTCCCCTAATACTTATTGTTTCTCAAATTTGAACTTGGATCCACAAGCAAGTTCATCATTGGTGGTGTCCTAATCTAAATTTGAAGAAAAATGAACACCCCCATCTAATGGCACCTAAAATAGGTTTTCACCACTAGACTAGCCTTTATCTTTACTTTTTCCCTGGTCAAAAAGTGCCTTAAAGAGGTTTTCACTTTGGGACCTCAATGTTTTACTTAATATTTTTTGGCTAAGGATGTTCATTCGCTCTCCAAAATAGGTTGTAGGATCTAATGTGATTAAGAATCCTAATATATGATCTCCCAATGGAACATTGTCTCTAAGGCATAAAAAGTCATAGAATTCCTCATCATTCTGGAACTCATCAATCAACAGATTAGATTCTTGTTGGTCCCAATCTATAAATTTGGGGATAATACAATGGTGATGGATTGTGATGAATAGCCAGGGTAAAGGTACAAATGGAATTGTTATCAAATAGGTTGGTTTTAGCTAGGTCATCAAAGGTGAGGCAATGATTAGACTCTGCTACATTGTTTACATCATCCTCACTATTCATTGGTGATGGAGTTTGAATAAGATATATGGGGTCACCCCTAGATGGTTTAAATCCAAGTTCATAAGGTCTTTCATACTTAGTCATAGAAATTGGCTCAATGATTCCTTGTTGATTTGATCTGAGGCCTCTTCCTTCATAATTGTGATACTTCATGATCCTATTGGGAATAGGATACTTTGATTTTTTATAACAATCATCTTGGTTATCATTGTATAACCATGATTCATCCCCTTCAATAGGGTCAAGTTCTAGGCTTGAGGTTGGTACAAATGTGACTGGTCCCTTTTCTTTATTCTTTTATTATCATTGCATATGTGGGGTGACTTTAGGTCACCCAAAGGTTTTTGAATTTTAAGGAAGATTGGAAATATGAAATGTATCATGGGTCACATACTCTCCTGATCCATTATCCAAAATGGTGAAATGATTAGAAGCTTCATGGGGTAGCATGTGGGAAAAGGAATCCAAGCTATTAGGATCTATGTAATTATCTGGTGAAGGATCAATAAGTATAGCCTTTCCGTTATCCTATTTGGAACTTGGATTCATGTAATACTAATAATTATAACTTTGAAATTCAGCCTCAAGATGCTTGTAGTGTTTATACGGGTGTAAATCTCCTAGAATATTCATTTCCATCCTTGAGTGAGAAAACTTGATATATTGGTACATCATTGATGGGACTCCATGAATCTAATCTAACCAAGGCCTTCCTAGAAGCATATTATATGATAACTCAAGATCAAACACATGGCAAAGTGTATCATGGGTCAAAGGCCCGATGATAACTGGAAAACTAATTGTGCCTTGTGATTCTCTTTCTTAATTATCATAAGCTTTGATGGTTATTATTTTTGGTTGAAGATCTACCATTGTGTACCCAAGAAGCTTAATGAGCTTTAGAGACACTATGTTGAGGCTAGATCCATTGTATATAAGGACACATTTCACTTTATGCCACTTTATATAAACTTCTATGTATAATGGATTATTATGGAGTGGGCCAAGGGAAGAAATCTCACTTTGGTTGAATGTGACATGTTAGGTTAAAGCTACGTGTCCAACCAAAGCTTCAAATTTATCAAGGGATATGTCACTAGAAATAGTGGATTGGGTCAAAAAATTATTCAATATGTTCTTGTGGATTATTAACGTTCATATAAAATCTAAAATATAAATTTGTGCTAGTGTCTTTTGTAATTGTTCCACAATATCAAACTTCTTGTCTTGGTTAGTAGTGAATGGTTTATTATGGGGTTGAATAGTTGGTTAGATGATAGACAAAGTGTTGGATGGTTTTGGTCTTGGGATAGTAATCTTTAACCTCTAAGTTATGATTACACAATCAAGATTAAATACTAGACCATTATTGCTAACCAATGTTGGGAATGGTGTGGGCCTAGACAGGACAAGTCGTGGTTGCTAGTGCACTCGTATGTGGTCACATGGTAAGGATGAGTTATTGATATAAGGTTTAAAAGTATAAGTCCAAGTTTGTTTGTTTGCCTATATGCATTATCATGTCAAAGAAGGATTATCCATTTAATTTTGTTGAATGTTGTTGTTTATCAACAGTCTAGGTTGATTAGTGCTTGGTCTAGGATTAATATAGATGGTATTAATGCTACCCCCTATAATATGATCTACAACCCTATTGTAGTCATGTGAAATTACATGGTAGGTTTATTGGTTATTACCATTCTAACCTTGGTTTTATCTATTATTTTATTATTGTGGGTTATGCTACTAATTTTGTTGATTCTGTTGGTTTTGCCTTTGATTTTGATACGATTGATTTTGCTATTAAATTGACCATTGTTGTTGTTGTTGTTATTACTAATCATTTTTATGCTTCTGATTGTTATGTTAGGGAAAGGGGTTTTTATAAATTCCAAGAGTTTGATTGTAAGTAGAAACACCATTATCCAATGTTATCTCCCCATTCTTTAACATATTCTCAATTAAATGCTTGATTTGTACACGTCATCATAGATTATGCCCATTGACCTAATGATAGTCATAGAATTCATTTTCATGGTACCAATCAAGATAAGGAATGCCTTACAAATAATGCTTTGGTATTGGCCAACTAATCAGATTAGTGGTAACAAGCTTTCAAAATACAGACTCAATAGGTTCTCCTAGGTCACTAAAGACACAACGTCCAGGCATGGTTCTCCTAGGAAGAGGGGTTTGTAATGGTAATGATTGTTGTATTTTTTGTGTAGGTCTTAGTTGTTATGCTTGTGGTATTAGTTGGAGAGGTTGTTGGGTAGGAGTAAGTTAAAAAAGTGGTGTAGATGATGTCTCCACCATTTGGACATGATAGGATTTAGTTACTCCATTTCCCACAACATTCCTATTGTGGTTAAATTCCTTTGATCTTTCTTGGTTATTGGTCTATGCCAGTTGCGATGTTGACACTTGAATAACATGTTGATGTTGGTCATTTCCCTAATTGGTACCTTGAATTTGATTAGTCGAATTAATCTTGATGACTCCTTTATGATGATCACCCACTCGATCAACAAACTTTTATCAATAATTTTCTTGAAAGTATGTGCACATTGTAGCTCCAAATGATAAGCTATCTCACTATCTAAATTTTTAGTAAACATAATGGCTAATTATTTATCTATTAAATTATGGATGAAATAGCTTGCAAGGGCTCTCCATCACTATAAATAACTTGCAAAACTCTCACAAATTTTTTTCCTTGCTTGCGTTAAGTACAATAATGAAATCTCATGCTCGAGATTATAAGAAAAGTGATACACAAAAATATCAAAAATATCATCAAAATCCATTACTAAATTTTTAGACAACATTAAAAACCACTCCAAGGCTTGTCCATCCAAGCTCCTTGTGAACAATAGCAAAGGTATATGTCACTATATTCCACTGGTTGACATGTGATAAAGAATTTGGTCAAATGAGCCTTAGGGTTACCTTTCCTTTTATATTTGTCAAATTTTGGTGGTT
>JARHVA010003460.1:1002500-1032500 GCA_037957365.1 Torreya grandis | reverse complement strand
GATACAAAATTAATACTTAAATAATTCAAAGGTAAACTGATAGGATAATTTAAAATGAATAAATGTGTGAGTCAAATAATATAAGACTTGAAACAGATTCACCTAAAAATTAGGTGAATCAATATGGGACTATGATTGTAGGTTCTTTGATGTGATGAATCGACTAGAATTTTTGTTTCAAGATTTAAATAAATCCACATGGATTATATAAGGCTTGAGATTTAATACTAGCTTTGTCATTGCTCAAACTCAGTTCACTAGCAATACAAATGCTCAGATAAATACACTCTAAGTAGAAAAGATAAAGGACTATGGGGATAGTCTAAAAACTACTAAGAAAACAAATGTAAAAAAAGATTTATTGTGAATTATGGATGAGATGCATGAAATTAACATGCATAAAATATACCTTTGCTCTATGTTATGTGGTTAAGATGGGCAAAAAATAATGACTACCCAAGAATCAAAATTAAACTCTATTAGATTTATCATGTAATAAGGCATGTGACTGCAAAATGTCATCTCTTACAACAACATATCTAACGACCTCAAAATATGTACTATAATTTATGCAATTTGCATAACCATGATGGATTTTTTATTGATCCATCCAATAATTTAAGGAAGACATCACCAATAATTTCTTTGTAGAAGCTATATATATAAAATATTTTCAAACTTTTATCGATTACAAACACTTTGTATCTTGTAGGAATCCATTGATTTTCAATCTCTTTGAGTGTACACCTTAAAGGGTGCACCAGGAAAGGGGTAGATAGACCATTAGTGTTTCACGAGATTGTTATACCTTTTTCCACTTGTTATGTACATACTTGTCTCCTAAAAACCTTATCCCTAAGTTAGTTCTTCTCTATTACACACTCCTCTAAACTTTTCCCACTTTCCTTCTCAATCTCTCTGAGTGTACACCTTAAAGGGTGCACCAGGAAAGGGGTAGATAGACCATTAGTGTTTCACAAGATTGATATACCTTTTTCCACTTGTTATGTACATACTTGTCTCCTAAAAACCTTATCCCTAAGTTAGTTCTTCTCTATTACACACTCCTCTAAAGTTTTCCCACTTTCCATCCACCCTTTCCTAACCTTAGCCCTTTTTTGACTATTTACTGTACTAGGTTGTTTAGGTCAACCTTATACAATATTGGGTGAAATTCACTTAGGGTCTAGGTTGGCTCTTGGCTGACCTAGCCTATGACCTAGTGAGTTCTTGTCCAAAATTATGGTAGGTCAACTGGGTTGACCCTATTAGCCAAAACTTTTAGAAGGGATTAGGGTTAAATCTACCTATATATACAAGTTAATTTCACCATTATTTAGAGAAGATAATAAGAAGTAAGAGTTATTGTGATTCTACTTATCCACCATTCTACTTGAGAAGTAAGCTTAGGGTTTCATACTTTATTTAGAGATACAGATATTATCTTGTGGAGAAGTATTTTGGATGCATTGATAGGTTGTGTAGCCTAGAGATGATTTATCCCTGTCATCCTTACATACCACAAGAACCTCTTGTGAAACACATTGGCTAAGGGTGAGATTGAGGATTGGTAGGTTCATCTTCAAAGGTAAGTATTCATAACTTTATTTCTATTTTCTAAGAGTAGATAGATATGAATTTTTACTTATCTTCCATGCATTAGAATCCCATATACATTGACGTGAGTATATGTCTCTTATGCATGTTTACTTTTATTGTTTATTACCCCCACTTTGTGCCACAAGCTTTGGTGAGCACTAGATTATATTTTAATTTACTTATTATTAGTTTAGTGAATATAAAACATAGGACCTAGCTAGGGTTATTTCATGATTAGGCTTGAATGGAGGCTTTGTAACCCTCCCTAACATTGTGTATTATGATAAGAGATCCCCTAATTTGGTCTAGAAGATCCCCATATTGGTCATGTTTTTTATTATCTAATGTATCCCCAATTGGAAGTGTATGGTATGATCCATATTCTCTGAGTTAGGATTGATTTATAGACATGATGCATTTATTATTACATACATTTTGGTGAACTCGATGTGAATCTAACCCTTGTAAGTTTTCTTTCATGTTTTTCATTATTTTATCATTTTATTTCTCTATATATTTACAATATTTGGTTGATAGTTTCGATATAACTCTAAATTATGTGCACATGTTTAACACATGGTTAAATCAATATGAATATGTTTTATTTGTGTAATTTTTTTAATCAAGTATAGGCTACTAGGTTGACTCTATCAACATAGTACACTTTAAAACTTATAGATTAGGCTACTAGGTTGGCTCTGTTGACACAGTACATTTTTAGACTTCCAAATTAGGCTACTAGGTGGAAATTGTTGACTCTGTACATTTATTAAATTCTATAAAACATACTAGGTTGACCTTGTCAACACAGTACATTTTACATGTTTCTAGAAAATAGGGAATTACAAAACTAAGTCGGCCCAATCGACCTAATTGGTATAATTTGCAAGTATAATTCAGGGTACCTTAACAATAATCTCATTTTCTTATGCATCCTCCAAACCATTAAGGTTATATTATATCCTTATCTATCATTTATGTTATTCATTACATTTCCATTTTTTCACAATTTTTGGTCTTTAAAATTTCCCTTGTATAGTCAACTAGGTCGAACCTGTCGACGTAGTTCCATATTCTATCTTCTATCTAGAAAATTAGGTTGACACTATTGATATAGTTATTTTTCAGACCCTTACTTCTATAGTATAGTAGTGACACTATCAACTCTATTCTATAATCTCTACATACATTGTCATCTGAAATGACACTATACTATGTTTCAAAGTTGTAATTAACACTTATATGCTAGTAATTAGCTCACACTTTCACTTTTCAATTGCTTGCATGTTTAGGATAGATCACATAGTTTAATTAAGTGGTTTTTAAATATGCCATTTAGTTTCACTATTTTATCTTTTATTCTCACACTACCAAATAACAAAATCTTAAAATGTACTTTAAAAATTGTCTACCCAAGGCCTACCTACTTGGATTTCATCACTAAGGGAGGAAGGAGACTTGGTTTTTTGGCCAAGTATAAATACATGGTTAATGATATATATTATCAACTAACCTGATACCATTATCTCTATGGTGTGTGAAGTGAGGAGGTAGGCCCCAATGCTAAGCCAACACCATTGCTAACACAAATCCCTTTCAACCTAAACATCCTAAAACCATCCATAGATTGCTTTCTAGTTATTTGATTATAGCCAATTTCATATCACATCTAAAATTATATTATCATAATCTAACAACATTCAGGATGACCACTTAGTTAGATTTTACTTTCCAAGTTGAATTTTTCCTCTTTGCTCAATTGTATGTTGTATTGCAAAAACTTGCATTGGCTAGCGTTGGTATAAGGTTTTATGTTGTGTGCCTAAATTGGATCAACCTCATTGACCCAATTGATTATGTGTTTTGTTTCCTTTTTTTATTTCATAATTACTTTCCAAATTTTTCTTATTTCAATACAAAGTTATTTTGCTTGACATTGTCTCTTATAGACTATCTATTTTCTCTGCCTATAGTACTAGGTCAACTTTATCAACACAATACTCTTTTCTATCCCTCAATATATAGAACTAGGTCAACCCTATCTACTATGTATTTTTTTCTTCATGTTTTATATTTAGATTATAGAAATAGATTGACCCAGTTGACCTTGTGTCCCTACTTTCTCAATTTTTAGACCTTATTTTCTATAATAGGTCAACCCAGTCAACTTTGTACTCTTCTACTTATTTATTTGACTCAATTTACTATTATCCTTATAATTTTGTTCATTTTTATAAAATCATCATCGAGTCCCATATTATAATTTTCTTAGACAACCTGAATCCATTTAGACACCATATGGGGTTATCTTTTCTTCTTATCTTTTCATATCTTTTCTTCCTCTTTTTAGCTTGTGATGCTCATACATATATTACTTTAGACTTTGGGGCATCTTGTGATGCCAACCCATATATCATTTTAGACTATGTGGAATCTTGTGATGGCCATCCCTATAAACACTTACCCTTTGGGGCATCTTGCAATACCAACTCTTATTCTACATGGCATGATACCAAACTAATTAAATTTCAAGAAACCTTCTAAGACACAAGATTATCTTTCACATGTTCATCCTTGATATAGACATTAGTGTAGGATCCTTCCCTTCCTTTCATGATTTGTCTATATGCTATCTATCTAACACTTTTTGTAGGTTCCTTACATGGTTATCTCTCTCTCTAATAGTTCTCTCTTATTACAAACCTTTAGTCCTTCCTTTTTGGTCTTTTGGTTTCTCCTTTTTTTTCTCATGAGTTGCATTGTAAAACTATGGAAAGGACTCAGTATTCCTCATGATGTACCATAGCCTTCTTTATTTTCATACTCTTTTTACATACTTTTTGGCATCCCTTGGATTTATCTTTTTGAGAGTTATAATATAAGACCATGGATAGGACCTAGCCTTCCTCATAAAATTATCATCTTGTCATTCCTTTTGTAGAATGTGTCTTTGATCCTTGTTTTCCACTTTCACTTTTGCTTCTTTTGATAGATGGAATTTGCATAACAATATATGTTAGCTATTTTCCTCCATATCCCTCATTATTATGATAAAGAATCACACTTTATTGTTTTTGTATCATTTTTTTCACCCTTGGTCACATTTTTTACAGTTTGAAGTAATTTAAATTGTTTCATGTATCATTCCTCTTGATTTTATTTCCTTTCACTCCTCATTAGATAAAATAAGGTATAAGTTAAGATAAGACTTTTATTTTACCTTGATTTATGAGACTCTTAGACCCCATTCTCTCTAAATTTCTCTCTCTTGGCAACCAAGTCCCAAGTATTCAAATGAAAGTCATATTTAGCACCTATGTTTGGTTTTCCAAATCCATATGGAGGAAGAATACAAAAATACATCAAGAAAGTTAAAATCTAAATCAATTGAAACAAAAGGCAATGCTATATAAAAGGCAACATATAAATTCTTAAACGTCAAAATCTCAAAAAAAGACATGATTACAAGTGCATCTTCTGTCTTTAATTGAAGCTCAAACTCCACAATTGGCCTCACAATCAATTTGAGGTCCATTGGGGTGTGGTAGGATAGTATATCAGAATAATAAAATTAAATACACTCTATGGTGCTACCTACTTTCTCATTTAAGTACCCAATATTCACAATATGTCGATGACTTTATAAGGGGTCCTGAAGAACAAAGAACATGTTATGGTAAGGTAGGTAAATTTTAATTTTCATGTATATAGACTTCATGAGATGATATATATACTTCATTTGTTGACCTAAAACTTATGTGGCTAAAAGAAGTTCCTTAGAGTGCTTAAGGTTGATAGTTATTTTAATTTGACAAACCTAATTTGAGTGTCTTGACTTTGATAAAGAGTTTTTCTACCTTGGTTTTTATTCATTTTCCTCTCCACCCATTTTATTTCCCCCCTTGATAGGAAAAACAATGATTCCAAATCTATTTTCCCTCTTCTCTACTTCTTTCTTTTTCATCTTTTAAAAACATGATCACACTACTTTTTTTTTCTAGTTTTATCTATCCTTAGAGCAAAACAACATGTCTCAACAACTATGGATTACTTTCTTTACACCATGGCTTTATATTTTTAGAACTTGATTTTTTTTCATTTTACCATTTGTAATTGTTGTAATACCCTTTTTGTGGACACCTGAGCCCATTCCCTCCCCCTTTTATGCACCTTTTTCCATTATTGAATGAGATAAGGATTGTTACTACTCACTCATCAATGTTGTTTTATAATTTGTTTTCCCTTTTTACTTGCCCATCTTTGTTTAAGTAAGGATTGTTACTGATTTTACATTGATGTTTGTTTACTATATTTTTTGACATGTTTCCTTGGTTTGAATTCATGAGTTTACATTTCTTACTTAAGGTTTACTTGTTTGATTGTTTCAATCCTTAGTAGCCTTGGATTTTTAGTTACTTGATTTACTCTAGTTTTGTCTTGGTCATTTGGTCTAACATAGCACTTGTCACCCCATATTGCCAAATTTCTAAGTACATCCCATCGAAATATCACCAATTATCTTGGATTTCTCATGTTTATTTTTTTTTGCTCTTTAGTTTTATATTTTTGGGTTTGTCAAAAGTAATCTCTGCATCTTCCATAATCAAAACTACAAACACAAAAGACAAACATCCATTAATAAAGGTAAGTCAAAGAACCTATCAAGACTCAATCTCTCTAAGTGCACACGCTAAGGGGTACACTAGGAAAGGGGTGAATAAACCATTGGTGATTTACAGGATTATTATCACTTATTTTCACTTATTTATAATTCAAGTAGCTCTTGAAAACAATTCCATAAGATATTAATCCTCCTTTGTACACTCCTCCAGTATTTTCCCACTTTCGATCCCTCTTTTCTTCACCTTAAGCCTCTTTGAACAGTCAGTTGTACTAGGTTCACTAGTTCGACTTTGTATAGTTTTTGGGTGAAATTTTTTTATGGTCTAGGTCAACTCTTGGCTGACCTAGCCATTGACCTAGTGAATTTTTGTCCTTAATTGTACTAGGTCGACTAGGTTGACCCTTTCAGTCAAAACTTTCATAAAGGATTAGGGTTAAATATGCCTATATTTACAATATGATTTCATCATTGTTTACATAATGAACAAGAGTTATTATCTACTTGTACTTATTTATAATCTTCTCTTCCACCATTCTACTTGAGGAGTCTTAGCTTAGGGTTTTTAATTGGAGAATCTAGTCTTGTGGATAAATCTTGGATGCTTTGGCCTTTCTTACTGATCCTTAAAAAACCATAACATCCTCCTGCAAAGCCCCTTTAGCCAAGGGAGAGATTGAGTCTCTACAGATTCATCATTTAGGTAAGTATTCTCTAACTTTACTCCTCTCTTTAGTAGATAGAAGTAGCATAAGTATTGGTTTTGAATAATATTACTCTTCTCTTTCCATGTAATAGGGTCTTACTCCTATATAGCTTAATTGAGATTTTCCTATGAATGTTTATTTTGTTTACTAACCCACATATTGTGCCACAATATTTGGTGAGCACTAAATTATATTTTACTTTACTTATTATTAGTTAAGTGAGATATGAAAACATAGGACTCCCTTAGAGTTATTGCATGATTATGCTTGATTGAATGCTTTGGAACCCTCCTTAACATTGTATATTATGATAAGAGATCCCCTAATTGGGTCGAGTGGACCCCCATATTGGTCATGTTTCCAATTATCTAATGTATAACTAATCAAAAATATATGGTATGATCTATCCTCTTCGAGTTAGGATTGATTTATAGATATGATACATTTATGATTACATACATTCACTAATTCAACAGTCATAGACTAACTTAGAAGCTTGAAAAACAAAATAATTCAACACATACCTACTAAGTTGGTAGTGTGGATTTAGCAAATTTCAGCCTACTAGGTTGACTGGGTTGGTTTTGCCTACCAACCCATTTCATTACAAGTAATAAAATCCTTTTGACAATTATTACTTTGATCCTTTCAAACCTATTTCCCTATTTGGGTTTTAAATCCCCTAGCAATTTTTTTGAGATCATTTCAGTTCTTAAAATTGATCTAAATTACAAATTTATAAAAACACTTAATTTTAATAAAATATTCAAAAAAAAGTTTGAGATTCTTAGTTGCTTACCTGTGCTACACCTGCCACTATTGCTAGGATTCCCTCTCATCTCAGTTGTTGTCTCCTTGCCATCCTAGTTTGTTTGGACTCTTAGAGATATTTTTACCTCAGCCACAAGTCAAAAATAGCAAATGACTTCCCTTTTACCCTATTTAAACTTAATTTTCACAATTCTTTACCTCTTAGGTATTTTCCATTAGATTCCTTGTCTTACTCATATTTTTGTTTTTTACGAATACATTTTTTGAATCATAAAATGTTATGGAATCATGATGACATAGAGGATTGTTTCCACTAATATATGCCTATCTTCTAATTTTGTTGATTTTTGGCTATTTTTACACTAATCTCTATAGGTTCACCTAATGTTCTTCACATTTGGATGCCTTAACTTGTCTTGTAGTCTACTTCTTTATCTAAAATATTAAGGTAAGTAAAGGTATGGGTTTTTCAACTTTATCTTATTATTTATCTTATTTTCTCTTTAATGCATTTTACTTAGCTATGTGTTATAATATTCTATTCCCAAAGTACCATCCCATATTGCACTCATATGACACATGATGAGTTTCAAGTGGGGCATATGTATACACATAATATTTTTAAACTTTTATTGATTATTGACACTTTCTATCTTGAAAAAAACCATCAAGTCTCAATAATTTTGAGTGCACACCTGAAGGGGTGCATTGGGAAAGGGGTGGGCAGACCATTAGTGCTTTGTAGGATTATTATCCCTTTTTGCACTTGTTATCTACACACTTGTCTCCTAAAAACCTTATCCATAAGATTGTTATTCTCTATTTAACACTCCTCCAAACTTTTCCCATTTTCCATCCTCATTTTTATAACCTTATCCCCTTTTTGACTATTTATTCTACTAGGTTGACCTTGTACAATTTCAGGTGAAATTCACTTAGGGTATAGGTCAACTCTTGGCTGACCTAACCCGTGACCTAGTGATTTTTTGTCTAAAATTATGCTAGGTTATTTAGGTTGACCCTATTAACTAAAATTTTTAGAAGGGCTTAGGGTTAAATATGCCTATATATACAAGTTCATTTTGCCATTATTTATAGAATATAAGAAGAAGTAAGAGCTATTACACATCTAATTATCCACCATTCTACTTGAGAAGAAATCTTAGGGATTTACAATTTATTTGGAGATAAATACCTTATCTTGTGGATAAGTCTTTTAGATGTATTGATAGGTTGTACAGCCTAGAGCTGATTTATCTTTGTCATCCTTACATACTATAATAACCTCTTGTGAAGAACCTTGGCCAAGGGAGAGATTGAGGATTGGCAAGTTCATATTTAAAGGTAAGTATTCCTAACTTTGTTTCTCATTTGTAAGAGTAGATAGATATGTATTTGTACCTTTCTTCTATGCATTAGGATTTTATATACATTAACATGAGTATATGTCTCTTATGCATGTTTACTTTTATTATTTATTATCCCCACTATGTGCCATAAGCTTTGATGAGCACTAGATTAGACTTTAATTTACTTTTTATTAGTTTATTGAATATAAAAATAGGACATATTTAGGGTTATTTCATGATTGTGCTTGACTGGAGGCATTGAAACCCTCCCTAGCATTGTGTATTATGATAAGAGATCTTTTAATTAGGTCTAGTAGATCCCCATATTGGTCATGTTCTTGACTATCTAAAGTATCCTCAATTAGAAGTGTTTGGTAGGATCTATATTCTCTGATTTAAGATTGATTTATAGACATGATGCATTTTTTATTGCATACAGAAGCACCATAACAAATTCCATTTATGGAACTAGGGGTTTTAATCGCATATGTAGAAATGAAAAATAGTGACTTAAGCTACTTTTAGATGGGTTATAACCCAACCTTATATTAACCTCATGACATAATAGTATCCACAATACCAAATAGAATGGACTCCTTCAACCCCTCAGTATCAACAAAAATGGAATAATGCATCACCCCAATACAGATAATATGGATGGGCACCATATTCTCCTTATATACTATATGTGGGATATGGTGGCCATAAACAACAAGGGTGGGGTTCCTCGTAATCATAATGAGGATATAATGGTCGACAAAACAAGGTTGGGATCTATAATAGAGATAAGGGGGATATAGAGGTGGATACTAAGGTGGATACCAAGGATGTAATCATAGATTAGATGAGAGACATGTCTAGTATGCATAATGTAGAGTTTCATGGAAGAAACACACATAATATATCCTTATGTTAGAAAATAAAATAAAATAAAAAATAGTGTGAAATGTAAATATGGTGAATTCAAACCCAAAGGATCATGTGTTCATGCAAACCATCACGAAAATCAACACATAAAATAAGAATTTTGACCCTTAGAGATGATAGAAGATCAACAAATTTGAAATATGTAGTAGGATAATTATCCAAATCATACAAGGGAAAAGGGTCTAATGTATCAGGTATAATAGGTATTTTATAATATAAAACACTAGACTACATCTGAATTTGATGTTGCAATCATCAACAAATAAATGTATGGTTAAATTATGAGGAAAGATGGAGTAGTTACTACTTTAACAAATATCCTTACATTTTTAAGTAATCTAATTAATGAATACATATCATAGAGTATAAAAAAACTTATGCATAATTTATTAAATAGTACACATAGAATTCAATATCACACTGATAAGGTTGTATAACATGTAAAGACTAGGAAATCATAATATTTTGATTCCCAAATGGATATTAAATTAACAAGGTACAAATTTCTAAATTTTGTATTCAAATTTGGTAGTACACTAAAAATGATCCCTTGGTTAACATGGGATTCCATTAGATGACCTACTCTTAATTACATCGCAGTTAGATTGATTCTAATGGATTAAAGAAGGGTAAAACTTATTGGGAAAATTGAGAATGTAGAAATTAGAGTTTCTAATGTAAGTATGCAAGGTGATTTCAAATTCATAGATATGAAGACTAATGAAATTCACTACCATGCATTTATTAATAAAAAATGGGCATAATATGATAAGATGGGCATAAATGCATTACACAATTAGTTGGAGACACACCAAGGGGATAAGATTATCATCATACCTTTAAATAAAGCTGAGAGAAATATTTATATCATTCCTAAAGATCTTAGCTCACCCTATGCATATGTAGATAATAAATAGTTTAAGATTGACACTAAGTCTAAGCACAATGCACTATGAACTAGAAAGTTTAAATTTTTCCATCAGTAGACAAATCCACTTCAATGGTTAAAAAAACCTAGAGTAGCCTTTATCTAGGCCTATGATAACAAAGGAAAAAGATCCACAGTTCCATATAGGGGAGTGAAATTTTTGATATATGTGATCCCCAAGGAGGTCTAATGTAGATTTTTGTTATCAAGTGGGTATGAAAGACATGGATTACACCAAACCAAATTAGGAAGGTGTTCTACCTTAGGAAATTTCATCTTCAATAAGTATTGATTAAAATACCCATACATTGAATTGGGTAAGAGGATACCATGAGGTGAGACCAATGCAAGTTTTTTGATATAGAATGTTAATTACCTCAATACTTTATAATGGAGGACTTGGGCCAATTTATTTATAATTTGAAACAATATGTTACAATTATAGATCAACAAGTTAGTGCATTTAATAATGCACAAAAGGGTGTTATTATGATATAGTGAGTGGTTCATAGGTAAAAATAGCTACATTAGGAAGATATTCATAAATTATTATGAGCTCAAATTCACATAGTACATGAGATCACAAAATTGTGGCCATTTTTCCTAGAAGGATAGTGCCATGAAATTCATATTCATATATGTTTGGATATATGAACCTCAAAAGGTGTGGAACCTAAATATTGGGTACATATATTTATATATACCCTATCACCTCTTCTAAGAGCCTAATACATACACTAAGACTGGAGGTGAGAAAATAAGACTTGGCCACAAGTCTAGTAGGATTTTATTCAAACCTTTGTATTTGAGGATGACAATATTATGGTGTAGAAAGATGTTCAGAAGTTGAATATATTTTTATGTCATGGGTGAGTAGATGATATAATAAATGTGTATATTTCTCTTTTCTGGAAGAATCATATATAAACTGGAACATAACTCTTAAAAAGTACAAGGTTAGTCAGAAAAAATAGCAGTTTTTGGTAAAATATTGTAAGAGGATCATGAAAAATGGAGAATAGAAAAAATATAGTGAAAGTGATGATGATTTGGATTTTAATGTTTTATTTGAACTTGGATAATAGGTAGGGAAACCAATAGCCAAAATCATCGAGCAAACTGAAGAGCTGTAGCTAAATTCACACATTTAGGAGCAATAAGGCTAGAACATATTACGAGATTCTAAGAAAAGGGAGTCCAACATGATATATCAATAAATATTAAATAAATCAATAGGGAACATTGGTACTCATTCTATGCCAAAGCTTGAAAATTAAGTTGACTATTGGACAAAATAAGATATATCATAAGGTCTTTAATTTCTACAAGATTATCAAGATGGTTCCAAAAAAAGTTTTTATAAGTCAAGGGTGTAGAACCATCATTAAGAGAGATGAATATAGAACTCAAATAGTGTGCACATCCTATCAATAAACATCTCTATAGGATAAATCCCAAAATAAAGCTTAAATTTAAGGCTAAAATTGACTAGATGAAAGAAGTAGGGATTATATATTTGAAATAAAAATTATATTAGGTATATCCAATGGTAGTTCAAACCAAAAGGTTAGGGGAAATATGAGACTATGGGGACTATAGTACATTGAATTATGCCTATGTTAATGACCCATTTATAATTTCCTTCATAGATGATTATTTGGAGTTAGTCATGGGGAACTAAATTTAATCCTTCATAGATGAATTTAGTGGCTACCATTAAATGTTGATCACAAATAAAGATCAGGATAAAAATAAATTTGTGAACTAATGGGTATCCTTCATATACAAGATAATTTCATTTAGTTTGAAAAATGCTCCTATTGTATTCTATAGGTTTATGATCACTACATTCAAACATTTAATCCATGATTTTTTTGAATTCTATCTTTATTATTGGGATGAATTCTCTTTATTTAAAGAATACCTATCTAAGTTGCAAGTAATGTTATAATATATCTAATATTTATGCATCACTTTGAATTTTAAAAAGTGTTTATTTTTTACAATGTTTGATGTTCTCTTGGGTGACATAATATGCAACCATGGCATTTTGGTTGATCAAGACAAAATCATAGTCACTATGAGTATTCCACCTCTTATATGCTATATTTAAATTTAGTATTTATTAGGACATACATGATATTACCATAATTTAATCAAAATGTATGTAGTTATATTCACTCCACTAGAGAGACTATTGCACAAAGATATAAAGTTTGTATAGACTATTGAGTGTTGGATATATTTTATGGATTTAAATTAGATATTAGTAACAAACCCAATATTAATATTTCCTAATTAAATAAAACCATTTCATGAGCATGTAGATGATTTATAAATTATAGTAGGAGTTGTATTGGCTCAACTAGGAGATGAAAGTTTAGATCACCCCATTCATTTTGTAAGTAGGAAATTATAAGAAGAAAAGAAGAATTACACTACTATAGAGGGAGAGGCCATATATATGGTGTTTTCACTACATAATTTTAGGCATTACCTCTTAGGGACACCATTTAAATTTCTTATAGAACACCAAACTCTATTATATTTAATAAATAATCTCGTACTAGGTGGAAGGATATATAGGTGGCTAAATCTATTCAAATTATTCTAGTTTAAGATCAATGTTAAACCAAAAAGAGAAAATGTGGGACCAGATCATCTTAGCCAACTAAGGAATGGTGAGGAACTATAATAGCTTTAATATGAGTAACCAGATGCACACTTATTTAGATTATTTATGATAAAATAGAATATGGAGGAGATAGCCAATTTTATGGAAGGAGTTTTTATTATGCACTATATTAAGAAAGGAAAAAATAAGATAGTAATATGAGCCATAACATTTAGTATTATTGATGGGATTTTATACAATATGGGTAAGGATGATGTGCTACATAGAGTATCCTTGGATGATGAGAGACCATAATTGCTATAAGAAACACATTAGGGAGTCATGGGAGGATACTTTGTAAGAGAATTGAATTTAAGGAAGATATTACAAAGTGATCTATGGTGGCATAACTCATTTTAGGATGCACACAAATTCAAAAAGCACTGAAACATTTGTCAACAAATGGGAATCTCGAATAGAAAGGATGAAATGCCTCTAAGCCTAGTATTAGCATTGAAACCATTTGAAATATGGGCAACCTATTAATCTACCAAGCAAACATAGTCATACTAGACATATAAATAGTATAATATATTACTTAAAAAAATGGGCATAAGTTGCCACAACACCAAGAATAGTGCTAGAGACATGATCAAATTTTTATACGAGAATATCATAACCATATTTAGATGTTCTATGAATTTTGTTAATGATATAAAAACACACTTAATAATGCTATCAACACTCTAACTGATGAATTAATGATTTCACACCATAAGATCACAAAATATCATACTAAATATAATGGATAAGTATTATTATCCAAAAAAGTCCTTGAGAAACTACTTACAAAAATATGCAATATCTAGAGAGATGATTGGGAGGATCAAATTCTTGTAATCTTATGGGAATATAAGATAAATTATAATTGGATGATATAATTCATTACTTTCCACATGATCTATGGAATATAATCAATTATGCCTATGGAGTATATAGTTCTTATTATATGAATCACATTAATAATGTGATCAAGAGATCAAGATTCACTCCAAGAAAGGTTACTAGATTTATATCTCATGAAGGAAACTAGGCAGAGAGCCAATTAGATGTAAGAAATAAATAAGAAGAGTAAAAAATATTGGCATGATCATAATATGTGATCTAAATAATTTTATATAGATAAGATGGTATAATTGTATGATATTAGATTTTTTGCACATCTATCTAAACTACACATTTATTGGAAAGTAACATACGTCATCCATAAATTATCACAAGGAACAATAATGCTAAGAGACTTTCAAAGAACCATTATTTTGGTTGTGTAAATGGATATAAGATAAAGCCTTACTCCCAGTGATATCTAAAAATATCATGATGAAAGTAGAGTGGGTGATGAGTAGCACCATGTATAGGTTTTTATTTTACCTATATACAATGTAATCTATATATTGCAAAAATTAGAACATAGTTTAAAAGTTCAAACATCATAACGTATTAATAGAAAGCAAAAAATAAATAAAAAATTAATACAAAGAAGGTTCAATAAGGGGTAAATTTGAGGTCAACATGGGGAAATAAATTAATTCTATTAATGAAGCATTGACACAAATTTTAAGAAGGATAAGCAACAAACTATCACTCACAAAGCACTTCAAAGATTAAATGTTTCCCAAAGTAGATCGATGTGTCAGACTTAGATTATGTAAAATGAAGGAGAGTTTATAAAATAAAATGGGACACATGATATCAAATAATTTTTTAAGCCATAATAATGAATATCTCCAATGAAATTCCAAGGTTACATCATAATAATTGATGGCATTCAAACTAAGAGCATAACAATATGAAGATAACTTAACACAACTCAATGTAAAATATCAGATAAGTGGAATGAAGTAAATATATACAAGGAAGGGCATACAAAGCAAAAACATAATTGAAATAATTTGAAAACAAGATCCATCTATAACTTGAGCTTGATTCATTCACCTATGTATAAAATTATCAATAAAAAAATTTGAGCTATATTCATGTATTGAGGGCATACAATGTAGCAATAATGGATCAATAATAACTCTTGATTCCGTTGAAATGTTCATAAAAGGAAGAAATGGGGATTTGGGATATACCATGATAAATAAGATGACATGACCCATACCCCTTTGATTTTATTGATGTAGTAGAATCTAACTTATTTTCTATAGATCAAATTATAGGTGTATAGTTAGGATCCTTAGTGAGTCAACATCAATTACAAGGGCCCAATGTAGAGTGACTCAACAATCTCCATACATTTGGGGGATTGGATGAAGTAATGATGTTTCTAAGTTAATATAATGAAGGGTAAATCTATTTATCTAAGGATGTGACTATCTTAATCAATGAAGTGACCATTAAATAGGAAACATGACTCCAAAGGTAAATCATTGAATATTACAAAATAAAGAGTCCTCATATTCACTTAAATACAAGGGAGAAATATTATAGGGAATACAAATGGATATTGATTGATTCAATCAATGATGTTATGGTACGAGTGATTTCTAAGTACATCACCAAAAGATTATAATAGAATACAAAGAGTGTGAGATAGGCCAAAAAGTGGTCATTGATATCCCATATCCAATGGTCAACTACATGAGGATTTTAACTAGCTTGAGTTATTAGTGATTAAGATAATAAACAACATTGAGGAAGTCCTTAATGACACATCACAAACTTTCTAATACTAGTTTTTTGTATAATTTTTATGTTTCACCCAATGAAATTCACTTGATGGCCCCATCACACCAAAATTTGATTTATGGCCTCCAACCATCTTTTCCAACATTACGTGGACTAAGACAAGGAAATACTATGAATGACTAGGTTAGTTTAATACATGGTGGGTGGAGAGTCAGGGCCTCATCAATACGCACACTCAAGTTCCTATGGACATCATAGAATAACTAGGGCAACATGAACTAGTGAGAAAAATCCATGATGGGATTCAAATTGGAATCAATGAAATTCACAAGGCACCAATCACACCATTTTTATTTTTCATATCCATATTGGATGTGTAGGCAGAAGTGATGTGATAAAAAGACTTGGTTTCTAAAACCATAACATCCCTATGATTCATGGTCCAAGTGCACAATAACCCTTTCCAAAACAACTAGAGACACAACCAAAAGTAGAATCATAGGCTCAATAATAATAACCATCAAAGACATCTATGGCCCATTCACAAAATACTACAAGGAAAAGGAAGGTGCCAATGTAGAAGACAATACATTCTCTACTACCAAATAAAAATATTCACAACACAAATCCCTATCTTAATGACATTAATGCACCAAATATTGATACCAAGTATGATAGTAAACAACTTAGAGTCACTAAGAAATAAGTGTATAAGCCTATGCTGGATTATGTAATCAAAAAAATCTGTGAGGAGGATGAAAAAAGATTTTTCTTTTAGAAATCAATGTGTACTTGTGAAGTGTGAAAAAAAGTTCTAAAAGGCATAGTGGTAAATATTACCACACCTCTTACATAAATCATAGTTGACAATGTCATAGAGGAGTAAGATATCAAATAGATAAAATAAACCATATTATAAGGAACATTAGGATTAGGATCCTTAAGATCATAGACAACTTAATAACAACTAGGGGTATAACAAGGTGTAGTTTAATAAGAGATTCATAAACAAATACTATTACATATGGAAAGGATGCACACAATGTAAAGGACCTATCCTTACATTATAGAACATAGTATATTTTTTCACAAAACAAAATATGGAGGATATCATTTACAAACAAAATTAAGCAACATAAAAGTAGTCTCCTTTGAAGACCCACACACATAAGTGTTTGAGTAAGGTTATCATTCTACATGCCCATTTCAAGGTTCTAATTAAAAGAACACATAGGTGATGTCTTTTCCCTTTCCCTCTCCTCAACATTCACCAATTTATTCACCCCATCCATATCTCCATTCCATATCTTATCCACAACAAAAGGATATTGTGATAAAAGAGGAAGTTATGCATGCCAAAATAAAGTAAGACAAAGCTCAAGAATAAGCAGATAAGAATACAAGGAAAAATCAAAATAAAATGATGAAGAAATAAGAATCAAAGTGAAAGTTTGAATAAGAAGATTAGATGAAGAATCAAGAGGTAGAGAAGATCACAAGGAAGAATAATCTATGTCACATAAGAAGAAAAAGGAGGAAGAAGAAGCTACAAGATAGAAGAAGAAAAAAGAAGAAGAATAAATTGTGCATAATAAGAATTAGGAAGAAGAAGCATAATATAAGAGGAAACAAAAATAATAATAATATATGATAAACAAGAAGCAAAAAGAAAAGGAAGTGCAAGAGGTATAAAATATGAAGGCATAGGTTGACACAAAAATAAAAGAAGAAGAAGAAAAAAAGACCCTAAGAAAGCAAGAAGAAAAGAACAAGAAAAAGCCAAAATAGGAATTGGAATTGGAGTAAGTAGAGGTAGTTACCAAGGAAAAATAGGAATTAGAGATAAATAGCAATGCTGAATTCATAATCTAAACTTTGAAGGTTAAGTGGCTAGTGCATCCTACAAAGCCAAACAAAGATCTAAGAAAATAATTGATTCCTAGTGCTCCATATAATTATATCACATTTCAAGGCTCATGATCATCAATGGGAGGAATAAAAGAAGAGAGGTGTCATAGTAAAAAAAGTAAAAAAATAGATAATGGTTATATGATGTGCAAGCCCCACCTCTATGATGAACAACCTCACACTCCCAATCACGTAAATATAACACCATTCAACCCAAGCCACAACTACTGCAACTTATCTCAATTTTACCAAAACAAGTCAATATGTGTAAATTAATGTGACCTAGATAACAGTCAAAAAAATTATTGAGGGTGTGGCCTAATTTCAATATTTCATAGCATATAATGTCACTAAGATGGAACAAGATAACCTATAATTGAGGGAAGAAAACACAAATTTGCATGATCAGTTGGCCAAGGCCAAAAACATCCTAGATGACATTTATCTAGTGACAATGGTACAATTTTTTCAAGACCAAGTGATGTTTGATGAGAAAAAATCACTTCTCTACTCACCTGACTCACTAAGGATCAGGTAGTTGTGTAAAAACTTCAATAGCTTCAATCGCAAGGTTAGCACCTAAAAATTGAAAAAAAATCATTTTTGAGATCCTTGAATAATATGGTTAGGTATTGGATATTGCTATGTAGCATCCACCCAAATTTACTATATTATGATAGATTATAAAAAATAGTTTTAGGATACAATAAATTAGGTGTAACTAAAATTTTAAAAGGTGGGCAAGGCCATGACCATCATGAAACATCATATGGCCATGTTAGAGCACATGGACGCTATACTCAAGGAGTCTCTTATCTCAAGAGACAATGTCATAAAAAATATGACTACATGGTAGAAATATATTCTTAATAACATATTTCTTAAAATTCATACCCAATGATACATAAATAGGCTAGATGAAATGTTAGAAGACATTAAATAGAGTCTCTCATACAATAGGGCTATCATTATGTTCCTAAAGGATGATGACATCTAGACAATCATGTAGATCCTAGCGCCACTATACACATTGATAAACATGGTTTAGGATGCATTATTTAACTAGAAGAAATTTAAGCATGATTTTTAACATTAGGATAACTCAATTATTGTGATTTTCAATGAACCCTAGTTCATTCTACTAGCCTATCTTTCATAATAACTACAAAATAAGAAGGTGACCAAAGCAAAACTATAAGCAATCCAACTATAACAAACACCTAAAATACTAGGATTTGTAGCTACATCATATTTAACCATGGTTTTTACAACACCATCATCTTTGATAACAACATATTTTGACACAATACCGATCACAGTTCCATTTTCACAAACTTCTCAAACTCAATCTATACACTCCATGCTTCCACCTTCTTTTAAGTACTATAAGGGTCATTTATATATTTTTTGAGAAAGTCAGAAGCAGGGAAGGCCATAAACATTAGGTGCAAGTCCATGATGGTTGAAAACCTAAAAAAGGTAGCTTCCTAATTATGTAAATCTATTGAAAACTTGTAATGGTGGTAAATTGGTATGTTGCTTAGTTAAAAATATAAAAGGGTGGTTAAGTAGTGCATACAAGGTGAAATTTAGTAAAAAACACCTTGAGATATTAACACAAGTCATTTTTTATATGAATCCCTTAGTGCATTTAATTATACTAGGTCTAACATTAGGCATATTTCTTGTGACTTTGTCTTAGGACAAGATAAATATTTAAGTCTAGGATTGTGTTGGTAGTAGACATAGGACTATAAAATCATAGATTATAGCTAAATTAAAAGTGTGATATATATAATTTCATATAATGTATATCATTTTTCATGTACTCAACCTATATATGTATATCTAAAAACTATAGAATATGTACAGACTTAATCAAATGAAGAAATGAAAGGTTAGAATGTGAAGCAACAAAACATTGTAAGTTATATAAATATGGATCATATGTAAATGAAAAAGAGTTATGAACGATTTTTTATTAATATAGAAATTGATTCATGGTTATTTGAATGTATTTTGTGTATATAAGAAAGGTGAAGCTAATTTATAAATCAATCCTAGTTTGGAGAAGATAAATCACACTAGCCCTTCTATTTTTGGTATATTTAGAGAATTGAGGTCATGACTAATAAGGATTCACTAGACCTAACTAAGGCATCCCTTACCACACAATATCATTAGAGAAGGTTACAAATCCTCTAGTCAAGAAATATCGCTTAATAACACTATATGGGTCCTCTGTTTTCTTATCAAAGTAAATGACAAAGTAAAGTAAATCTAATATAGTGGTCACTAAAGCATGTGGCACAAATGGGGGTATTAAACAAAAAAATAAACATGCAAAGAAGAACTCTACTCAAGTCAATTTAGAGGTATTAATAATGCAAAGAGAGAGAAACATATTCATAATATAACACATGTAAATCTATTTATCTAATAAAAAGGATCAAGACTAAGTAATACTTACCTTAAAGATGAATCTGTCGAGCCTCAATATCTCCCTTGGTGAATAGTGCTTTACAATAGGTTGTTTTGGTTTATAAGGATTAAGAAAATAGGTCAGCTCTAGGCTACATGACTTCTCATATGCATCCAAAATATTTATCCCATAAGACAAAATTTTTCTCTCCAAAGGAAGTATGAAACCCTCAGCAATGGATCCTTAAGTAGAATGGTGGATAAGTAGATGCACAAATAAATGATTATCTGTGTCTCTCTCTAATGAAAATGATGTGTTTATATAGATAAATCTAAATTTAAATATTTCTAAAGTTTTATATGACATATTTGGCCCAGTGAATCCAGTTCTTAAATAAATAAAGTAGTTAGGTCCTGAACTAGGTTGACTAGGTAGACCTAGTCTTGTAACATGCTGATTTTTAAAGAACAGGGTAGACCCATGTGACTTTGTTTGATAAATGATAAAAAATGTTTTGGCTTAAGTAAGGTTTGTTTGAGGTGATGAATTGATTGGAGGAGTGTGAAATGGAGGTGTCGAATGTAGGTAAATGTATAAGAGAGCTTTGTGTTGGTTTTAAGTGGTGGTATAAGGGACAACAATATTCTGAAGCACCAATGGTATGCCCACCCCTTTACCGATGTACCCTTTAAGACATGAACTCAGATATATTGAGTCTTAATGAGTTACTACAAGATAAAAATCATTAGTAATTGATAAAGTTTAAAAATATTATGTGTATACATATTCCCCATTCTAAGCTCATCACATGTCACACACATATAACACAAGATTTTGCTTCAGGAAAAGAACCCAATAACACATAATACTGATCTAAGTAAATTTTAGTATTTTAAAATATAAAATAACTAAAAGTAAATGAATAAAATAAAATAACTAAAATAAATAAGTAATGTGTGTGTACCTTGACTTACCTTTATCACTATATAGTTGTCTATTATATTTGTAGTTTTGATTGTGGAGGGTGTAGAGATTGCTTTAGACAAACCCAAAGGGTAAAATAATTAAAGTTAAAAAATAAATAAATTTATGAAAGTAAAGATTAAAAAAATTTGTATGCATGATGTACTTGTAAATTTGGTAAGTTAGGGTGTAAATGCTAAGTTAGGACTAAACGACCAAGCTAGAATTTAGAGTAATTAAGTAACCAAAACGCCAAGGCTACTACATAAATGAAAAACTCATACAATTATACCTTAAGTAAGAAAGGTAACAAACCAAAACAAACTAAGGATACATGAAAAATAAAAATATAAAATCAATGTGAAATCAATAACAATCCTTACTTAAACAAAGATGGGCAAGAAATGGTAAAACAATATTGATGAGTGAGTAGTGATAATCCTTGCTCAATCATGAATGATAAAATTACATGAAAGGTAAAAAAACATTGGTGAGTGAGAAGTAACAATCCAAACTCACTCAATAGTGGAAATATAGAAATAAATGTATTTGTTCGAAATAAGGAAGTGATAACTTTTTTAAAATATGAAACCAAGACAATTCTAGAAAAGTAAATTAATGGTGTAAATAAAATAATCCATAATCACTCAAGCATACTATTTTGTTCTAAAGATGGATAAAACCAAAACAAAGTAGTGCTATAATGTATTAATATGTGAATAAGAAGCAACATACAATTTGGAAAATAGATTTAGAATCAAACTTTACTATCAAGGGGGAATGAAATAGGTGGTGGGGGAGATGATGTAAAAAACAAGTTAGAGAGACTTCTTATTGAAGTCAAGACACTTATAATTAGGTTTTTCAGAATAAGAGGAATTTCAAAATTAAGGACTATGAATAAATTCTCATAACGAAAAAAATATTGGGTTATCAAGTGAAGTATGAATATCATCCCATGAAGGCTATATGCATGAAAAATAAAAATATACCTACCTTCCTACAATGTGTTACCCATTGTTTAGGACACATTACAGAGTTGTCGGTCTATTGTGAATATTGGGTACTTGTGTGATAACATATGTAACCCTATATATTATTTTGAATTATCCTATCTCAATCTATTAGCCCACCACACCCTCATGGACCTTGGCTCTGTCATGAGGCCAAATATGGAGTTTGAGATTTGATTGGAGATAGGAGATGTGCTATGAATCACATCTTTTGGTGCGATGTTGACTTTTGGATTTTATATTTTGACCTTTGATAACTACATTTTATAAATGATTTATCTTTTAAATTATTTATGGATTTTGGTATTCCTCCTCCATATGGATTCAAAGAATCAAACATGGGTGCTAAAAATGACTATCATTTGAAAAATTTGGACTTGGTTGTTAATAAAGAGGAATTAGAGAGCATGGTGTCTATGAGTCTTATTTATTCATGTGAAATAAAAATTTATCTTGACTTTTACCTTATTTTATCTAAATTGGAATGAAACAAAAATAAATCAAGGGGCATGAACATGAAATAATTTGAATTACCTCAAATCACTAAAAATGTGAAAATTTAAAAAGGGTATACAATGATAGGTATGTATGATTCCTTATCATAAAAATGTATGTAAGTGTAGGGAAACATGCTAACATAGTTTGTTGTGAAATTTTTATATATAAAAGAAATAAAAACTGAGGCTGAGGATATGGGACCAAAAACATGTAACCGTTTCTTAATATTTTAAGAACACTTATTTTTCAAAAAATATTTGAAATAATATGTAGATTTTATGAGGAGAGCCCAGTCTTATCCATGGACTTACATTGCAACTCATAAAAGAGAACCCCAAGTGGGTAAAAAATGGGAAAGAATGGTATTTGTGAGGAGAGTTTGGTTTTATCCATGGTCTTACACTTTAACTCATAAAAGAAAAACTCAAGTGGGTTAAAAATGGTGTGAAAATTGGTATTTTTGAGGAGAGCTTGGTCCTATCCATCATATTACACTACAACTCACAAAATAAAAGCCCAAGTGGGTGTAAAATACTTTGAAAAATAAAAAACATTTGAAAAAGAGAAAAAATATGTAAAATCGACGTATGAAAGAAAAGGGTATTCATGAGGAAAATTGGGTCCTATCCATGGTGTTAAAATACAACTCATGAATTAAAGAAATTAAAGGACCAAAGGAAGGAACTAAGTTTTGTGTATAAGAGAGACTGCTACAGAGGGTGAGATCATTAGAGAAGTCCTACAAGAAGTGTTAGTGGGAAAATGTATAGAAATATGAAAAGAAGGGAGATATTTAAGAAAAATATTTCTTCAAAAATTATGAATTGGTGGGTTATTTCAAAACATGGCCTTCATTTGTTTTTAGGCAATAAGTGCTAGGACAAAGAATGTCTTTCACTAAATAGGGGCCACACTATTTTTGAGTGTATTTTCCTTCTTTATCTTTGGCGTAATATAATGTGAAGACTAGATCACTAACATTAAATGTGTGGACTTTAACCTTTTTATTATGTTGTTTGGAGATATGAGCCTTATATTGATGGTTATTTGAAGAGAGTATAAACGATGTTCATGAAGAAGGTTTAGGGCATGAAGGCAATATTTACATAATTTTTCATCAAGAATGATATCATGAAGAGATATACTTAAAGATGTGAGTTCAAATTCTAATGGTAAGATGTATTCAAAACCATATACTAGTGAGAATGGTGTTGCCCTAATGGAAATATATATGCTAGTACAATAGGCCCAAAGTGTGGGGTATAGGTGAAGATGCTAATTAGATCGAGTTTATCAAATTTTTTTGTAATTTTTTATTAAAATTTTTATTAGTGGCTTCATCTTACCCGTTACATTATTCATCGAAAGGCATGGAAAATTTGTGGGATATTTTAAATTTACCACATAATTATTTCATGTCCTTATTTTTAAAATTGACACCATTATCAAAAATGATAGTATGGGGAACTCCAAAGGGATAAATGATTTGGTTAAGGATAAATTTAAAAATATTACTTCTCATGAAATTGATAAGAGGCATGGATTGTACACATATATAAAAATATTCAGTAGCAGTAATGATAAAAACATGACCATTTTATGACCAAGGTAATTTACTAATGAGATCTAATCCCCACATGGAGAATGACCAAGGAGAATCCATGGTTTGGATCTCAGCTTGTGGTGAATGGATCAAATCATCATGAAGTTAGAAAGGATTAAATTTTTTTGGAAAAATCAATAGCATCCTTCTCTAAAGTATGAAAAAAGTCTCCCATACATAATCATTTACATGTTGTAGCATGTACACTATAGTGAGCACTACAAATGACCCCATATGCTTGTTTTAGGAGAGAAGGAACTTCTTCTTTCATCACATAGTAGATTAGGGTACCTTCTACATTATGGATATAAAAAGGGGTTGTATTAGAAGACTTATTTAAAGGCTTGTTTATGTATTTTGGTCTTTTCACAAGAGTCTATGTCTAGAGGGTAGGTTTCATGTTCAAAAAATTGGATGATGGTTTTTTACCATGGGCTTTGTCGAATAGTGACAGCCTCAATATGAAAAATGTGTGAATAATTTAATTAGATAGAATATGGTGATTTTTTGATTTAGATACAAAATTAGGAATCATTAATTACTTGGTGAGTATGAAATACAAATTCTAAAAAAGTAAGAAAATCAACTCTAAAATTTTTATCTCTTAAAATTGGTTTAATGGTAAAATATTCAAACTCTTTGGCAAGTGTGGTTGACATTTGATGATAAACAACTATATTTTTAATTTTACATTGATAATCACCATTAACATAATGATAGTTAAGTTGAGTCACCTAAAGTGTGTAGATAAGAGATATTCAATACTGGTGATGCTTTCATACCTAAGATGAGAGCTTAATATTTGGGCATGTTAATAGTAACATCGAAAGTTAACCTAAATTATAGAATGATGATTTTACCATTTGGGTTTGTTAGAATACAACCTACTCTAGCTCCTTGGAGGAATTTAATACCATCAAAAAAGAGGGTCCAAGTGCCTTCATGAAAATAAATGATAACTTTAAGGAGATCTTAGAAAAATACTTTAGATTTAATAGTATCGAGCATGATATTGGTATCTTCTTGATTATTTGCCTCAAAATCAGTAGTGAAATTATGGAAATAATCTTTAATGGAGATAACCTAGTTAAGACCTTTGATATAAATAATGTTTTCATTAGGGAGATTATCTTAAAGGTGATTCATCACTAGTATAGGTGCCAATACAAGTTGGTTATAAATAACTTGCCTTTTAATGGACTTTTTTTAATAATTTGAAGGTTAAATTACATTTTGAGGACTAGCTATTTTCTAATTCTATCTCTAGGTAAGAATGCTTTAGAGAAGAAATGATGAAGTGGATCAGAGTAAACAATGACACAAGTAGTTTGATAAAGCATATAGTAATAAAGATTTTTAACTATGAAATAAATAGCAAAGAAATCACATTCTACTTTAGTAAAACTTTTTTCCTCGTCAATAAGGCCTCAACTAATAAATTAAATAGCATATTCTCTATTGGTGTCATCTTTTTGGGCAAACATTTACCCAACTAATATGGTGTAGAAGATTAAATGATGGTAACTAGAATATAGTAAAAGGGTGGGGGGATGGAGAAAATATTTTTTCATGTTATCAAAATATTTCTGGCATGAAACTATCCATTCTAGATCATTACATTTTTTTAGAAGGGAATTAATAGAGCAGATATGGTAAGCCATTTCTAGGATGAAACATTGGATTGCCCCAATATTTCCAAGGTAATCAAATAATGTCAAGAAATGAATGAATAATGGGCATGTTGACTATAAAATTGATTTTGGTAGGATAGACATCAATGCTATGAAGAGAGACTATGAATCCTAAAAGTTTACCAGATGTAATGCCAAAGACACATTTGCATGGGTTAAGTAATTTTTTGATTTGATTATTCAATAACAAATGATAGATAGATTAGTGAGGTGTTTTTTTGACTCTTAGATTTGGTAATGATGTCATTAACATAGGTTTCCATTATCTTATACATAAGATATTGGAAAATGTGAGTCTTGACATGTTGAAAGTGGCTATAACATTTTAAAGGCCAAAAGGCATTTTCACATAGCAATAGGTACCCCATTTTGTATTGAATGTTGTTTTGTGTTGGTATTTTGATGATATGTGAATTTAATTATATCCTAAAAAATTGTCCATAAGTGACAACATTCCATATCTAGTAGTTGAATATATGATGGCATCTATTGAAGGTAATGGGAAATTATCTTTTGAACATGCGAGGTTAAGATTGAGGAAATAAATTCATGTATGAATGATCATGGTGAATTTTTTATGAATGGTAACATTATTTGATACCCATTCATAATATTCAATAAGTTTAATAAACTCAACATCTAAATGTTTAATAATTTATTTATGACATAACATGGAAATTTCAAGTGTAAATTTTTGTTATTTTTGTCAGATGGGTTTTGCATCTAGGTAAGTGATGATGTTATGTAAAAAAATACTAGGGTTGATACCTAGAATATCCTCATATGAAAAATCAAAGGTTTCATGATACTTATCTAAGAATAAGCTAAAGTTATCATGTTTTGTTGGCATGAGTTATTTAGAGATAGTGATGGATCTAGGACATGATGTTGTATACCATATTCTGTTATTGTTTTTCCTTCAATGAACATATCATTTCCATCTTGGAAATTATATGGAGAATTATGAAGAAAATAAATAGTATTTATTTTAGGATCCACACTAGAAATTAAATTATTAGAACTAGGAGCTTTTCATTTGAAGTTTCCAAGTTTATGATGTTACCATGGAAGTTAAGGTGCTCTAGCATGGAGTAACTCAAGTATGGATTCATCACTAGGGATTATGGGTAAGAGTCTATAAAATTCCACATCTAATTTGAGATAAATTATTTTACTGCTATGGTAATCATATTTAGAATACATTTTTCATACTAGCATTAAGGGCAATTTCAGGTGTAAGTACAATTATTGGTTGAGGTTGATAGGAGTCAACCAGATTGGTATTAGGTTTATTAGGTTATTTTTTAGATGGTTTTTCATTTTAATTGAGGTGGGTAACCTCAGTGGTATTTATAATATCATGGGAAATAATGAGAGTAGGTAGATTGGTTAGTGATATATAAGGTATAAATGATTCTCAAATTTCCAAAATTTCTAGAGTTAATATTTGTTCAACTACCCTAGGGGCACCAAGAAGTGGAGGATTAATGGGAGATACATGAACTTTATTTTATAATTCACTATCATTTTATATATGAATAAAATGGACATTTTAGATAAGGGAAAATGTAGCTGACCTACAAATAAATCCTAGCTTAGAGAAGAAAAATCACACTTACACTTCTGCTTGTTGGTACATTTAGACAATCGAGGTCATGAAGATAAAAAATATTCTAGACCTAAATAATGGGTCCCTTACCATAATAATATCACTGAAGAGGGTTCCAAAACCTCTAGTCAAGTAACACCATGTGATAACCCTAGCTAGGTCATATGGTTTCTATATTCACTAAGTATATGCAAAGTAAAGTAAAATTTAATCTAGTCTTCACCAAAGCCTATGGCATAAAATGTGGGAATAAACATAAAATTAAAAATGAACAAAAGATTTATAATTGAGCCAATGTATAGTAAATACTAATGCATGGGAGAGAAGTACAATAGAAAATATATTTACTTTAACAAAAGAAGAACAAAGTTAGGAATACTTACCTTTAAAGATGAATGTATTGAGCCTTAATATATTCCTTGTCCAAGGTGTTTCACAAGAAGTTATTGTGGTATGTAAGGATAATAATGATAAGCTAGATCTAGGATACACAACTTATCTATGAATCCAAAAGACTTCTCCACAAGATAAGATATGTAACTCCAAGTGTATTATTGGAACCTTAAGTAATGATTCTAAAGTAAAATGGTGGATAAGAAGATGAAAAATATGACGTTCTTCTTCTTCTCCTTCTAATAAATGATGGAAATGGATGTGTATATATAGTTTAATTTAACCCTAAACCTTTCCTAAGGTTTATCTAATAGTGTTAGCCCAATTCAACCTTGTATTAGTGATTGATAAAATCAAGTTAGGTCCTAGTCTAGGTAGGTGAAGGTTGATCAACACCCATAACATGCTAACATTAATTTGAATATAGGGTCATCCTAGGTTGACATTGTTCGATAAATGTCAAAAAGGGTTTTAGGCTTAGGTAGGGTATAAATAAGGTGGTGAATTTCTTGGATGAGTGTGTAAAGAAGGAGGTAAATCTTAGGGAAGCGTATAGGATATTGTTGTGTAGAGGGGACAAAAATCTTATGAATAACTAATAGTCTTAACACCCCTTTCCTAAATCATCATTTAAGGTGTACACTTAGAGATATTAAGACTCTATGGGTTTCTACAAGATAAAAAGAATCAGTAATTGATAAACTTTTAAAATATTCTGTATACATATGCCCCACTCAAAGATCATCATGTGTCACGTAGGTGTAACATGGGATGATGCTTCAGGAAAAGAAGATAAAAAAACATAAATTTGAAGATAAATAAATTAGAATAAGTAATGAATAAAATAAATCAAAGGACATAATTGAAAAACATATACCTTTAAATACCTTAGTGTTGTATAAAAGGAGTGAAGTGCAATAAATGTGAAGATGTCCAATGTAGGGAATATTAGGCAAACCTATTAACATTATAAAAAATATGTTTTTTTGAAAAATATATATCTAATATGTGAAACAATTCTCTACAACATTAGGATTCCATAACATCTTGTGGTTCAGACAAAGACCTAGTAGAAATAAACTTACGATTAAAAAATAGAATCTAGTTATAAATATTTGATAGGTAAATAATTTTGAATAGTAAATATAAATAGGCTGAAAATTATTTATTTTTTTATTTTAATATTTTAAGAAAATATTACTTTGAGAGATGCAATTTGATCCTAGAGAGTGACCATAGTAAGGAGATGATAGCTACGACATGGAATATGCATAGTGGTTGTAACAGGCACAACATAGGTAAGAGAAGAATTAATTTTATTTTTATGAGAAATTTTAATTTAAATTAATATAAATATATAAAATTGGATGGTAGGAAAAATATAAACACTAAAACTAACCCTAAGAAATGTTTAAGTAGACTAGGGTAGAATGGGGTATTGAGTAGGAAAATATTAGATCAATAAATGCCTAAGGCATTTATGGTAAATGTTAAAAAAGTAACCACAAACAAGGAATATAATCGACCCTGTTGACTCAATTTATAAGGCGAGATAAAAAAAGGGGATGAATTCATAGTAGTGAGATGATATAGTATCATTAGAGATGGATGACTACGTAGTAGTGGGCCGATCTAGTTGGAAACATGGAGATGGTTGATGCAGTTCATATTATATGGTTGATATAGTTTGCTA
>JARHVA010003460.1:930000-997500 GCA_037957365.1 Torreya grandis | reverse complement strand
ACTCATGAAGGTTACATGAACAATAAAATTAAAATGGACCTACATTACCACAACATGTTCCTCATTTCTTAGGACCTCTTACAGAGTTGTCGGTCTACTACAAATATTGGGTATTAGTGTGAGAATGTAAGTAGTACTTATATATTTTTTTAATTATCATATCCCAATATACTAGCTTACCTCATCCCAATGGATCTCGAATCTATCATGAGACCAATTTTAAAGTTTGAGCTTTGATTAGAAATAGGAGATGTGATATGAATCATGTATTTTAGTGTGATTAAACTTTTGAATTTGTATGTTTCCTTTTTGAATCATTAATTTTTGTTTAAATGATTTGGAATTCAACCTTTTTATTTCTTTTATGGTTCCTCCTCCATATGGATTTGGAATAACCAACATGAGTTATATAAGTGATACACATAAATGAGCTTTAGAATTTGGTTTAAAGGAGGCTAAGTATCTAAAGATATGAATGACTAAACACAAAGGTTAACCTATGAAACAATATGTAATCTCAAGTGTCAAATTTATGTATGTTTAGTATGTGAAAGGAAAATAAAGGATTAAAGGGAAATCAAAGTAGATCGGTAAATAGTAATACTATGAGAAGTCTTATTTACTAATTGATCATATGGTATAGAAAGATTACTAAGGGAGTCAAGGTTTGTATAACCAAGTCACAATAATAATCATTTGATTTTTTAGTGACATAAGATAATAAACAATCATTATAAAAGGAAAAAATCATGAAAGAAGTGAAATCATAAACATAAGTGTGAATTCATGAAAAAGATGATAAGAATCCATAATAAAGATAAAAATAAATGAAACCATATAAAAAATATAAAGTATAATATAATGATCCATGTAAAATAGATATGTGAAACAAAATTTTACACATTGTCAAGTGTATAAGTTATAGAAAAATAGATAACAAATCCAATCCAAATAATAATTTAGGATAATGTGAAATTTCACCATGCCATGTTCATAAATAGTGATAAATTTGACCACAAATATTATCCACGACATCTAAAACATCTCTATGATGTTAAATTTTGATGATAGCCAAAGTCTTATTGATCTTCATAGAAAGTTGTGCAAGGACTTCCTTACGAATCTACTCAAATAAAATTTTAGGTGTATCTGATGAAGAATCATGCTCATGAGGGATCTCATGCATAAGATACTCAAAGAGATGAATATATGTCTAAATGGGAATAGTATCTATAGGGCAAGAAGGAGGTTTAGCCTAAGGAGAAGGAGGAGCCTTCTTGCATGTAAGACCTATGGAAGGACGAATGACTAATAAAGGTGTCAAATATGGGTGATAATGAAGGTGATACTATATACTATGACAATGAATGGTATGATGTGAAAAATATTGGTGCCAAAGATAGTATACTTCCATGTGTTTAGGGATATGCTCTAGTAATATCTTAGGAGGAGGTATAAATTTATGTTTAGGTTACATAGTGGTTGGGAATACTATGTCAATATATTGCCTAAGTTTCTATAAATGAGTAGAGGAGTGGTTATTTGTCCCATGAAATCAACAAATAAATTTATGAGTAGGATTTGGGGGTATACTTGTTGAAGAGGTAGAAGATAAATCTAAGGGTGGTTGATATAACTTGCCATCCTTGGTCCAATGACTAAAAACATAGCAGGTATCATAATAAGGCTAATTGGCCCATTGGGAAGGCATGGGATCAATATGAAACAAAGGAAGACCATCACCAAGGGAAGGTGGGGATATAATAGAAACTAGACTAGGATCATATAAAGATAGAGTGGGAGTTGAAACAAGACTAGGCTCATTTAAAGGTAAGGATGTTCATGCATAAGGCTTATGAATAATATCTAGCATCTCTTGAGGAAGCAAACTATAAAATTATTGATATCTAGCAAAGAGATAAGGGCCTATCATAAGATGAAGCTGGGAAATAATATGAGGGGATATATTGGAGGTTTTGATATTAAGGCTAATGTCAACCGACTCATCATCATCAAAATCAAGGAAGTTAGGTGGAATGTTCTCAATTAATTTAGGGTGACCATTATAACCTTGAGTGGAATTGATAGGATAATTTAAGAGTTAGGATTCTATAAATGAGATACTAAGCAAAGGTTTAAAGGTATAAATTTTAAAGGTACCATGTTCTTGAAATTGTTTCAAATTCTAAGGGTTTGTATCTCCTTGAATTTTTAATTAGCTACATTATGGGGGAATTTTATACATTGACATGTAAATGAGGTGACTGATCTCATATGACGAGTCCAAGGTTAACCAAGTAAGATGTTATAAGAAAGAAGAAAGTTAAAAATCACAACTTTCACGTGGACAATGATAGGAAGAATGGTAATGGGAATCCAAATGAAACCTAGAGGAGGTATTTACCTTTCATTGTATCCTTGACATGAGATACATGTATATTTGAGGTTTCATTTTAAATATCTAAGTGTCTTAATGAATTCAAGAGAATCAATGTAAACACCTAGACCTTCATCAATTAAAGCATAATTAACTTGTATATTTTCAATTTGGATGCTAATGAATTGAGGAGGATCATCCACATGGAGAAAAATCTTATTGAGAATCATAGAATCATTAGGAAACTTAAGTGAAAGATAATTATCCACTATTTCATCAATGTGTATGGACATTTCTTCACATTGTTTAAGTATACTATCTTTGGATCCAAATAAGGTAGCTTCACATCCTACTAGAGGATGATGATGGATGTTCATCTCAAACAACAATTATATTAGATAGTTTTAATGATGGGGAAATATTCACATAATTTTATGAGAGGTATTTGATATGGGAGATGAGAATTTCCACAATGGGATCCCATTCATCATAACCCATAAGAGTATTGAGAGATATATGCTCATAATGTTGCAATAGTTCCTGGGAAGGAGGGTTGGAAGTGAGATAGAACTTGTGTTGATAGGGTGTATTTAGTTTGGGTTGATTTAATTTAGGTGATGTGATGGTTAGTTGAGGTATTTATTGTTTTTGGGTTGAATAAATACTATTGGAAGTTTGGGGGATGTTGTCTTATTATGTGGATATTAGGGGAAGAGTATAAATTTTATGAGGGGTATCACCAAATGGTGTTATTAAGAGTGGTTCTTGAATGGTTATAAATTCCTCTTTCCCCAATTTTATTATTTGGTATGGGTTAGTATCTTGAATGATGTGAAATGGTAGAGATATGTTATGCATAGGTGTTGGATTTGAATCAATAAAAACAACTACTCATATCATGTTAGTCATATTAACCACATTTTATTCATTGGTCGTGAGGTCTATAATACTTCCAAAATTTATTTTAGGAGTAGGTTTGTTGATGTTATCTTGGTGGTTGAGAAGATGATATTTTTAGATAACAAGATGAGCATTATCTTGGTTTAAATCTTGGTTTTTATTTTGTGTTTCATGGGATTTAAAAGTTATTTCATATGCTTGTTGACACTTTCAAGTAAGGATTTCATGATAAAAGTTTGGACCAAGAAGAAAATCCATAACAAGATTCCATAATTTTCTACAAGTATAATGAGAGTGGCCCTAACTTGCATGAAACCAAAAAAAATGTTCGGATCATACCATGATTACATAAGCCAAGTGAGCTCAAGATCTCATGGTATAAGTCTTGTAAGACACTTTTAAATATCTACTAGGGATAATGGTTTGTGCACATTAGTGTGGTTGGTTTGAGAAAATGTAGGAGTGGGAGTGTTGTTGGTAAGGGGAACATGCTCCATAACATTTTTTGGAGTGATTGCTTGAATGTTATGAATAGTGTCATAGGTATTGGTAATGTGATCATTAGTTGTATGTGATTTAACTATTTTGGAAATATTGGAGTTTTATTCCTAATTTAGTTAAAGGTATAGAATAATAAATTAATAAATAATATTGTAATAATTACATTACTTATTTGTATAATTTATTATGTCTTTTAAACCTTTCTAAAAATAGAAATAAATAAGGAGAAATATAACCTAGCTTAAAATTAGACAGAGATGGTTGAGACAAAGGTTGAAATTGAGTTTGAAAGACTAAGATTGTGTTATGAATTTAGATCTAGATTTCATTTAGTGAGAGGATAGGAGAACCAAAAATAGGACATTTCAAAGTCTAGCACTATTGTCCAAGTCCTGCCACTATTGTCCAAACTAGTTACAGAGGTCTAAGATTTTTGAGTTTTGTTCATTGTCCCTATAAAAATCTTCTTATGAAATCTTAAATAATAAATGTAAACATAGATCCTTATAGATATGATTCAATATTGAAACCCTAAACCTTCATCATTATTAGTGTGTGTAAGATGTATTGAACATGTATCCACACCCCTTATGTGGGTACACTGCCTACATACCAATACTCTAAAGAGAGATCAAGCCATATATTTTTCTCTCACTTGATGTAATTTGTGAAATAGTTTAATGAGGATGAAAAATTTCCAAATTGAGAGTTATTGAGGTGGCTAAGGACTGGTGTGAAGGTTTGATTATGTTTGCAGTTATGTTGGGTGATTGTATGCAGAGAATAGGGAAATTTGCCTTAGTGGTTTATTTGTATTCTTGCATTCTTTGTAATATTGGTTACATCCCTTTTTAAATGACCTTTAAATGGAATTTTATAAGGAATTATTAGTCATGGGTTAAATTTAGTTGCACTATGCTGACATGATTAAGGATAGGAATCAAATGAAAGTGGTCATTTGGGATCACAATGTGATTAGATAAGAGCACCACAAATATGACACCCTAGGGTCTGACACTATAGTCTGAGTTTAGTGCTCCTATCTTATAGGCTCAAGACCTAGGGGAATAATATTGACCTAGAAAATAGATTTTGGTTGAGCTGGAATTAGGGTTTAGAATTTTATGGATGATTAGTAATGACCAAAAAGCTATCTGTAAGGGTCATGAAAGTATGCAAGAAGGTCTTATGGATTGGGTGTCATAATCCACACTCAAGACCCCAATTTGGACATTTTATATGACTACATTTAGCCCCTTTATTTTAGTAATGTAACAAAGTGAAATACTAGGATAAAGGAAAAGTAGAAAGTGTACCTAAACTTACATATAAAGGTGAAGTCCATGAAGCTGTGATACTAAGTGTGCATAAAGAGAGCACATCATGAAGTGTAAATCTATAAGACAAAACAAAGAGTAGATCAATTCTTAATAGATAAGAAAGTTGGGTAAGAGAGAGAGGAATAGAAAAGAATGTATACACCCCATGTGGTATGCAGACCAATATAGAAAAAGTTATGTTATTGAATGATGTTGAGTGATGTTGAATATGTGTTGTACCAAAATTAATATCATGAATGAAGATGAGTGCTTAATTATTCAAGAGTGGCTCAATAGTAAAGGTTATACCTTTGTATCTATTATCATCCATTAAGGGAATTTATATGATCATGCATGTGTTAATCATTGTTTGGATTATGTGTCTAATCCGTTTGAATAGGTGGCTCAAGAATACAAAGGCTAACTAGTCCTTTGGCTCCATTGTTTCCCACTAAGTGAAGCTATGAAATGATACTAGTATGAATGTGTGTCATATGAGATGGATCCTAAGTCCCATGAATGCTCTATAATATAACAAGGTGGCATGGATAGTTGAATGTGTAATGGAAACTAGGCCAATCTTGGACATTTTGAGAGGTGGAGTTTAGGTTTATATAAAATCCACTCCAAAATTGGGAACTAGGCTTATGTGGAAGCCACTCAAGAATGATACCAACCACTTGTAGATGGAATAAGGCATGAAAATACTAAGAATGCTTGGGTAATGTAATAAACATGAAAAGAAAAGAAAGCTAATGTGTCATGTACATTGCCCCCAATCATTTGTATCTATAACATGGATTTTGATTTGGAAGTTATAATAATTGCCTAATCTAAAATTGGAAGTGAGAGTCATCATGTCATGCATGATTCCCATATATCTATATTCTATAAGAAAATTTTACTAAAACTATTGATTCTAAACTATATTTTTACTAATAAAAATGTAATTAAACTTACATTTTTGTCTATTTTAAAAAAATCTAGGTTTTTTGCTATTTGGATAGGAGCACAAAAAATAAGACACCCTACTATTTGGTTTTAGTTTTCAGGTCTAACTCTATTGTCCTTTATTGAATATGATCACTATTTTATAATCATCACTATTTTCATAGTTTGTTCTACCTAGTTTGGGTTCTAGTTGCTATTCTGATTGTTTTAAAAACTGATTTATGACCGATGGAGGGTTTTGATCTCTATGATAAAACCCCTATTTATTGCCCCCTCTTTTAAGGGTAAGAATGAAGACCCTACACTTATTAACCCCAAAATAAATATCCTTTCAAGTGTGTTATGCTACAAAACACATGATATAGCAATGATAATTGAAAAGATGTCTCAAGATATAACATGGTTTATATTAGATATTGTTAGATCAATAGGGGAATGCCTAGATAGATGTAACAATATAATAACATGTGTATTATACTAAATTGAAACTTAAAATGTTTTTTTTAGTTTTATTTTTCAAGGAGGAATGGAGCATGATTTCCATCATGGCATCCAAGCAAGCAAGATAATGCACGATATAGATCATGGAACTGAAAATAATTGAGAAGCAAAAAAATAACAAGCATACAAGGCAAGAAGCAAAAAACATACAATAGTGGCCAAGGAGCCAAGAAAAAAAGGGACATGGGCACATGTCACTCAAAATAGAAATAAAGCATACAAGGAATGTTCAAATGCCATATACACACATAATTAAAAATAAGCAAAGTTGGCATGAGGGTCACAATCACATAGAAGAGTATAATCAAAGTACATAGGCAAAAGTCTTAAGGCACACACAAGAGATAGAATAAGAATAGAGAAATGTAATCACATCTAGATATGCAAAGAAATAAAGGAAAGAATATAAATATGATAGAAACCTATCACATATAACTAATCAAAACAAGAGGTGAAAGTATGCAAAACATGTAGTATAAGACTAGGTAGATGCCAAGAAATATGCAAGTGCTATATACTAGTGAGTTTCAATAAAATAATCTATGTAAGCTAGTAAGTAATGTACATCAAAATGGTAACTATAGTGCATGGTGTAGGAATGACATAACCTATATGGTGTAGTCATGTATAATATGCCCCTGGTGGGAAGATATATCAATGTATGTCTTGAATGTGGAAGTAGGATGCCCCCTTAATGGGTAGATTGAATCAATAAAGGATCTAGATGTCACTGCACACACTCAAAGAAGATCAAGTGAATCATGGTAATGTAGATAAATCAACTTATAATAGCATAGAACAACAAAATGTAAGTCTAGTGTGGTAATATAAATGTAAAGCATGGATAATGCATACAATTGAAATGTTTTTGCGTTTTGAACTATTTGAATGTTTTTGGATCTTGAAATATTTGAATGTTTTTGGTATTTTGACATATTTGAATGTTTTTATATTTTGATATAATTTATGTATAATCAATCATAAGGAGACTATGTATAATTAACTGAAAAGAAGCTATATACAAGTAATGTTAAAAAATTACGTACAAGTAAGCAAAAAGACATACTATACATGGAATTTGTGTAGATAATATTCATTAGAGTTTTGAGTTTCTTTCTTTCAAGTGAGGATAGATGATACATGTTAGGGATAATTTTTTTGATAAATAGGTATGAATCTACCAATTGGGTTTGAATTTTCCTTTGGTTTCTTCGTTGGCATTAACATTGTGAAGATTTTCTTTGAGATTGAGATCATTAACTTTGAATTATTTGGTGTGAACTCATTTGTTTTAGGATCATTATATACATTACTAGTAGATTCTGAGATGTTCAAACACTTGAATGCATGTATGGTATAACTACTAAAGATTATATAGATGCTTTTTGTGATACTAGTCATCAGTGAAGATACATTTAAGGGATACACAAAGAGATGGGATTTCTAATTCCATTAGTAAAACATCTTCTGCATCATAAATGATTGAATAAAGAGTGGCTATTATGGGTGTATGAACACTTGTGTGATAAGAACATAATGCAAAAACTAGTTCATTGTGCCAATCATCTCTAAATTTGGTCATTGTTTTGGTCAAAATGTTGTTGATGGTTTTATTGGTAGCCTCTGCTTGAATATTTCCTTGTGGGTAGTGAAGAGTGGAGAATATGTGTTTAATCTTATATTTTATGCAAAATTTATTGATAGTTTTGTTCTTTAATGATGATCCATTATTTAAAATGATAGTTATGGGTAGGCTGAATCATGAAATAATGTGAGTCATGAGGAAGCTACAAATGTCCTCCCCTATGGTAGATTGGAGTGGTATGGCTTCCACCCACTTGGTAAAATATTATATAGCTGTGATGATGAACTTATGCCCATTAATGGATTTAAGGTTAATTTTTACAATAAGATCAAATCCCCATTGCATAAATAGCCATGGAGAGACAATAGGTTATAACTGTTGTGATAGTGCATGTTGTAGGTTACTATGCCATTGACATTTATCTCATAGCTTTGCATATTCTGAATAATCATCTTCCATGGTGGGCTAGTAGTACCCTTGTTAAAGTAATTTGTGTGACATGGAATTTCCACTGAAGTGATCACCATACTCACTATTGTGTATCTATGTAAGAACACTTTTGGCTTCTATTGAAATCAAGAATCAAAGTAACTATCTATTAAATGATCATTTAAAAAGGTATCTACCAATGATTACATAATAGAGTGATAATTTGTGTAACTTGCATTTGTCATTTCATGATTTTTTTTGCTGTAATAGCTTTATTTATAATGTTATAGACATCAAAGAACCATTCTAGAGTTATGAAACTATGTGTAGTGGCTAAGATAGATAGAGCAATAAAATCTATATTAGATATTAATGGCAATTGTAATCATTTAATTGTGAAAATAGCTTGATCATTTTTGATGTTGATAAGAATTAAAGATGTGACACTTTCCATTACATCTACATGTCAGTTATCATTTCTTGGTATACTTTTTATAGAAAAGTAGTTGAGCTATGATGATAAACATTGTATCATGTTTCGGTACAAGATATGATGTTATTCTTTTGTTTGATAGACATCATTGACTTGATTGACCACAAGTTGGGAATCACCAAAGACTCGAATAGATCTAATTTGGATGGACTGGGTGGTAAATATACTTAAGATAAGTGCTTCATATTCTGTGGTGTTGTTGGTGTAGGAAAAACTTAATCAATATGTAATAGGAACTGTGTGATGAAAAGGGTTGACAAAGACAATGCCTACCCTTGTGCCAAATACACATCAAGAAATATCAAAGAACATGGTCCAAGTGTCAAAATGAGTAGAATAGGTAGTAAAATTATCTCTAAATGTGTCACTAATTGGATTGGTGTCCAAGTGTGGTGTGGATACCAAACGGTCTATAATGATTTGGCCCTTTATTGTTTTTTGGAAAACTATCATTAAGCCAAAATTTATTAATAACATGACCCATTTTATGATGCAACCAAAGAGATGTGGTTGTTCCATTAGAAACTTCAAGGGATCTAATTTTTTGATAACTTGAGTCTCATTATTTACCATGTAATGTCAAAGTTTTTGTGTGGCAAAACTAATGCTAGACATAGTTTTTTCTATTGTGGAATAATTTTTTTTGTAATCAACTAATGTGCAACTGATGTAATAAACTACTCGCTTGATATGTTGATCATTGTGTTGTACTAAGAGTGTTCCTAATATATGAACTATTGCTAAAATATATAGAAATAAAGGTTGATCAAGTATAAGTGGTACTAGAATAAGTAGATTAAGAAGATTTTACTTTATTATATCGAAGCTTTCTTGACAGGCCTAGGCCCAGACAAAGTATATATCTTTCTTTAATAATTGAGTGAATGAATAAGTTTTATCAACAAGTTGAGATATAAAATGGAGGATTGCTTAGATCTTGACTTATAAGGAATGAAGTTGTTTTAAGTTCATGGGGGGTGGCATATTGATAATTACTTTGACTTTCTTAGGGTTAACCTGTATAGCACATTGAGAAATAATGAAACATAAAAGTTTTCTTGATGTAACTCCAAACACACATTTTTTTGGGTTTAATCAAACATTGTATTGATTGAGTATTTGAAATATCTTTGGTAAATAGAGCTTGAATGAGCTAAAATGATCATCTAGAAGGTTATGAATGATTGGGAATAATAAAAAGGTACCTAAGAGGGTCATAAGAGCATGCAAAGAGGAATTATTGATTGGGTGTCACAAGCCACACTCAAGCTACCAATTTGGACATTTTATATGACTATGTTGTATTGAATATATGTAGAGAATAAGGAAATTTGCCTTATTGGTTTATTTGTGTTCTTGATTGCTTTGTAAGATTTGTCACCTCCCTTTGTAAATGACATTTGGATGAAATTTTATAAGGAACTATTGGTGATGGTTTAAATGTATTCACACTAGGCTAACATGATGAAGGATAAGAATCAGATGAAAATGGTCATTTGGGATTGTAATGTGATTGGACAAGAGCACTAAAAATGAGACACCCTAGGGTCTAATGCTATAGTCTGAGTTTGATGCTCTTATCCTACAGGATCAAGACTTGGGGGAATAAAATTGGCCTCAAAAATAGAGTTTAGATGAGTTAGAATTAGGGTTTAAAAGTCTATGAATGATTGGTAATGAGTTAAAAGGTATCTAAAAGGGTCATGAAATCATGCAAGAAAGTCCTATGGATTGGGTGTCACAAGCCACACTCAAGCTACCAATTTGGACATTTTATATGACTAAAATATGATGGTTTTTATTTTTATTGATCATAAGAGTGCCCATTTTAGGTTGAGATGGTTTGAATTGATGCATGCAAAAGTCTTATTGTTTGGCCTAGTCAAGAGCTTCTTTCAAAGTTCTTGGAGAGAGATTCCTAACCTAATATTTTAATTTGTGGTATAGAGAATTAGTGAATAGCTGAAAGAGGCTATAATCTACCATATTATGCTCACATTTGTTAGATAAGATCTTCCATTATTTTATGAAGGCTTGTGCCATTTTAGTTTCAAGTTATTCTCGAGAAGATCACTAGTTTGAAATTCTTGGACCAATGAGTTAACTAAATCTTCAAGGCTAGTGATAGAATGAGTTTTTAATTGATTATACTAATCTAAAACATCTTTTGAAAGTTTTTTATCTAAAAATTTGGTAGCATCAAAGGTGTCAAGTTTGACCTAATCTTTATAAAGGTTACCAAATGTATTTGAATACAATGTGGGATCAATGGTTATATTATAGGTAATGGTAGGTGTGATACTTTCTATGTTAATATTATCAATTTGAGGTATAATATGTTCATTTTGTATTATGTTAGATTTTTTATTAATGAGGGGTGGTTTTGGGATAAGGTTACTATGGGAATCCCTATGGGGGTGGGTGGTGGGGGTGGGGGGCTTTCAGGTTTTATGCTTCCCATGAAACCATGGTGAGGTTGGCTTTGAAGATGAATGAGATGGTTTTGCATCTACATCATTTTATTTGTGTTATTGGTTTTAAAGGTATTCATTTGATCAAGTGTTTGTAATAGGAGATGGTTAGTTTGTGCAACATTTTGACTAGTGTGTGCATCATATGATGTATTAATATTAGTATTAATGGCTTGAGTTACACTATGAGTAGTAACATGCACCAAACTAGTGGCATGAGAAGTATTAGTATCAAAATATGTATTATTTTCATGGTTATAATTAGTAGCAAAAGAGGCACTAGTAGCATGGTTAAGGGGAAGGGTATTTTTAATATGCCCACTAGAAGTTGAACCTACCATGTTAGTATAAATACTTGGCATGAAGGTTTAAGAAGTCATAAAAGAAGATGTCATGTTGTGTGAATGAGACATAATAGAAGAAGAGGTTTGAGATTCAAATAAAATGGTTCCCCCAAATCTATGATAAAATGTAGGGGAGGGTAATGGAGGTTATTCTACATGAGGACCTATCATAAGACTAAAAATGGTTGAAGGGTCTTTTCCTCTATGTTGAAGGAATTCATTGATGAAAAAGATAATTTTACTTGTGTACTCTAAATCACACTCTTTTTATAGTGAGAATAGAGTATTATAAACTAAGGATGAATGAGGATGAGTTCCATAATTGGTAGTGCAAGTGGTAAAATAGACATTGCTTTCATCTAAGGTAGGTGCCATAAGTTGTGTCTTAGGAAACCTATTAGGATTGGTAAAAATCACCATGTTTATCTGATTTAACTTTGTATTGTACTCAAATAGAAAATTCATGATGAATTAAAGACATTAAAATTTTAGTGTAAAGAATGATCAATTGATAAGATACAAAATCAAACCAATCGATAGTGTTGTGTAAGATAGAGAAAAAAAAAGAATATTAGACACAGTCATACTGATCAACTATGTAATGTGAGATAGGAAACACAATAGGATGAAAAAATACACAGTCATATAGGTTAACTATGTACTTCATAAGAATAAATTGAATAAGTTGAAAAGATACGCAGTCGTATAGGGTGACTGTGTACTGAAGGTAAACAAGCCTAAAAATTCATAAAAACTATGTCGATAGGGATGACTATGTTCTAAATAGGGAAATTTTTTGAAGGATAATAACTAAGAAAATATATTGAAGCACACAAGCAATTATATCAATGTATATGATTTAATTTTATCACACATCACAAACCTTATACTAAAATTGTCTAGTATAAGTTTTGTAATACAAAATACAATGATCAAAGAGAAAGCAACAAAACTTTAATGGAAATACTAATATAAGTAGTTATTCCTAAACGTTGTTAAGTTATAATAAATTTTGAAATTAATGTGATAGAGATTTTTCTATAAAAAATAATTAGAAAGCAATATATGGATAGTTTTAGGTAGTTTAGGCTAAAAGGGATCTGTATTGGTGATGGTACTGGATTTGTATTGGGGCCTACCCCCTCACTTCACTATCTCATAAAAATAAGGGTGTTGGGTGCTTTTCTAATATTTACCATTAGCTATGTGTTTATAATTGGCCAAAAACCTAAGTCAGCTTCACCTTTGGTGATGAAATCCTAGTAGGTAGGCCTTACGAGGAAAAAAAATTAATGTTTTTAGTATTAAGTGATTTGTAAGTGTGTGAAAAAGAGAAAAATAGTGTGACTAAATTGATAAATTAAAAAACCACATAATTAGTCTATGTTTGTTACTCTAAGCATGCAAGCAACTGAAATGGAAAGTGAATTAATTACTAGAAAAATAGATTAATTTCTTTGATTGTGAAGAGTAAAAATTTAATTTAGTTGAAACTATATAAAAAAATATAGAATAAAGTCGATAGATTCAATACTATTCTATGAAATTAAGATCTAGAAGAACATAATCAAATAGGTTAACTATGTCTTCTAGAGAGAAGATAAGCTACAAATCTATGTTAATCTAGTCAACCCAATTTGCTATAGAGTTACAATTTTATAGACTATAATCTATGAAAAATAAGACTATAAATGAAAATTAGAAATTAGAGAAGGTAAGAATGAATCTTAGTGACTTTGAAGATGCTTAGTTTGCAAATTTTATGTTGGGTTACTCAAGTGCTAACTTTAATATTCTAGGAACATAGTCGATTAGGTCAACAAATTTTAAAAAACTTGTGTGATAAAAAATAATCTGTGAATAGAGTTGACTAGCTCAACTATGTCTAAAAACTTGTATGGTAAAAAAGAATAACTATGAATAGAGTCAACTAGGTCGATGAAGTTTAAAATCTTTTGACTGAAGAAGAAGACTATGTTGAGATGATCAATCCAGTCACCTATATTTTAAGAAGACCTACATAGATAAAATAAAGTCAATTTGAAGAAACTATGTGTTAAACTTACACATAATATTTGACTATATTGATAGGTTCAATATAGTACTATAGAAATAAAAATATATAATATGATGATAAAAGGAATATGTGAAAGAGAACCTACAAGGGTTAGGTTCAAATTGGGTTCACTAGAATGTATACCTAGGAAAATTCAACCGACTTATAAATTAATCCTAAATCAGAGAAGATAAATCACACTTCCACTTTTACTTGTTGGTACATTTAGATAATTGGGGTCATGACCAAGTTGGATCTACTAGACCTAACTAAGGGGTCCCTTACCACAATAATATCACTAGAGAGGGTTACAAAGGCTCTAGTCAATTAACACCATATGATAACCCTGGCTAGGTCTTATGGTTTCTATATTCACTAAGTATATACAAAGTAAAGTAAAATCTAATCTAGTGCTCACCAAAGCTTGTGGCCTAAAATGTGGGTAATAAACATAAAAATAAGCATGCATAGAAGATCTATATTTATTCTAATGTACATAAGAAATCCTAATACATGTGAGATAAGTAGAAATTGAAATCTATCTACTTTAACAAAAGAGGAAAAAATTTAGAAATACTAACCTTTGAAGATTAACCTATCGAACCTCAATCTCTCCCTTGGACAAGGTGCTTCATAAGAGTTTGTTTTGACATGCATGGATAATAAGGATAAATTAGCTATAGGCTACTATTTGATTATTTTTTAGGAAACTAGGGTTTAGTTTCTAAATAATAAAAGGTCTAGATTAAGGGGTAAAATCTAATAAAATATAGTAAAATGTAAATTTATATCAATTTGATCAAATTTATTAAATTGGGAAGAGGAATGACTTATCTAGAAAAATAGGTTGAAATGAATGATTCAAGGCTGAAAAATATTATGTAGGATTGGGATAGTGTCATAAATTTGGATCTAGATTTCATTTGATGAAAAGATAAAAACACTGAAAACATGACACTTTAGGGTCTGATGCTCTTTTCCACTCCCACCACTTTTATCTAAACTAGTCATAAAGACCTAAATTTCCTAGGTTCTTTGCATTATTCCTGTATGAGCCTGCTTGTAAAATATTTGGTGTTGAATGTTGATGGAATTCATTATAGAGTTGTTTCAATCTTCAAACCCTAAGTTTATCTACACACATGAAATAAAAAACATATCAAAAGTAAAAGGGGAAAAATTGGGTTAGGGGAAGTATGATCGCATGATCTAAAACCCTTGTTGTCTTGATCACTACCTACATTAACCCTCAAGCTAGGGTCTTAGATAAAATGTAGTTCTCCTTTAGGGAACATGCATAAACAACACTCATAATATATTCAAGAATGAACTTTTGTCTAGGCCCTTCCTTGATCAAGCATGCAAATTTATGTGTGATGTATAATGTTGAGCTATACTATTGACTGATTTTTTTAATTATTTACTATGACAAAGTAGTAAGTACTAGATATACAATGCCTTGTGAATTCCTTTATATAGGATACTCTTTATTTTGAATTTTTTAACTTTATTCACATTATCCAACATTAAAAAGATAAAAAAAACTTAAAGGAGGGGATAAGAAGGGTTAGTGACCTATTAAGGAAGAAAAAATGACCATTGGACAATAGTGTTGATTAGGAAAGAAGCATCGAGCACTGTAGTCCTACAAAATTCTATTATTCAAGACTAAAAAAAAGAGACTAAGACTGACACAGGTTAATTTTGGGGGTCTCTAGGGGTATATATTAGTTGATTGAGATGATGGAGAGGTGATAAAAGTAATAAAATAGACCAAGAAAAATAAAACAAAGACACGGCTAGTACGAACAAGGCTCATATTCTCTAGCCAGAGTCTCTTATGAAAATGACTATGAAAATACATGATATGTGTGGTTTCTTGACCAATTTAAGGTGTATACATTTTCCCCATTTTATTCTAGTGATGCAATGAAATGAAATACTAGAGTAAAATAAATAAAAGGAACATGTGTACTTGATCCTACCTGCATAGAGATAAGTGTGCTACAAGGGTCCAACTCACTTTATGGTTAGGGAAGTGGATGGAGAGCCAAATAATGCCTAGAGAGAGAAGGAATCGATGGAGTGGATGCCCCTTATACTGAATCTAAATGTGGAATCCATGTATCATGGAGGAGGGAAATGCTTGATCCATATGTTGAATCTAACTAAAGATGAGGAATGCTTAGAGGCCCAAAACCAATGTTTATCCTCTATCCCTCATAAAATCATGTAATCTATAGGTATGTATAAAATTTTTATACTGTGAAGATAAATTTTTTTCATGCTCCCACTCTAAATAATATGAACTAAAACTAAGAAGTGTTTGGAGGCCCAAAACTAATGTTTGTCCTCTGTCCCATATAAACTCATGTAGTCTGGATCTGAGTAATATAATGGACCAAATACTATAGATGGTCATTTAGTCTAACCTTGTGACAACCTAGGTGTAATATAAAATTCTATTCAATGTACAAGAAGAAAATGCCCCATATAACCATTCCATCTGTATAATCCTGAATGATGAAGAACATGAACATCTATGTCATGCCCCCAAATCTGGTATGTGAGTAATGCATTTGTATAATCTAGTAATCTATATAACTACATTTGATATGATATATCTTGCCATGCCACATGTAAAACTAGAGATCAAAACACTGTGCTCTATACTATGCCTATAATCTACTATCTAATTTTGTAACTGTGTCATGCTATATGAAGCTATATGTGTGAGATGTGTAGTATGTACATGCCCCCAAATTTAGTATTTGAGTCTATATCTATACCAAAATCACTATGAATATTTATAATCTAAACCACTATATCTAAATAGTCTATGGCCTATAAGATGAAATCATTATGGATCCATATGATCTAAACCACTGTATCTAAATAGTCTATGTATCTATAAATTGAAGGCATATCCCTTTGAATATCCTAAGTAAAGCTGAGTGACCCATATAATTTAAATCACTATATATCTCAACCAATTTGAGTTGAATCTGATAATCAAAATGTTAGATGTGTAAGAACCATGGTGTATCCACCTATGAGAGTGGATGGGCATGCTAGGTAAGTGTGGAAATAGAAATAGTAGGAATGATGCCCCCCTTTTGGGGAGAGGGATGAAATTCGTGATACAGGAGGTTGAGATAAAAGTAATGACTAATGGCTTGATAATAGAAATAAGGTTGGTATGTTGTGAATGGATTGAGAGGTTGTTTGATTGATTTGATTGAGTTGTTGAAAGTGGAACATATTTGGATTGGTGAGGACTAAAGTGTGTGTCTAGATATAAGATAAATATAGAAATATTCATGCCTTAGTAGGTAGATGAGGTAGTAAGAAAGAAAAACTTGAGTGATGTTGAAGGTATCATTTTAATGATTCCATGGAAGAAAATTGTTTAAAAAATAGATTTATAGGGTTCAAGCTATGGGCAAAATGGTATTTTATTTTTATTGAAAAAGTTGGCTAATATAAGAATTTTGATTGATTCATGATTCATTTGTGCATTGACTAAGTTGAGATTTTGAGCTTTGGAGTGAGAAAAATGTCAAGGAGATGAGCACCTATTGTGACCCATTTCAAGCAGTTGATGGCCCAAGTTTAGGCTGGTGGTAATGTGACCCTAGTAAGCAGCTCAAATTCTTGATTCTCATCAATTTTTGGCCTATTTTGGTGTTTTTGAGATCTTAAATGTAGCCTAGGAATTTTTTTCTAGTTTTGATACTCTTGTCTTGTATCCAATGCACCTATCTAAGTTTTAGCACTCATGTCTAAGTTATAGCACTCCTATCCAACACTACTTTCCTATATCCAATGTTTTTTTCTAGAGGCACAGTTTTTTAATGATGCTTGTATATTATTGACTATTGTTCTATTTTGGCTTTGGATTTGGTATTGTGGATTGATATATGTGTTGTTTCTAGTGTTTTACAGGGTGAGGTATGGATAAAAGAGTTCTGTAGGGGTCAGGTGATGGATAGATTAAGGTTATTACCATTATCTAATGATGAGAGGGCTATCATGGATAGGGCAGGGTTAGGTCATGTGTGTGACCTAGGTAAAATGCAATGGGATCAATATCTGATGACTACCTTATATGAGAGGTAGAATGTAGATACATGTACTTTTTGACTTCTTATAGGGGAGATGACTGTGACTTTGGAGGATGTGTATCACATATTGCATTTATGAATTAATAGGTGGCGAGTGAAGATATAAGATGATATGGGTGTTGATTACATTGATCATGCATCTTTGTACTTTGATGGTGTGCCCTTGGGTATACATTAGAGAGGTAGTGATAATGATGTGCTACTATTAGTTATTGTGCAGTCTAGTTTTTCATGCTTGTCAAGGTGGTTATCTATTTTATTGGCATCTTTTGTTGCTGTAGATGAGAGTGGAGTATCTATTGCATATAGGATGCATAGTATTATGCATAATGTGGAGGTATATCACACTTTATTCTTATGGGGTAGGACTATGCTTTCCCACATATCTAGGGATCTTTACAAGTTTACACAAGAGTCATTCATTGGTAGGGTGAGCATGATGACTTTATTGCATTATTGGGCTTATGAGCACATAATAATCATTCAATTCATAAGATTACCAAGGGAAAAGTGGGTACCTCTATAAACATTTGGAGAGTAGTGGATGAGTACATTGTCCATTACATATCTTGGGATGGAACATTATAGGTGGGTGCTAGACAAATTAGTGGTTGGTAACATCATATGGAGGTCATAAAGAGGATTTCATGGGAGGGTAGAGGATAGAGTGTAGTTGTAATATATGATGGTCATCTATTGGATACATGAATGCTATCTTGGAGTATATGAGCACTTTCAATATGAACACATTACTAGATAGTTTGGGTTACCATAGGATGTGTCTTAATAACATGGGTGTGGGTGAGGACTGCATGAGCATTTATGAAGGTAAGAGCTCATGCAAGACCTACTGAGGTTGTGCTTGCACCATTGAATTTGGATGTTAGGGATGTATCCATAGATATTCTATATGTGGATGATGTTAGATGTACATATGCATATAATTTGTGATTTGTAGGCATTAGTGGGCTCCATTATACCCTATTAAGGTAGGGGATGCTCTAGAATATGAGGATGTTGAGCCAGTCTAGATGATGGGAGGAAAGCAATGATTACATTTAAACTTTGTATAAACTTGAGATTTATTTTTATTTCAAATTATATAGCTAACATAGTGTAATACTTTGTGTGTAGGTTAAGTGGGAGGTTCTCAAGATGAAGCATAGGCTAGGGTGGGGAGTTGAGGTGATTATTATTGGGAGATAATAATCAAGTTGACACTCTGAGAGCTCACATGACATGTACCTAATGATGTGGTAGAGGAGGGATTGATAGAGTGAATGATAGCCATGGTTGGTATTCATGTTCATCTATTTGACAAGGTTGATATAGTGACAACTACATATGTTAGGGAAGTAAGTGAGAGAGATGAGTTGAGAGATAAGATAGATAGGAATAAGATGCCTACTCCTAATTTTGGTTCTGATAGAATGACGATCATGGATGAGTATATAGATCTTTAGAGGTGACATGCAAGCTTGTGTGAGGAGCATTATTGTCTATTGGAGTGAGCGAGTCATTTCAAGAGGCATGCGATAGCTTGAGGAGGTGTGGGGCTATATATTGTTAGGGTGGATTACAAGACTAGTAATTTTTGGGAGAATGAGATTGAGAGTTAGGGCATGATGCCCATTCATGATTTATTTTACTTGATTTCAATGTATATGTTTTGAAAAACTACTATATATATATATATATATATATATATATATATATATATATACTTGTTTGATTTTAACTCATGCATATTAAGTTATGGATTTTGGAGTATATTGGTATATTTGTTACAAATGGTTGATTAAAAATAGTTGATTTGGCATTGATGTTGAGTTTGCATATATTTGGTAAAATGGTGTTTGGGATGTGATGTAATTGTTGTTGATAGGTCGAAGTGTGATTTTAATGTTTTATTTTGAATCATATGTGAGCAAAACTTTGTTTTTTTTTAATTAGTAAATTAATTTTATAAAGTGAGTTGGTTTAAGATTGGTAAAATAGGATATTGGTAAGAGCGGGATTTAGATAATTTGGTTTGGCTAGGGATGGTTATTGGAACTAGGAATGCTAATTTTTAGTATAAGGGGATGCAAGATATCATTATATATATATATCATCCCCTTAGATGTTATATCACTAACTGAACCCTAATGGCTAATTGAACAAGTGCCAATATTGCTCATACTATATAAGAACATGCCTTATATCTAATGCTATCTATAGTACACTAATTTTAGTTATATGTGGAGACTCTATGAGATGCAACCTTAATAGATGTGAAACTAAAAATGTGTGCTATGAAGGAGGCTCATTTATCTATAATCATAGTGGATTGCTATGTGAAATAACACCCTTTGGCCTCTGTTGTGATACATATGATTAAACAGTAGATCAAGATGGAATTATAACCTATGATAGGGGATCATATAATATCAATCATATCAAGTTTATATGTGAAATAATTCACTAATAACTTGGTTGTAGTGAATATCTATTTGAATCCATACTCTATAATGTGGGTTCATCTAATCTTAACTATAGCAAGTTGCTACATGAGATAGGGCCCTAAAAACTCTATTGTGATGCCTGTGACAGTGATGGATATGTATATGAAACTGTACTATGTACTCCTTAAACTATGATGATGATATATATATATATATATATATATATATATATATATATATATATATATATATATATATATATATATATATATATATATAGGATTCTCTCACTGTATTAGTCTCCAAACCCTCTGAGTAGGTGGAATAGGATATCTCTTATGAGGCTCTGTCTTAGAAACCACATTACTCTCATAATTAGTAATTGATGATTCCTATGAAAAAATGTCTTGGGATGACTCAGTCGTGTAGGAATGGGGTATATAAATCCATGATGGAGGAGATATCAGTGCCTCTTATGTGAATTCTATGATGCTATTATCATCACATCTATTAATACAATCCTTGAGTCCATAACAATCATTGTCTCTATGTCCATAGATATGATGATAGTTACAAAAAGGCCAATGTGGCTACCTATGTAGGATATGTGGATATCAATGATGAGTATAAGGCAATGTGATTAACCTTATATCTAGTAGTGATGATAATATGACATATGGGCTATCCTGATCTGAATCAAACTATAGTGGTGCCCTACTGATATTATCTATAGTGCATACTATAGGTGGTGCTTTGGAAACTTGATCTCTATTTTTAGCTGGTGGCTTTTCTCATTGTGGTCTCCTATCTTGTTTTGGACATGGTGGATGATGTATGTTAGGAGTTGTAGATGGAGGTAATGCTATGAAATCTAAAGTAAGACAATCAATTGAATCTAACTCAATAAATCCCAATTTATTCTCTAAGGCTATAACTATATAACATAAGTTCCTAAAAGAGGACTTTGTCTGATATAATATATGCTCTAGAAGGGGTTGATGAAGCCCCTTAATAAAGATATGTTGAATCTATAAATATGTTAGTTTATAGATGAATCTTAACATGTGCATCTTAAATCATATGATATAATCACTAATTGGCTTTGAAGTATTGTAATGCAATGAAACAAGTTTATCATATGTAATAGGAGGGCCTATGTTTGTTATGTAATATCTAAGAAATAACTCCTCTAAATCATCATATGTGTGTAAAGAACCAATAGGGAGTAGATGAAAAAACCAATTTTGTGTATTACTTACTAATGTCTACTGGAACAACTTAAGTAGAATCAAAGGACTCATATGAGATGGCAAAGCCTTTTGAAAGGCTTTAAGGTATATGAATGGATCTCCAATTCCATCAGATTGAGGCAATGATGGTATCTAGAAATTCTTAGGTAATGAATATTTTAAAAATGTCATTAGCATCCATCTAAGACTTATAAGCCTTGTTTTCCAAAGTTAGGAGATGTACTTGGTGTTATAATTCACCAAATACAAGCATCAAAGAAATAATCTCTTAGGATGGTATTTTAGTATCTTGAAGTGGTTCATTTAAACATTGAATTTGTTCCTTTATTTTAGCCATGAGAATGCTAAATTTAGAAATTGGATCATAGAGAGGGGGTGTGCTTACTTGAAACTTTGGAGGAATGGTAACTTGGACCTTAGTATATGGATGTGGTCTACCATTCTCTTTTGGTGAAGAGTGAGAAAAAGGTGCTACTGTAGTAGGGTGTGGCTTGGGAGATTCATTGATATCTTTATTATTTAGTGAATCACATTTTAATTAAATAGAAGATGTGATGTTATCATTGAAATGTGCATCATTTGAAATATAATAATGCATAGACGTAGAAGAAACATTTTTTAGTGCATTATGTTTGAGAGGAGTGAGAGAAGAGTTAGCATCATGAGATGCATTTTATTCTTCACTATGTGCATAATTGTCATCATTATTTCATGCACTATCATAATCAGAGTTTTGTTCATATTCACTTTCATTTTCATATTCATTTACATGTTCATTATCATACTAATTATCACTTCCATTATCAATAGGGAGAGGGGTAAGAGGAAATGTTAATTATTTTCTAATATGCAATAAATTGTCATTTAAAATTGGAATACTATGTACATCTATGTTTTCCTTGAATGGAGTGCATGTATTATTTTTATTTGTAATATGATAAGTAAGAGTAAGAGAGTTATTGTTTATACATTCTTTTGTCATTTTTTGAGATGAAAAAGTAGAGTTGAGAACATGAGATGGATAATTTGAACTATGCATTGGAATTTTTATTCTATTACATTTATATTGTTGTAATTTGAACATAGAAGTAGTAAAAGAGAGAGAGAAAGAGATTAGGTTCAAATGGAAGAAAATTATCACTAATGAGAGATTCACTTATAAATACATGACCATTTTTTTCATTTTACGCATTGTGCATAGGAGAATGAGGTGAAAAGTACCTTTCCCATTTATCAAAATTATTTTATTTAGAAGAGGGAAGAAAAGAGATAGGTTTGAGAGAAGAAGATGCATCTATTTTTTCTTCACTATCATTTTCATATGCATCATCATGTTCCTCATTAAAATAATACTAATTATCTTCATTGTAAATGAAATAATTTTCCACATTTTTGGCTAATGTACAATTTTTCAAAATTGTCCATTCATTGTCATAATTATGAGAAAAATTAAGAAATTTATCTATAAGATAAGAGGGAAAAATTGCCTTAATAGATATTTTATTGATTTCACCAAAGAGAATATTGAAAATTAATATTAATCAAATAAATGAAAAAATAAATACTAACATAGATATTTTGAAATTATGTTTGGAACTCCAAACAATTTGCAAAAATTATAAAATTGTTATCTAAAAATTGTAAGGGAGTAAGGCTTGGGGTTTGAGGACCTACTTTGGAAATCTAGGGTTTGGGATTGGGGTTTTAGAATTTTTGAAAATTATTAAAATAATTTAAATTATAAAATAAATTTTAATAAAATAAATTCACAAAATTTTATACAAAAATCAGAAATTTGAAATTGAATTTTTGCATAAAAATATGAAAGAAAAACCATAAGGGTACCTAGGGTTTGAAATTTGTTCGAAGTAAGTCAGGTTCACCAAATGTTTTATTATTTTTGGGGAACTAGGGTTTAGTTCCTAAAAAAAAATATTCTAGATTAAGGAATAAAATATAATAAAATATAGTAAAATGTATATTTATATCAATTTGATTAAATTTATTACATTGAAAGAGAAATGACTTATTTGGAAAAATAGGTTGAAATGAATGATTTAGAGGCTAAAAACTATTGTTTAGGACTAGGATAGTGTCTTGAATATGGATCTAGATTTCATTAGATTAAAGTATATGATCATAAAAAATAACCCTATTGTCCACTCTTGCCGCTGTTGTCCAAACTAGTCATAGAGACCTAAATTTTTTGGGTTCTTTGCATTGTTCTTGTGTGAGATTTCCTATAAAATATTTGATAATGAATGTTGATAGAATCAATTTTAGATTTATTTTAATCTTAAAACCATAGGTATATCTACGCACATGAAACAACAAACATATTAAAAGTAAAAGGGGGAAAAATGGGTTAGGGGAAGTATGATCACATGATCTAGAAGCCCTACTATCCTGATCATTACCTACATTAACTCTCAAACTAGGGTCCAAATCAAATATAGTTCTCCCTTAGGGAATGTGCATAATTAATGTGCAAGGTATATTCAATAATGAACTTTCACCTAGGCCCTTCCTTGATCAAGCATGCAAATTTATGTGTGATGCAGAATGCTGAGCTATACTATTGACTGATTTTTTTAATTATTCACTATGTCAAAGTAGTAAGTGTTAGATATAAAATGCCTTGTGAAGTCCTTTATATAGGAGAATATTTTGAATTTAGGAGCTTTATTCACATTATAATAAATTAAAAAGATAAAAAAATTTAAGGGAGGGGTTAAAAAGGGTTAGGGGCCTATTAAGCAAAAAAAATGACTATTGGACAACATCATCAAAAAGGGTAGGAGTGTCGGGCACTGTAGTTCTATAGAATTATATTATCTAAGACTTATAAAAATGGGCTAGGATTGACACAAGCCAAGTCTAAGGGTCTTTAAGGGTATAGGTTAGTTGACTGAGATGACAAAGAGGTGATAAAAGCAAGAAACAAGACCAAAATAAGCAAAACAAAGACATGGCTAGTACAAACAAGGCTCATATTCTCTAGTCAAAGTCTCCTATGAAAAGGACTATGAAAGGAGATGATATGTGTGGTTCCTTGACCAATTTAGGGTTTATACATCTACACAACTTCTTTGTGAATCAAAAAGACTTATCCACAAGATAAGATTTGTATCTCCAAGTGAAGTCTTAGAACCCTAAGTAATTCTCCTCAAGTAGAATGGTAGATAAGTAGATGCACAATATGATGCTATTATTCTTATTCTCTTTATTATAAGTGACATAAATTGATGTGTATATATAGCTAAATATAATCTTAAACCAGTCTAAAAGTTTATTCGATAGTGTGGGCTTAATTTGACTTTGTATTATTGATTGATAAAAACAAGCTAGGTCATGGTCTATGTTGATGAAGACAAACCTAGACCTGTAACATGCTAATATTATTTTGAATACAGGGTTGACCTAGGCCAACATTATTTAGTAAATTTCAAAAAGAGATTCAAGCTTAGGTAGGGGATAAATAAGGTGATGAAGTGCTTGGAGGAGTGTGTAAATAAGGAAAAGCTTAGGGAAGTGTATAGGATATGGTTGTGTAGATTGTAAGTGGTACTATAAGGGAAAACAATCTATAAAAACACTAATGGTATACCCATCCCTTTCTTGGTGCAAACTTTAAGGAATGCAATCATAGAGATTAAGATTTGATGGGTTCTTACAAGAGGGAAAACATCAATAACTGATAAAGTTTGAAAATATTATGTGTATATAGAAATCATAGTTGAAGGCATGTATTTTGGATAATGTTTGTTGATAGTGTTGTATGTCCAAGTCCTATGATTGATCTTGATCCATGATATAGTTGTCATCATAGGTGTGGGAAATAGTGCATGCCTTTGTTTCTAAAGGATAATTAAGAATAGATTCACCTAGATCACTAAATTTTTGGGGAAACATTGATAAAGTATCTTGAAATAATCTTGACACTCTATATTCATTACATGTGAATTAATATTCTATGTAATAATCTTTGTGTGCATTACATGGATGAGGAATTTCAGTGATCTCATTGACTAGAAGGATGTTACGATTATGTGGTAATAGGCAAGGAAGAAGCCACTCTAAAATAGGAGGTAACTTAATAGTATTTTAAATGTTTTTTAAGTAATTTGGTTCATCATCATCAAAATTATAAAGAATGACCTATAAATATGGGTTTATGTTAATGAATTCAAGTAGAGGTGCATTATTAATTCATTGAATGGTTGGAATATGATACTGAGATTTTGGGATGGGTAGTTGAATTCTCTATGGATTAGGACTGGCTTCATGTTTATAACATTTACCATTATGGATGAATTTGATACAATAACTACTTTAGGAGGAAATAACACTCATTCGATGTGTTCATGGATTACCTAGGAGTATATTCTAGGATAGTGGTAAGTCAAGGACCATGAGTTTGGTATATATGGTTTTGAGTTTGATAGTGAGGGGGATCCAAATACAACCAAGTTGTTTTTGATTTATCTTATCAAATCCTTGACATGTGAAATGAGTTTTCTTAATTTTATTTCTATTAAACCCAAGTTGTTGAATTAACCAAAGGGAGATAACACTAATTCCTAACCCTTCATTATCTAACACTTTTTGAATAAGGGTGGTATTATTATGATATTAATGAAAAGGAGTAGATTTTTGACTCAAAAAATAATTTCACAATTAATCATATCTTCTTCAAAAAATTATATAAAAGGTTTGGAATAATTACAAATAGTTTTAATAGTATGTACTTCTATCGATTTAAAATCTTTAAGAGGTTGTTCCACTTCAATTGAAAGTGGTTCTTTAATGTCTTGTAATTATTTTATTAATAATTTATGGTGATATGGAGAAATATGAGCTAACTCCATGAGGGGTATTTTATAACCCATGAATATGAGATCTTATAAGAAATTCTCATGAGATTTAGAAGATGTAGAATCATCATGAGGCTTGGAAGGTAAAATGGTTTTGGTAGGAAGAGAGGTAGTTTGAGGTTTTGGTTGTGGAAGTGTTTCCTTATTTGTGTCACAAGGAATGGTAGTGGTAGTGGTGTCTTTGAGAAGTTGTTTTTCAAGTGATGGTTTTTTTTGGCTTAGTGATGAGATCTTTATGGATCAGTTTACATTGATAATTGATTTTAGATGCATTCACATATTGAAAATTGGTATAACAATGGTCATAGTTAGCATCAATTGTGCATATATCCTTGTTTGAATGTTGTGGGATGGAAGTAGAAAGAGTTTTTGGATGTTTAGAGGATGAAGGTTTAGTAAGTTGTTTCTTGTTAGAGACATTAACTAATCATGATGATGTATTTTGATCATAAAATCATGATTGCATGTATTTCCTAACATAAAAAACAATAAATTTGGTAATCCCACAACATGTTTCATGGGAATGACCCACATCAACATGAAACCAACAAAATTTATTGAGATCATATCATTTAGGTGGATTACTAGTGTAAGTGAAAGCTCTAGAAGGTGATAATAATTCATTAATTTGATGAACAATTAGGGGTACATGGGAAGCTTGGGGATTATCTAATTTGGCTACACATAGTGTTTTTTTTAGGAAGATTTACATTGATTGCATTAATCGAGTTTTGGAAAGATCCCTTGATGGTTTTAATGTTGGGCTCAAAATTTTCATAAGAGAGTCTTATCTTTTACCTTGATCAATTGCATCATTTAGAGTTTGGGGAGAAAAGGTTCAAACTTTATATTGAAGGGAATGTGTTACAACAATTATGAATACTTTAAATAAGTTATCATCAGTCATGTTACGATTAAATTTGTGAGCCAAATATTTACATCTTTTAATGAAATCATGAGTTGGTTTATAAGGAGATTGTTTAACATTGATGAAATGGAGAAGATAATTTTTAGTAATATCATTGTGGTGAAATTATTTAACTAGAGGATTGAATTAACTAGAAGATCGATTAAATACTCAAGTTGCCATATTGAATGTTGAGGGAGTTGATTATACGATTCAAATATGTCTCCTATGTGTTAAGTTGTGGAGCTAAAAGCTTCATCAGGATGCAAACAGGAAAGTTACGGAGGATGCAGAGTTGTGGGGAGTTGCAGAATCAGTTGCAGGGAAATCGACTTCAGTCTGATCAACCGACATCGGTCAGATAGCAAAGAGGAAGCAACTAGCATCGGTCACCAGTCGGCCGACATCGGTCATGGAGGAGCCGATGTTGGCAGCTTGTGTGAGAATAGGCAATTCGCATGTTGATCCTGGAGAGTCTATTTTTAGACTGGTTGTTTGCATGTCAAAGGCTAGTTGTAGTCTTGAGTTGCACATCTAATTATTGTAATTAGGTTAGTCTAATTATTGTAAGCATGAGATCTATATATGGACTCATGGGATGTATTGTAAACTTGTAGCTAGTGAGTAAGAGAGCAATAAGCTCCTTCAGAGAGAAGAGAGTAATGGTGCATTCCTCCTAGTGCCATAGTACCAAGGTGGGTACTAGATTGGAGAATCAGAAGGGTTCTTCGTGTGTGTATGATCTTGGTTAGCATGTGGGCATGAATTTCTATAGGAGATCTACAATGGTGAGTAAGGTCTAGTTATTTGCAGGTAGCAGCAGAGAGCAGGAGATCTACTTGGAGTACGGTTGTGTACTTGATGAATTGGTAGCGTGTTACTGACTGGTTGGAGAGGTGAACATCAATTTTGTATTGGAATTGATTATTGTGACCAAGAGAGAGAGGGAAGAAGGTCTTAAGGTGTGGCGAGCCTTTGAGGTGGAAGAAGTGGCATCTTCTTTACTGTATATTCTTCTGAGTGATTATTAATACAATTGTGTATTGTCTCTCAATTCTTGTGTTGTTTCATATTTCTAGTTACTTATTGATTCTGGTTAAATTCTGTGTTTAGTTGCTAATACAAGAAGTAATCATATGTGCTCTAATTGGTAGAGCAAGATCCTGACTAAGTAGGGATCAGAGCATATTTATTATTCTAGGTTCCCTGACAAGTGGTACCAGAGCCTTGGTTATAGGTTCAAGAGCTGATACCAACAAGTGGTATCAAAGCTTTTGGTTGGGTTGAATAATAGGTGGTTCAGATCTGGTAGTGTTTTTGATTATAGGTCACTCACAGGGGTTTCAGATTGAGTGGGAGTATAGCAATGGCAGAAGATAGTAAGCTACGAATGGAGAAACTGGATAACATGAATGGTCTGATTGATGGAAAGAAAGAGTAGGTAAAAATAAATTGTTGGTTGGTAGAAGATCAGCACGTAAAAGCATATGTTGCAGGTAATATTGCACATGATGTTTTGGATAAAGTGGAATCTTTGTTTACAAATTCTTTTGCCTCTTTCCATGCAGCCTAAAATCGAGCATCTTTTCATGGGTATGTCTTTGGAGACTTTGGAGAGATTTATTTAGGGGTTGGAGAGCCTTTTCAGATGATTGACGAAAGGGAAGTGAAGCTGAAATTACAGATAGATGACACACTGTGGTTGAAGGAAGTCATGCAGGTACCAATCTTGGAGATGAGTCTAATTTCTTCAAGAAATTTGGGTGATGAGAGATGCACTGTAACTCTCACAACAGATGCACTTGAATTAGATTGTGGTAAGAAAGTAGGTATCCTTTATCTATCTAATTACATTACCGATTCACCTTTTGTTACAGAGATGTGGCTTCGTAGGCTTGGTCACATATGTAGAAGGAGAATGCAGGTTTTGAAGTGAAAGTTAGATGTCTTTGACAAGCTAAAGAATTGGAAAGCCTTGGTGTTCATGGAAGAGATGACGGACAGAGATCAGGTGAGGAAACTGAATTATTTTGAGCAGAGTAGGGGTGATTTGATTAGGATTTTGATCCATGGAGAGCTCGTGTGTAAAAAGTTATCACTCACAAATGAGCACAGGTACCGACTTCGATCGGACAGTAACTGACATCGATAACAGGAAAAATGATGTCAGTCATGAAGGAACCAATGTCGATAGAAAGGACACTGACATCAGCCAGGGAAATGACATCGATAGTCAGGTTCAGTACAGGGAGCTAACATCGATTGGAAACAGACTGAGAGATGGCCGAGATCGATCACTGGTACGGATAGTGGGCGGATAACAAGCTGTCAACAAGTCTCAAATGCTCATGTTGAGGTCAGAAAGGGTAAGTGAACCTCATATTCATTGTTCACCTTATTTATATTGCTTATTGATGGTCAAGAACTAGGAAGATGCGAAGTGGCAATGCAGGTAGAATCCAAATACAGTGGGATCTTGGCATGGATGAGGAGTGTGAGTCCTTAGAGAAGAACCAAACAGGGGTTTGTTGGTAAAGTTGTTAGCTGGAAGTAAGCACTGAGAGATGGAATGGATTCCCAAGTTAAAGAAGAGAGTGGATGGACACAAGAGATAGAAGGTCAAGGCATATGGTCTTGAAGAAGCTGCAGGACAGTGGTACAGGTTTGACAGGTGGATGACTAAGCATGGCTTCAGTCAATGTCAGTGTAACTATTGTGGTTTTTTCTTACCAGGTAGATGATGGTCACAACATTATCTTGTTACTGTATGTGGGTGATTTACTAGTAGGTTTGTACATATAGGTATTTGCTGAGTTAAGGGTAAGGTTAGTTCAGAGGTGTGTCATGAAGAATTTGAAGCAGCAAAATTCTTTGGCATAAGAGACATGGAGATTTGATCTCCAGTGGGAGCTAATGTGAAGACGGTGCTGGCGGGGTTCATGATGCAGGTTATAGAATCAGAAAGCACACCAAGGGTTGGACAGTTCAAGATTAGCTTGAAATAGGGTTTGAAATCACATGAGGTTTAGTGTAGACCTGATTTATTTTCCCAAGCAGTGGGGGTTGTCAGAAAGTATGGAGTCAATTCAGGGAAGGAGTACTGGAGGGTAGTTCAGTGGGACTAGCAGTAGGTATTCTTTTTATGCAGGGTCAAGTTCTTCACTACGTGGATATGTAGGTTCAGATGTGGCAGGTTACTTTGATGACAGGTGTAGCATCACAGGTTGTGTGGTGGTTGGTCTTCAGGATTGATCTTGAAGAGGAATACAAGCCAAGGAACAATTTAGATGGTGTATAGGTACAGGTATAGGTGCAACTATTTATCTCCAAGTGGGAGATTGTTAAGTTGTGGAGCTAAAATCTTCACCAGGATGCAAACAAGAAAGTTATGGAGGATGCAGAGTTGTGGGGAGTTGCAGAATTAGTTGCAGGGAAACCAGCTTCGATCTGATCAACTGACGTCGGTCAAATAGCAAAGAGGAAGCAACCGACGTCAGTCACCAGTCGACCGACATCGGTCATGGAGGAGCCGACGTCGATAGCCTGTGCGAGAATAGACAGTTCGCATGTTGATCTCAGAGAGTCTATTTTTAGACTGGTTGTTTACATGTCAAAGGCTAGTTGTAGTCTTGAGTTGCGCATCTAATTATTGTAATTAGGTTAGTCTAATTATTGTAAGCATGAGATCTATATATGGACTCATGGGCTGTATTGTAAACTTGTAGCTAGTGAGTAAGAGAGCAATAAGCTCCTTCAGAGAGAAGAGAGTAATGGTGCATTCCTCCTAGTGCCACAGTACCAAGGTGGGTACTGGATTGGAGAATCAGAAGGGTTCTTCGTGTGTGTATGATCTTGGTCAACATGTGGGCATGAATTTCTATAGGAGATCTACAATGGTGAGTAAGGTCTAGTTATTTGCAGGTAACAATAGAGAGTAGGAGATCTACTTGGAGTACGGTTGTGTACTTGGTGAATTGGTAGCGTGTTACTGACTGGTTGGAGAGGTGAACATCAATTTTGTATTGGAATTGATTGTTGTGACCAAGAGAGAGAGGGAAGGTCTTGAGGTGTGGCGAGCCTTTGAGGTGGAAGAAGTGGCATCTTCTTTACTGTATATTCTTCTGAGTGATTATTAATACAATTGTGTATTGTCTCTCAATTCCTGTGTTGTTTCATATTTCTAGTTACTTATTGATTCTGGTTAAATTCTGTGTTTAGTTGCTAATACAAGAATTAATCATATGTGCTCTAATTGGTAGAGCAAGATCCTGACTAAGTAGGGATCAGAGCATATTTATTGTTCCAGGTTCCCTGACACTATGAATGTTTTGACTAAAATTTTAGAAGTAGAAAAGGTATTAGTTTGGATACTCTCTTGATAAAGATTACCAAATGCTTTAAGGAAAGATGTGAGGTCATTAGTCACATCATATTTAATATTTGGAGAGATATTTACAATACCAATAGAAATGATGAAGGGGGATAAATGTTAATTTTAAATATTTTGGAACATGTTATTATCCATAGGGGTTGGGGAATGATATTTCACATGACATATCTAAGAGGTAGAGGGATAAAATTTTGGTTATTTTAGGGTAGGAGAATAGGATGTTGTTTATCCATATTTAAAAAAATGATGTTGTATTTGCATCATTTGAAAAGTATTATATGCTTGCATAATATTCATTTGTTTCACTATTTGTGCAAGAATTTTAGTGGTAATAATTGGTGGATTGGGGTTATTAATGTTTAAAGGTGTATTGTTAGGATTGGTAGGAGGAAATTCCCTGAATTGGTATTAGGGGATGGGTTATTGGGTGGTAGGTTGTTGGTGTTTAAAATATTTCTTATAGGTTTATTTGTTATGCTTGTGTCAATTTCCCTTATAGTGTAATAAGGTTATTTAGAGATATTGGTTTTGAAAAGTGTGAAATGGATCTAATCCATCAATGTGATTGGTTAGGGTAATTTGGACCATATTTTAGTCCAAAGATGAGGGGTGAGAGAAAGTGCACTAAGAGTGAGAATCCTCTTAGGTAGCAAGGGTAGTATGGAAAAAATATCCAATATTATCATCTAAATATATTAAGGTTGTCCAAGAATATTTTGATAGTGGATTTCATGATGCTTGGAATCATAATTTAAGAGAAAAAAATAATGGTGAAAAGTAGGAAAAAAGTTGGCTAGATACAAAAAAATATCAACTAAGAGTTACAAAGTCAAATGGGTTGACAAAGTTTGGAGAAAAGGTCAAAATTTTTTTTTAGGAAAGGACACAATCAAACCAATGGACTGTGTTCTATGGGGAAGCACTAGAGGCTAGTCTATGAGAGACTAGATCGAACATAACAACTATGTTTTGGGGAAAATAAAAACTTTATGATAATTCTGAGGATGAAGACTCTACATGATCTTGTGTTATTTTGTAGAATACTTAAAATAAACACATAGGTAATTGGGTTAAACCAATCAATCCAATTATGTCACACAACATAAATATTACACCAATGTTGGATGATATGAGTTTTGTAATACAACATATAATTATCAGAGAACAAGAAACAAAAAATAGAAATACTAATCTATGTGATCATTTATAAATGTTTTAAATTATAATTTTTAGAAATAAATGTGATAGAGAGTTGGCTATAAAAAATAACTAAAAAGGTAATATAAGGATGGTTTCAGGTGGTTAATGCTGAAAGGGATGTATAGTGGTAATGGTACTAGCTTGGTATTAGGGTCTAACCCCTCACTTGACAATTTTGTATAGATAATGGTGTTGGTTTCAAAATATATACCATAAACCACATATTTATACTTGGCCAAAAAACTAAGTCAATTTCCCCCTTGGTGATGACATCCAAGTAGGTAGACCTTAGGTAGAAATGTTGTAATGCTTTTTGATATTATGTGGTTTGGAAGTGTGTGAATCAAAGAAAATTAATGTGACTAAATCGATAAATTGAAACTTACTATTTAGTCTATGTGTGTTACTCTATTTAATTAGGTAAAAAAATGAAAAGTGAATTAATTAATAACAAGATGAGTTAATTACTTTACTTGAAGAATACAAGGTCAGTTCATATGACCAAGTATGCAATAAGTACAAAATATAATTTACTAGGTTGATTCTATCTATTAAAGAAAGAGTTAAAAACATACTCAAATGAGTTGACTAAGTCTCTTAAGAAATAAATCAAACTACATAATTATGTTGACCTAGTTCACTATTCAGTTGTAGTTTTATAGATTGAATATTATGAAAAACATGACTGTCATGAAGAAAATAAATGACTAAGATGGTGAGAATGAACCTGATGATTTTGAAGATGTTTAATTTGTTATTTTTATATTATGTCATCTAGATGAAGATTTTTAACCTAATAATAGAGTCAACTAGGTTGACTGATATTGAAAACTTATATATAAAGTAACAATCTGAGTTGAGTAGATCAATCTAATTACCTTTAGTTGAATATGACCTGCACAAAGAAATATAGAATTAATTAGAGTGACTTTATGTTAAACATGTGCACATAATATTATACTGAGTTGATAGATTCAATCTAATGATATAAAAATTATATAAATAATAAATGAATGTGTGAAAGAAAACTTACAAAGGTTATTTCATGTTGTGTTTACCAAAATGTATACGAAGGAAAGTGAAGCTAATTTACAAATAAATCCTAGTTCGAAGAAGATAAATCACACTATCCGTTTTGCTTGTTGGTACATGTAGACAATCAAGGTTTATTACCACACAATACCATTAGAGAGGGTTACAAAGCCTCTAGTCAAGAAATATCACATAATAACCCTAAATAGGTCTTATGTTTTCTTATCAAAGTAAATGACAAAGTAAAGTAAATGCAATTTAATGCTCACCAAAGTATGTGTCATAAATGGGGATAATAAACATAAAAGTAAACATGCAAAGAATAATTGTACTCAATTCAATGTATAGGTAATCTTAATGCATGAAGAGAGAAACATATTCATAAGTTAACACATGCAAATCTATATACTTAATAAAGAGGAGAAAGAGTTTGGAATACTTATCTTGAAGGTGAACCTGTTGAGCCTCAATCTCTCTCTGAGCCAATAGTGTTTGACAAGAGGTTATTTTGGTTTGTAAGGATAAAAAATATAGGTCATTTCTAAGCTACATGACTTCTCCTATGAGTCCAAAATACTTATCCCACAAGAAAAGATTCTTCTCTCCAAAGGAAGTAAGAAACCTTAAGCAATAACTACTCAAGTAAAATGGTGGATAAGAAAATGTACAAATAAATGATTATCTCTATCTCTCTTTAATTAAAATGGAAAAAAGGATGTGTTTATATACCTAAATGCAAACCTAAACCTTTCCAAAGTTTTAGCCAACATAGTCAGACTAGTCGACCCAATTCTTAAATAGATAAAGTAGTTAGGTCTTAGAATATGGTGGCTAGGGCAACCTAGTCTTGTAACATGCTTATTTTTAAAGAATAGGATCAACCCATGTGACTTTATTAAGTAAATGAAAAAAATGTTTTGGCTTAGATAGGGTATGTTTGAGGTAGTGAATTACTTGGAGGAGTGTGTAAAGGAGGTGTCAAAGCTTATGGAAATGTATAGGATAGGTTTGTGTTGGTTTCAAGGGGTGGTATAAGGGACAACAATATTATGAAGCACCAATGGTGTGCCCAACCTTTTATTGATGCACCCTTTGAGGTGTGTACTCAAAGAGATTGAGTCTTGATAGGTTCCTGCAAGAGATAAAAAATTAGTAATTGATATATTTTAAAAATATTATGTGTGTACATTTTGTACTTTTTCCATGCACATTTTCATTCTATAAAGTTTTAATCTATGTAATCATATAATAATAATGAATGTTATGTACACTTAAGTCTACATTTATATGGAAAATAGTTAAACCTTAACAAAATGAACACTCAAATTATTATATAATTTTGTTTGAGTTTTGCACCTAAATTCTAATTTGTATATTAATAAACATTAACATGATATAATGGGTTTTCTAGTAACATTTGTTAATAGAATCCTAAAAATTACTTAACAATTTTATATTTATTTGAAAAAATGTATATGCATTACTTCTTTATATATATAATCTTGAAAACATACATATGATTAATATTAATGACTTAGACTCAAAATATTTTAAGGGGATATTGAAAGTGTATGTGACCTACTTATGCTAAAAAGTGAGACACACTATTATGCTTTAACAAAAATATAAAAAACATTCAGAATATTCTTAAAAATCCAAAATCAAGTTTTAAACATGAGTAGGCATCAATTTTACATTCTTGTCAAATGTTATTTATCTAATGATGGGTAGATAGCATATTATTTTTCTATCAGACATATATTTCACTGGTATTCATGAATGTTAAGTAGGCATACAAATTTTACACAAACTAAGATGTTGGACTTGTCTCTACCCAATAGCCATGATAATTTGGGGCATTTTATATAAAGGCTATAATATTTACAAGTATTACCCTTATATGAATCCTATAATATTGAGATATATACTTGTTACAAATGTCTTTCTAACATTTCTATCTTACATTGTAAACATTGTTATGTTATTTTATAGGATATCATCACATTACATGTGCATGCTATAGACTATATTTATATTTATATGCACTATTGATGCTATTAATTGTATGTAATATATTATACTTTGATTATTTATTGGGTTTGGCCATTGCATGTAATTTCTTGAACATTTTTACGAGATCAATTTTTGGTTTATATGATAATAGAACATGCCCACTACTTGTAGTTGTTGGCTAATTTTTTTTGTGACATTTTAACATGTCACATGTGTGTAAAATTATTCATGTATTTTGTGTGTCCCTTGGAATTATGTGTGAAATATTTAACTATATGGCATTTTAACACGTCCCTTACCTATGATCCTTTGCCTTATTGTATGACATTGGATTTTTGTGTTTGTGTTCTTTTTGAGCTTATTATGTTTGATGAGTTCCATGATATATATCATGAACTACCTATTGTGTATGATTTTATCACATTTACTAATATTAGATTATCTTATAAATTTATATAGGCCTTGCCTTATATGTCACATGCATGATTTTAATGGTACTTATCTTACTATATTGACATTATTTTTACATATGCTACAATATTCAATGATTACATTTTACTATGCAAGGTATAGTTAAATTTTATTTTGAGATGAGTGAATTTTAGGATACACAATTCCATAACCTCAAAAGTGGGGTATTTCAATGTGATATTCATACATGAGATAAGCCTCTTCGAGTATAAGTCATTATTTTGGTACAAAATATAGTTTCAAATAATGTAAAAAGACTCAAATATTAAATCATTGGTACAAACTATGGGGGTCTATGCCATGAATATGTACTCACATTATATAAACAAAATAAAAATTCATATAGTTTTAGGTGCATGATATAGATTCATGAACAATCTTCAAACACAATTTACAAATTTGCATCCATATATAGTTATAAATTTTACATTTATCAATGAGGCCATGATACAGATTCAAGCCATGCTTTTAATGATATTTTCTATCCAAAGTCATGGTAGGAAGATGGATATAATCCATTCTCTTTTGATCATGCATTAAATAACTAAGGAACAAAGTTCTAATTAAATCTTCAATCCATATGCAATGGTTAATTTAGTTAAAGTGCATAATTCATAACTTGGAGGTTTAATTCCATCTATCATTATTGATTGTGAATCTATTATGGATATTGCCCTGTTTCCATCTTAGGGTTCTAAATATAATAAAAAAAATTGAGTTTTTTGCATTTCTCAATGGATTCAATTTTATATTCATGCTCAATTCAAATTGGGGCTTGATCATCATAAATTCACCGTTAGTTCAAAAAAGGGACCAATTATATCAAATTAGTTTTTTTGAAACACCAACTATCCAATGCTTCTAGGAAACACCATCTCCAATAAATGTTATAAGAACAATATTAGTTTCACACATACATGTTTACTCCTTCCTTATTCTTTTCAATATTTTTAAATTCAAGTTACATTCCAATTTTTAATTTCACATATGGACATTAATCACTTTTAAATTTTTTTAGGATTCATCATGGAACACCTTGCATGATTAGATATTTCTCCCAAAGGTAAAGTGTGTTATAAAAACTCAAGTGTATAATTCATTTTACTATATTAATTTCATTTACAGAATAAAGGTGGCAGAAAATGTGGTCACTTAAATTCGGTCACAAATATTTGATAATGTGATTTTTGACCCACTTTCATTTTAAATGATTTGAGCACTTAATTTGGAGTTATTTAACTACCTTACTCTATCCTAAGCACCTATATAGACCTATCCATTTCTAAGTTGATATATTACAACTACAAAAATGTTATAAAATGTTAAAAACATATATAAGAATTTATATGAACATCCTAGATTCCAATTGTCACATGTTTCCCTTCATGACAATATTGACAAATATGGGTCAATAATGGTAGTTAGATTTGACCTCTATGTGTCTATCCTAACCTTCATTTTACCAAATATTAATTTTCAAATCTAGATCCTCCCTTATAGATTGATCTATATTTTTGTGATAGTTAGGATGGGGATTTAACCTTTTGGATTGATATAAAGGAACATTCAAGTCTCCTATTTTATCACTTGTAAATTTTAATATTAAGACAAATTAAAACTATTTCACAATGAACAAAGCTTCCCTATTCTTCACAAATCTGATTTTAATAATTTGAAGCAATTCTTATCCATTATATTAAATTATTTTCAAGTATTAAATTAATCTCTAGATGCATTGATGTATCTAAATGAATATAATTAAATAAAACACTCTATGTGGGATAATTAATTAGGTAGGTTTGATTTCCCTCTTTGGAGTATTGGATACACACATAACGATCAGTCATCATGGGGGTAATCTGGGTAAGATAATCACTTCAAACTCACTCATTTTATATTCATAATTTTTTATTTATTGAAATATATATTAAAGTTTTGAATTTTAAAAAGTTACTTTTAGGTCATTATCACACATTTGAAGGTCAATTTTCTGCACATATGCATGTTTTAAGAAATCATAAATGATTGTGCCTTACCTTTCTTCTTTTGTAATAGAGGAAAAGATTAACCAATAGATGAAAATAGTGTTAGTTGATCCTATCCCCTTTTTGAAGATCCTAACCCTCATCAAGTACAATCATAGTTATTATGACACTTTCAAAATTATTCTAAGTTGATCAGTTCTAACTACTGTTTAGTTTCACACAATCAGATTATAGATAGTAAACAACTAGTATTTATTATTATCCATAATAATTATTATTTAATTTGATATAAATTTACCGATTTCAATAATTTTATTGAATTATTATTGTTAAAATTTATTTTACAGTATTTACTTTCTTTCAAATCATTTTATCTTAATTAGGGTTAATGCACTTATTAATTATAAAGTCTAATAAAACATGATTTCATATGAGAGAGTTGTAATTGAAGTAAGGATTTATAGTATAGGATTTATCACTATAATAAAAAATTTAAATCAATATTAATAGGGGGATGTACTCCATATAAAATAGTTGGTGAAATCTTAAGCAATTAGATGTTGTATCCCATAAAAACTAATTGCTATGTAATCTATAGAAACCAGTCTATGTGCTATTTAGTAACAATTAGTACTATATGCATGCATGTTTATAATAATAATAATAATAATAATAATAATAATAATAATAATAATAATAATAATAATAATAATAATAATAATAATAATAATAATAATAATAATAATAATAATGGAAATCTTTAAAACTATGTTTTTACATTCAAGGACTATCCAAAGTCATATCATGGTAAATGAATAAGTAGTTTTGTAGGTTTTTGGATATTATAAGTTGAAAGATGGTATCTAAATTTACCTAGGATGATTTAATAATTATATTTTAAATAAAACACATTAACAAAGGTAAAAAAAATCTACATATATTTATAATGCTAGAGAAAGATCTTATAACATTTTAATGGGTCATAACACTTTTACCAATATTTTGTATTTCATCACCTTTTTTTTGGTTTTAAAATAACAAGGATCATTTCTTAGAAGTTGTTATGGAATCATATATGTTCCTATTATTTAAAAAATTTAGTTCTAAAATTTAGTTGTGTTAAGTATGTAGAACTAACTTGTATAAATAATTGGATGTTTATGTTTTAACTCAAGGTTAGAGAAAATATTTCAATACCTCCATTAAATTAGTTTAACATTCATAAGTTGTGGATATTTTTATCTTGGAATGATTATTGTTTTGTTACTAGATACATTTTAATGTTATCTTGTTATCAAAATTTTTAATTTATTTTGATTTAATGTGATCTAAAACATAAATCATGAGAATGTTCTTTTTTTAAGATATATTAAGTTACACATATCTAGATGTAAAATAGTAATTAAAATTGATTAATTACACTTTATATTCCTTGAAATATATAATTTGTAAATATTATTAGCTTATTTTTTTCTATTCTAGTTTATTTATTGTGTATAGGTGTTAGAAAGACCTTGAAATGGATCTTCATCACTCACACCAAGAAGTTAACTATCAAAAAAAAAATTAGACACTGAAAATAGAGAAAAAAATCTCAAAATAAGTGAATCCATATATTTTTTTAAAGTGTCCTTTATTTTCTTATTAGTTTTTTTTACTATAGATCATTTCACCTTCTTGTAAAGAGTGTTCATATACAACTTAAGAAGCTCGTTCCTATGCATAGATCTAGATTTGATCTCATTCACTTTGAAACCCTAGATCCACTTATGATGGTTTATTATATTGTAAAAACGGGATAGAGAGGATTGGTTTGAATACCTCACCCACACCTTGTTGTATGGCTGACCATTTATTACTTTTTAATATTTTGAGCAGGGATCAAACCACACATAGTTCACCCACCTAGGTATATGTTTTCTCAATAGTGATATGAATTAATGTATGCAACATGCATTTGTATTTTAACATGTTATAACCTATTATTTTGACCTTATAATAGTATTTAAACCTAGATTTTTGACTATTCCTTTTAGGGGTTTTCAAAATTTTAGTCTTTAGTGAAGTGCATAAATGCATTCCCTAGTGTGCACATGATTTATCAAGAGATATCTTAGTGATTGATAGATAGTAATATGTTTAGTATGATTATATAGTTAAGATACTCTCTATGTAATTTTTCTCCATGACCAACATGAAAAACATGAAGGTTGACCTAAGGGAAGGGTTTAAAATTTGAAAAATTAGACATTAAGACATCTTGGGACACCTTACATGAATTCAAATGCTATAAACAACTGATATTATCTATCTCTCTCCATAATTGTGTATGATAGGGAATAAAGTGATCTGGAGAATAGGGATATTTTTCTTAGGGTAATAAAAAAATTAGATAAATAATAAGGAGATATTATATATGTGAATGAAATATAGAATAAAAAGGTCAAACCCATAGGTAAGTGATTGGCTATGAGAGAATGGAAAATAGGGTAATATGTGTATGGATAATAAAAAATAAAAAGGTCAAACCCATAGGTAAGTGATTGGCTATGAGAGAATGGAAAATAGAGTAATATGTGTATGGATGAGTAATATGTGTTAATTATTTTAAAAAAAACACATTTTCAATTGTCTAATACAAAATTTGAGTGTCTACATAATGCAACCCTTTTAGTCTAGTATTGAAAATTCTAAATTAAAAGGAAAATAATATGCTAATATGGTAATTGAGTATAAATGTATGAGGTGTCTTCATTTATGTCTTTAATATTAAACTTGATCTATGAAAAATTACAATAAAAAATTAAAAAATTAGTGTCCACTAAAAATATAAAGCCTCCTATATTATTTGAAATTAATAATTGAAGGAGTGAACATACATATATGTATTTAAATCAAGCTACCCTATGGAATTAATGGAGAATAGAGTGATTATGAACTAAGGAGATGATATTGTGGAAACCATGGGGTTTGAAGAACATTCCCCAAACCTCACTGGAGAGGGAGAAATGCTTCAAAAGTTGGGTGACCCCAATCATACTACTTATTATAATTTTCTGAGAATGGAACCCAAAACAAGGTCCAATAAACCTAAATAATTTTGAATATTTATGAGTATATGATTACTATTAATAAATTATTATAGATATATTTTTCAATTTTATTTGAGTCATCTTGAGTATCTAAGTATATTTGAGTAAGTTTAAGCAATAGAATGACATAATATGTCACTTAATCAACACCAAATTTGATAACGTGTACATTTTAAGTCATATAACCTGAGTCAAAATGTCATAGTATCTATAAAATGTTAGTCATATACCTATTTTATGTCTCACATATGCATCTTACATGTTCTTAGTCTGTGTCAATCTTGTCCCAATCTATGACAATTATAAATAAAATTGTACCAATCTAAATAATTTTTTGTATCATATAACCTAACCCATTATTTGAATATTTTTTCTGTGATGGCTTATACATCTATGAAATACTATTGTATGCCCCTATTTTTATGTGAGAGATGTAGCATGTGAATATCTCATCTCAAAAGGAAAGATTTATACACAATATTTTATATTAAACATATGTAATCATGTATTATCATGGCTAGATTATTTCATCATAGAAATATTAGATTGTTGAAACATATATATGAAACATATATCCAAAGTCATATAAGTGTCATGTCTATAGTAATTATGCACACAATAATAGTAATCATAGTAATAATTTTAGAAGTAATGAATAATACAAATTTAGAAGATACACCATGTAAATCATGACATTACATACAAGTAGAAGATTGCATGATATAAATTATTGTACCACATGCTCAATAGATAATCATATATGTATCCCCATAGGGTCATATGTAATGTTAAGGTCATGACACACATATAAGAAATCCCTCAAACACATATGATAAAAATCAATTTAATACTTAGTAAGACTTGAATATAAATACATAGTCATATAAATAACAATAAATATCATGTAGATTCAGAGTCAATTAGATAACAACTGATGTCATGTAAAATAAAAATCACACAATGTATTATAAAGTCAAAGAACATAAGGGAGATCAATGATATAAAAATTAGGTGCCACAAAATTTGATGCAAATAAAGAGTAAATCAATGTTGCACAGAGTCATAATCACATAGAGAAAAAAAATCCATGTGGAGTTAGAGTCATACAAAGGAAGAGTCGCACAATGTCACAACCCATGATCACACTATGTAACACACAACAAAAAAAATGCATAGAACAAGGAAATATGGTCCATAAAATAAATACATGCCAACATCACCATGATAAAAATAATATCTATATAATATAATACTCAAAATAATATACATAAGACTAGGTCATTTGTTATTAGTGTAAGTAACTAAATATGGTCGGTGGAATGGTCATATAAAGATGTAATCTATAATGTGTGCTAAGATGTCCCTAGTGTAGGAATGCCCCCAATGTAGGAAGGGTATCCATTGGGTATAGGAATGTACTAAATTTTTAAATCCATGTCATATATACCTATATATCCTACATAACAATCATGTATATTTGACATCAATGATTGGAGTTTCTGTGATTGATTCATTTTGATGTCAACATTTTGAGCCACCACCTATATACATTAAGATATTCAAGGCATCGTATGTGGCCTGATTATGAGCCTAAGTGGTGCTCAAAACATTGATAGTAAAATGAATTCAATCATAAAAACTCCAATCATTGATGCCAATTATATTCATTGAAAATTTTTAGCTTTTAATAAAATCATGTATATTATCAAACACATGTGATTTTAAAAAATGGATAGGTAATTATGAAAAATACCATGTATTGATCATGTATTAAAAAATACAAGTCATGCATATATCTTGATTTTTTATTTTTATTTATTTATTTTTTATTTTTTTGTATTTCTAGAATTTTACTCATGTTAACCAATGATCTTGTAAATGGAATGCATGCATGTAGGAATTGGATCAATGGAGGCCAATCTCACACAATTTTTATATGAATAGTATCATATATATCTTTATTCAAGCCTTATAAATTATTTCACATTATGACATATAAATCACTATCATTATGATCCTACATATGTTATGTAACTGTAGTAATCATAAGATCCTATGAAATCTACTTTATAATATTAAAAAATTATTGTATTCATTATGGACCATGTAGAGTAGCATATAGAACTAACTTAGGATGTGATGAAATATATTTTTAATGTGTAACCATATTAGGCCTCTACAATCATGGCTATTAAAGTACCAATGTTTGAGGAAAGTCATATATATTTGTATAATTATTTTTGCATAAAATGAAATTGAATAGGTAATAGAAAAGGTTGCGGAGAAGATTTCATGTGGAAATATCTCTAGCTAAAAAAGATACTCATATGCCATAAACCACTCTATTTTTAAATATATAATTCACACATGTGAACTAAATATGGAATTACATGCACATTATGTAGTCAGGAATGTCTGAGAAACATGTCTAATACCCATATACTATGTATAATAAGTAATAATATAGTAATGGTAGCCCATAGGAGGTAGTACAATGTTCCCTAGAGGGTTTTATCTTTGTATATTGAATATTTTCACTATATTAATTATATCAATAAAATCCTCATTTATGTATCCAAGATGTATAAGTAGTGTCATAGTGTAAACATTTTAATTGAACCATTATTGAACATGACACTATGTATAGATTATGAATCAACATAATCCCATAAAAAATAATGGGTCATTAATATAATAATTTTTGATAATATCATGCTCATAAAATGTGATAGTGGATCTCTATGCATATGTGCTCTCAAGTTTACCAAAAATTCTATCTAAAGAATGAGACTTCTTATTATGACAGGCATAATAAGTTAGATGAGTCCACACTTTATATGCCATGTGAAGCTCGGTCTTAGTGTCATAGTTTTGTGCCACACAATATGGATCGGGGTCAAAACATATTTTTGAATTCACATGCCCATTATTATATGTCCTTGAATCCTTTTTATTAATATACTTTTTACATAAATAATATTTTAATCCACCAAGTATTTTATCTTGTGTCACAAATTGATGAATATATTAGTTGAATGACTTATGCATTGATATAATTCTAATATTAATTTTTGTCAAATCATTTAGATAATGACGTATTCATATAATCATCATTTTATGGAGGGAGAGATATGAGGTGGAATTAAATTAAATTTTATAGTATCTTATGAAGAGGTTCAAATAAATGTGTAAACTACCTCTTTTGAGGAGCTAATAACACTAGTCAATGTGTAGCTTATGATATTACATTAAATTTTACCTTTTCATCATTTTTATTATTAGCTTATTTTGATTTTTAGATTGATTTTCATTGAAACTTTTCAAAATATATGTAGTATTATATTTTAAATATATTATTTATAGCAAGGAGCTTGAATTCATAGTCCCTAATTGTGTGGAATAAGTCATTTAAAGATTAGTAATTCCTTAATAGAATCAATTCATTAAGTAGAGAAATCAAGATTTGTTTGAAAATATATTGTAACTAATTATATGTAAGAATATTTATTATATAAGAGAGCATGTTATTGTAATGTAGTACATAATCTGTGATAGGCTCCTTGGGTAATTGTGTAGACACGTAAATTTGGTTATAGGTAATTGACAATGTTAATTATTTACACATTCCAAAACACATTACTTGTGTAAAAACAAATGAACATGATTCACCATTCCTCTAATCCATTTTACATATACAAGATTGACCCTTTATTTTCCATTATAATTACACATCCATTTTCAATGCCAAATGTTCAAGATGTATAAAAACACCATTAGATAGTCTCTAGATTTTAACTTAGGTCCCCAAATTTTTTGGAAAAGTATTTTCTAGGTAGATAGGGGTATAGTGTGTCACTGTCCATTTAGGATGGTTGCATCCCATCCCAAATAATGACTAGTTTCCAAATTTGAAATAAATATTTTGGGTCTTCTTGCATATTATCAAATGATTCACCTATAAATCCATGTGAAGGGACATTAATTAAAAAAAATTATATTCTCTCAATATAATAATCTACACTTATACACATTGAGAAGCTTTTCCCTATTCTACCCAAATTCTACTTTATTCAGTAAGGAGTAACCATAAGCCAAGTCATGCACCTTTTAAATCAAGTCAAGTATTATCACTCTTAAGTATAAAATAAATTTTATCCTTACATACACATAGCTAAAGTATCATAATCACATTATAACTTTAGGTGGGAGAAGTGCATAAGCTTTATTCCCATCCCTAGAGTGTTGGATATGTAGGTAGTGATAAATCATCAAGGGGTGATTGAGGTCAACTAAGACCACTACACTCCCTTATTTTAAATATTTGTTTTAAATATATAAAATTTCCTAAAGGGTTTAAAATAAAATATAAGTGAAATAAAAATTTATATGAGACCAAATACTCATTACAATAAATCATGGGTTTTATCATGCATAGGTGAAATAGGTGTAATGAGAAGTTTGGACACATAGTCAACCTAGATAAGTTTGTATTTAATGGACTCAAGCACACTATGCCACTAAATAACTATTAATCTCCTATCCAAAAACATGTTATGCTTCTACTTTTATTTTATCATTTTACTTTCTCTATCTTTTATTATCTACTATCTTTCACATTAACTAAGAAAAGTATTAAGTCAAGTAGTAGAGTGCACTACACTAACATCTACTTATAGTGGACCTATCCATATTCTATTTTTATTCCTAATTTTGACATGAGCTTAAAAATTCAAATCTTCTTTTGAATTTTATAGTCAAGTAGTTATAATAATTGATAGAGATTAATGTGTGAGATAAGTATATTCCTCCTTAGTGCTTTCCCAAAATAGAAAATTTCCATATTTAACAATTTTCAAAATCAAAATAATTGAATATTTTACATATTTACCATTTCAATATTTATAGTTTTACACCTATATACATAACAAAAATTTTTAAATCATTTATTTTTTTTAATAAAAAATAGGGTAAAGCATATTAGCAAAACTATACAAGTTTTTTCAAGCCTTTGCTTTCTGATTTCATTTTCTCACTTTGATTTGTTTTACTATAACTTATGTTCTAGTAGTTTTAAAATTCATAAAGTTATTTTTAGATTAAATTCATTTTAGTTATTACCTACACCCTAGTGCAATACCCAAATACTCAATCCATTAGACACCACTATATATGGATTTTATTTTCCATGTACCTCATGGTATATTAGAAAAATAGGGTTTTATTTTAATCCATAATAATCCTTTGGCCATTTATTTTTGTATTGAAATAGTAATAAGTTATCCCAAGGATGTTATTTTTAATGTACCCCATGATATAGGATAGTGTGTCTATAGGAATGACATAATCCTCCATAGTTAGTGCCTTTGTGGCCATATACACTATTTACCACTGGGATCAACACAAGTGAGAGCACCCATTTCCCTATTTTTTAGGTAAATTTACATCTCACCAAAGAAGTTTACTTTCTATTTTCCTCTAATACATAGTGGTAGATAAAGTAAAGTTCCTATGGAGCATACCCAAGTTCCTCTAATTTATTCTCCAATGTATGATATAAATAGTATTGATCATTATGCTTAGGTAACCCTTAAAATTTATATTCACATTGAATATGATGTTATTGATAATCAATATAATTAAACTATGCATGGTAAGCTTGAAAGATAAAATATAATTGATCCAATTGAAATTAATGTAGTAGTTCCTAAACAATTCAAAGAATTATCTAATTTCTATCAAGGGATTTAAAAATATCCTAAACAAGTGGATAAGGTTGTCAAATTACTACTACATCTAATAATTCATGTCAAATAATGATAACATCATCGCAAGAAGCAAATTTAAAAGTTTTTAATCCTACTTTGGTTAATACTATTTCTACTATTCATGTATCAACCCTTATATTTAAATTTGTGCCAACTTACATGGGTATGGGGGCATCACTTAGTTTAAACATGTCAACATAAATATTACTATAAGGGCATCATATAAACCTCCTATAATTACTACACAAGGTCCAATTCTAACTTCCTCTAAATTATCTTCTCTTGATAAAAACTTTCTAGCCTTACATACTAAATTATTATAACTAGATCAAGGTGTTTCTAAAGATACTCATGTAATGGACTCTCATAATTTTCTCCATAATCCTTTGGAACCTAAAATATCTTATTAACCACTACCAATTTTTTTTTTAGTACCTAAGATACCACTTTATGAGGATAAAGGTGATCATAAAAAACATCTTCATTCCTTCCATACATGTTTGGACTATCCTTATAATGCCAAGTTACTTACCAAATACTTTACAAAAAGTCTCAAATACTACATAGTTTGATGGTTCTATGATATCCCACTTCAATAAATTAGAGAATTCAACCCATTAGATGATCAATTCTTAAAATTATTCAATAAACATTACTTAGAAGTTATCTTATGCATATATTTCTATACCATATTAGAAAAGATGACAAAATTTTTGGTTGATAATTAATTACAAGATATCTTTACTCAAATATATTTAGCACCACTCTAAGAATAGTTAATGTTTAGAAAATTAAAATATTTTGATGAGCTATGATAATAGTCAAGGAAAGATAAGTCACAATCATAACATTAAATAAGCTAAAATATGCAGCAAGTGATCCATATACATAAATTATCAAATTATGAATCAAATCAAAATACAAACTTGAATATAATGTGATATAAAATGAAGCAAAAGTAGTAATAGAAAAACAAACAAAATAAATTCAATTAACAACTTCACCTAGGAGGCAATTTACAAGGTTACCAAAACCTAATCATATCGTATTACAAAATATCATTAATTTCAACCTCATCATTTCAACTTCTCCATTTAATCTTGATTATACCAAGCCCTAACCTAAGTGCTTTGAAATTAATGCATATTGTGACTACCATAGATGGATTAATAATTATACAAACAAATGTTTTAGGTTAAGGCACAATATATGGTATAATTTATGATATCATTTAAGTAAGCACACCCAAAAAGGTAGTTAAAAGATAATAAAATTATAATGCAAAGTTTAAAATTTTCAGCAATCCTTTCCAAAATCATAGTACAATTGATAATATAGATAATTTAGAAATAATTCATGTGTATAATACACATTCTCCTTCTAAGTCATATGGGCACCCACTAGTTGTAATTATTTGAAAATTTATAGGAACATTAGCACAATGTATAATAATCACATTTGATGATGATTCATATATGCATGCACTATTTATTGGAATAGTCATTAATGAAAAACCTATTCATAGTGTCATGTTTAAAAATGGATCAAGAAAAAGTGCATGTACCATGAAATTAATTTATATTTTTGAATAAATAGAATAATATTTAAAAGATATGTCAAAGGTAGCTATAAAATTCAATGGGAATACACATGATACTTTGTACATATAATGTTACCTTTGAAATTTAGTTTAACAACAATGGTTACTCCATTCCTAGTCTTACTAAACATAGGGGTATTTAATATGTTATTAGGATACTAATGGATACAAAATATTCAATTTGTAACATCTATAGTGCATAAATGCCTCAAGTACATAAATCATAATAAAGTGGTCAATGTTTAAGGCATCCAATATGAGTACCCTATACAGTCAATGGTATTTGTTCCTCCTCCCCACCACCACCTTTAGACACTATAAATTATATAACACCTTGGTCTTGCACACTTGGAAAATACCTATCATGGCTATACCCTTTAGTTATAAGACCTTCCTACTACCAAAAGGTTGGTGTTCACTATATATTATGTCTAAATTACCTATCTCTTAGTTTTAACACTGCTATTCTAATTACCAAGCGCTCTATACTGTGAAAAATGCTATAAACTAGATCATTATCCTTATCTCCTAGTTTTGGACCTATACATATTTTATATCTTCCCAAACACTTATTTCCAAACTATATGTCTATGTTGACACAAGTATCCCTTTTCAAACTAAGTGTCAAATGTCCAAAAGTCATCCTATTTGCAAATTAAATGTATCCTAAAGGTCAGCCTAAGTGATTTACTATAAAATATTTTAAAAATGGATTGGTATATATGCAATATAAACCATAATTAATTCCACACCTATAAAATACTAGGAACTCACAAAGAATCTTACCAATATTATTCATTCAATCATTCAAGTCAGTAAATATGCCCTACTCACACTTATTTCCATTTCATGCATAAGAGTAGTATCATCAAAGGTCTGAAGTACTAAAGGATCATCCCATGAGCCATATTTTCTAAGTTACAAGATAGGTCACTATATGTACTTACTTATAACACATTTCAACCTCATACACACAAAGGATAACATGTACTAAATAACTACATATGTATGAGGCATTTTTAGAGTAATATCTATGTAGGTAGTGCCCATTAATAGAGGGATCCTTGGGGAAACTTGATACTATGCATCCACAAACCCATTTTTCCCAAAATTAATATAAGAATGAGGAATCTAAGGTTTGATCATTTGAAAATTATTGATAGATTATGTGCATGATATATATACATCAAAAGAAAGGTGACATAAAACCTAGAAGGCTATAGGTGGTTGCATATGGATCTAGTTAATATTTTGTACTAGACACTTGCATCCAACTCAAATAAAAACATTGACACAACCATCGAAATCTAACAATAGTATTTGAGGCCAAAAAATGAAAAATTATATAATATAATGAAAATTATAGAATCTTAATCTAGTCCACTTTTATCTTGTTTCAACCTAGCTTTAGACATGCACAGTGAACCAAGTACTCTTATTTTTAATTTATTTAAAAATCAATAAATAGTTGTACTTTATATTTATTACATATCTTAATATTATAAATTTAAAATATTATTTATCTAAATTTGTAAACTAATTATCCTAATATATATATCTATTTATCACCCTTATGATTATTCATTTCTATATTTTTAATCCTATGAACCCTTGTACCATAAATTAAATTTAGGCTTAATAAACCCTAATTTGGAATAGGGTTTCCTATTTTTTTGATTGATTTTATTTCTCAAATTTTAAATATTTCATTTATAAGTAATGGAAATTGTTAATAAAGAAATTATTTTCAAATGGAAGATAAATAAGCATTAGTTACTCATCTCAATAACAAGAGTTTAATGGATGCATTTTTGTATGTTAAAAGAGATGAAATTATTAGTGTAGGTTTTTATTTTTTCCCTATTTTTTAATTAGAGAAATTGTCTTTTTGTTCATACATGGAGTTTTCCTACATTCATGGGACAGGCTAGCTTATGTGGAGATGTGTGTCATAGATGTGTCGTAGGTGTCATAAGTAACTCCCTTGATGGGAGTTACTTCTCTATTCTTAGCACCTTGTCACCACCTTTCATGGAGGAGTTATAGTCTATTCTTGGGGTGCCTTGAACACCATTTATGGAGGAGTTACTTATGTGCTCTCCTATATGTATTCCTCACTTTGGTCATCTCATGTTAATCAGATTTTGGTTTTCTCCATTTTGTCTTGTGCAATTTATCTTCTTATGTAATTTCAAATTGAGTTAGCATCTATGTGGTGTGCACTTGCTTCATCTTGTGTGATCATGTCTCCATTACATTATCATTATCCATATTCTGGCAACAACTCCAATAGAAATTAGTAAGCATGATAAGGCTAAGGCTTCCTCACCTAGTGATAGGGAATACTTAGGTGGTACTAAATGTATTATACACTAGTAACTCTCCCCTTGATCATGTCATCACTCCATACTTCTAACAGGGCCACAGACTATATGTTTACACCATTGTTCACTAAAACAAATCTTGCTATTGTTACATCCTTCATGGGAAACATTAACACTTCAATCCAATTACTGGTTTCAATACCTATATCAACTCAAAATATGGGTACACATCCTTTGGTGACTTATCACCTTAGTGATCAAAATGTTCAAGGTATTTTCCAAACTATAAAATTTTTGAAAATTAAGGTTAAAAATATTGAACAAAATTATATGAAGTCACCCTATGCTATTAATTTACTAGAGATTTTGTATATCCATCTTGCACCTAGAATATATTTTCACCCATTGTCAACTAGTATTATTTTACATAAGTTCCCATTTTATGATGGCAAGGGTGATCTTGAACAACATATTTGATATTTATAGGAATCATGCCTTGATCATACCTCCAATGATAAACTTTTGACTAAAATATTACAAGGACCTTTAAGGACTATGCTCTAAGAGAGTTCTATGAATTACCAATCCAATTAGTAAAAACATTCAAACCTCTTGTAAATCAATTTCTGGCACACTTCTATATCAACATTATAGAAAAGGTTTCCTATCTCAAAATTGTAAAAATCAAACAAGGAATCAATGAACCTATCAATGAATATGTATTAAGGTACAAGACAATGTTGGATAAATGACCAATCCAACGACAAATAAAGAGAATCAAGACATATTTAAGAAATGTTTTTTAGCCCCATTACATGAGTCCATTTTTTTCAAAAAATTTAAATATTTTGATGACTTATGTGATATTGTTCATGATCATGAAATTAAACTTATCTCATTGAACAAACTTAAGTATGTAAAAAACACACTAACTAAATCTAATACCAAGTTTACTATTAAACCAAGTTATAGGGTGAAACCTACATAACCTAAAAAATAAGTATTATGGTTAATTTAGTGTCATAAAAACCTAATCATCCTATCTTATGTAATTCACCAATGATATAATTTATAGGGTTACCTGAGTTTCCAACTTTATTACTTTTAATGCTTATGGAATGTCACCTCATATCTCTCCCTCATCCTCTAGATGTTGATATGATTTAACCTCTACCCAAAAGATATGATGAAAATGCTTATTTTGACTATAATAAATACCTTAGGCATTCGACTAACAAATGTTTTACCTTGAAGCATAAGATCTAAGACCTCATCGATGACCAAAAAATTCTAGTTTATGATCCTCCAAAGGAATGTTCACAACCTAGTGATCACCAGAATCAAAAAATATTTGAAAAACCTTTGCAAGACCATTCTAATAAGGAACCATAAGTAAAAATGGCATATAATGCACATCCTCCTCCACCACATTATAAGCACCCATTAGATGGGATTTTTAATACTTATACACAACATAAAATTCTCATGATTCAAAGAAATTTTATTACTTTTGATGACATTAAAGTTGTGGATGATGACTCAAATCTTCATTCATTATTCATTTGATCATACCTTGACCACCAACCTATACCCAATGTTATGATTGATAGTGATGCTAGTGAGAATGTTTTCACTATGATATTACTTACACATTTGGGATATACAAATGATTATTTACACCCTTTAACCAAAGTGGTTAGAGAATTTGATGGAACCTCAAAATAGGTCCTTAGTGAGATTAACTTACCCTGAAAGGTTAGCCCAACACATGCGGTCACCAAATTATCAATTATACCATACATAGGAGTATTTTATATGTTATTGTGATGACCTTGGACACACACACCATGTGTATTACCTTATAAAAAACATATATAAGTTAAATACATTCATGCCAACATGGTAATTATAGTTTTTAGAGTCCTATAAGAACATCCACTTGAAATAAATAAGGTTATATGCAAGAAGTTAATTAAAAAATCTACTAAGGTCAATCCTTCATGAAAGGGAAAGTAACATGAAATAACCTTTCTTAGGCAACCAATACTTGGGAAACCATTGCATTAGAGATACACATTAGATCCTACAAAATTCTCACTTAATATTACACAATATATTCAATTACCTAGAGCATCAAAACATATTCCTATTTGTGATATAAAAAATACACCAGATATCACTTAATAATGGATTGCACAAACCCCCATTCCTTATATTATTTTTTCATGGCCATAGGGTCCTATTCTACAGTCACAGATCATCATATATCCTATGGTTTTATATATTACATTTATACATGATCCTTAATAGTACCACTAGTTTATTGCACTAGGTTACAAGTAGGGAGATACATATGAACATATCTTGAATTAGATCATTGGATTGTCTTTTGTTTTCAAATATTCAAAAAATACCAATTTTTTTCAAAATTAAAAAATACAAAAATATTTAGCTTTTTCCTAATTTTTCAGCTCCTTGGCATCTACGTTGTTGGTTTTATGTTGGTAGATAATATATCATTTATTTGTATATACACATATTTTTCACATATATTTTAAGTGTGATACAAGAATAACTAGGTACATGATATATGCACATATGGATGCCATACCTTCTCTCGACTCGCATCATTAGTAAGTTGGGTGAATCCACTTATTTGATCATTATACACCTAGGTTACTTTATTATATGATCATTTTATATTATCATGTTGGAGATTATGTACTTATGTATGGATTTATCCATGTTTATATATTTCAAAATGTACTTGATATGCTATGTACTTACATTTTTTGCTAGACATATATCCATGGACAAGTATGATATGATTATATTTTTTGATTATGATTCTATACTTTCCTTTTTGTATTTCCTTGAGTGTGTTCATTAATTTATATTATCTTGAATTCTATTACTTATTGGAGCAATTGAATATGATCCATTAATTATTTATCTTATGTTATTATTTCCCTATTGTGATATTTCAAAATGTCATAGTTTGTTGTATGTGGACATTTGACAAAGTCATGTCCATTTGATTATGAAACATTTGAACATGCCCCTTATATGATGTCTCCTTGGACCATTACCCTTTATTTTATTTTTGAGTGCTCTTGTGTGTGTGCTTGATTTCCTATTGAGACTATTACTTCTAGACATTACCATGATTTACATCATGCATCTTAGAACTTGATGTGATCACATTCTATGTACCTCATTTATATATCTACATAAAAATGGTAATAATATATGTTATATGATCCATACACATATTATACAATTATCTTATCCTTTTGAGGTAAGGTAATGACTAGTTTATACTTATCCTCACTTCAAAATGGGGGATAATAGTGGGGGCATGTCATAAAGGGACAAATTATAGATATTTCATAGTTTCATATTACAATGGGGTCGTGTTATGGAAGCATGTTCTCTACACTTACACTAGTTCAATTTTCTATATTCAATGGGAGCATGCCATGGGAACATAACCTCACCCTTGAAAAAATATCAAATTCAACCAAATTTCATAGTTATATCATTCAAATGCACATTTGTGGATATATATATGTGTGTGTGTGTGTGTGTGTGTGTGTGTGTGTGTGTGTGTGTGTGTGTGTGTGTGTGTGTGTGTGTGTGTGTGTGTGTGTGTGTGTGTGTGTGTGTACCATTATTATAGATAGATGTCAAATTGAGAAATATATGAGGTGCATATGCCATGTATAATATCACCTTAAATTGTAAAATCAAATCATGTTTCAAATTTCAAATACTACCATGGACTCTTATCATACCTAAAATGGAAATTTATAGATTTTATTAAGCCAATTTTATTGTAGTATTTGGTTCACCTTCTGGTAATATTGAGGTGATTAAATAAATTGATCTTACCAATTTTATAAGTTAGAATTTATTTAATCATGTAACTTCACCAAATTTATATGACAGAGTGATTAAATCATCCACACCCACTAGATATAGAGTGTGATTTGATTGGATCAATTATGTTCACAAAGTTATAGTATGATTGGGTTATATGATTGAGATAAGATCAATGGTCATGTTGTAACTCACATTTTCACCAAGGTTAGAGGAATGTTGTCCTTGAATATATATATATATATATATATATATATATATATATATATATATATATATATATATATATATATATATATATATATATGCACATTTAAGTTTCTAAATTATCCTAATAATAGCTCTAAGGATTTATAATAAAATCATCTCTTCAAATCAAACTGCCAAAAGGCAAGATGGTTGAATAAATACACATGTTTACTCGTAATCTTGTTATCTTTAATTTCAAATAATTTAAATTTAGATTAAATCCACTAATTATATACTATAAAATGATCTTAGTTTTAGGCCAGTCACAAAAAAAACACTCAATTTAGACTCACACAAAGGTAAAGTGTGTTATACATACCTAGGTATGCATTTATTTTCCTTTATAATAGCAATTTTATTACTATATTAAAGGGTGAGGTAGAATTTAGACACTAACTTTGAATTATATATCACCTCATTATTGTACACTTTGAAAACACCTAACATTGTTATACCTATCAGTTATAATACCTTACCATAGCTAAATGGCTCACACTCACTATCTCTTATGCCTAAATTGCTTATATCTTAGACTGACCACTATTATTCTAGTAAATAGACCTATTATACTATGAATATTATTATAAATATGATAATTATCCTTATCTACCAGTTTTGAACATGTACTTATTTTATAGATTCTTGGACATTTATGTCCTATCCAAACACCTACGTTGATGCAAGTGTCCCTTTTAAAACTAACTATCCAGTGCCCAAAAGTCATCCAATTTATAAATTAAACATATTCTAAAGGTTAGCCTAAGTTATTTAGTGTGAGATATTTTCAAAAGGGATTTTTTTTATACAAGATCAACCCTCATTAATTCCACACCTATAAAATACCTAATAAGTAATAAGAACTCATAAGAAAACTTATCAAGAGTATTCAATCAATCATTAAAGTGAGAAAATCTTCCCTATTCATCCCTATTTCTATTTTATGCATAGGAGTAGTATCCCCATAGGTTTAAAGTACTGAAAGACCATTCCATGAGACATATTTTCCAAGTTAAAATATTGGTCATTGCATAGACTTGCTTAACACACATTGTATCCTCATGCACACAAATGCCAACACATAAGGGAGAACTACATAAGTTTGAGGCCTTTTCAGGCTATTGGATATGTAGGGAACACCCATTGGTAGAGGGGTACTTGAGTATACTTGACATTGTATGCCTACTAATAGATTTTTTCCATGATCACTCCAAGGGTGAAGAAGTTAGGGTTTGATCATTTGACAAAAATCAAGGACCTATGAATATGATTTATACACACCATAAAAAGATGAAATAAACTTAGAAGGATTCAGGTGGTCACATGTAGATTTAGTCACTATTCCATACTAGACACCTATACCAAACTCAAACATCAACATTTACACAAAATCCTAGATTTGATGCAATCATCTAAGGCCAAAAAATTCAAAATTATAGAATCTAATGACTATTTTAGAATCCTGATCTAGTCCACTTCTAACTTATTTCAGTCTAGATATACATGCACATAGTGAACTAGTTAAGGAATCTTACTTTCAATTTATTTCAATATCAATCAATAGTTGTAATTTCTATTTTTGGCATATCTCAGTATTATAAATTTAGAATATTATTTATCTAAGTTTGAAAATTAATTGGCCTGTTATAGATCTATTTATCACCCTTGTGCTTATTTATTTCTATATTTTTAACCCTATATATGCTTGTACCAAAATAAATTTAGGGTTAAATACTTCCATAGTTCATTGTCACACCTATTCAAGATCACCATAAAAAGGAATCAAGGCACCTACTCCAAAACATAGTTACTAATAATCACTACACCCATTCAAGATCATAATATAAAATAAATTGTGGAACCTTTTTCAAAATCAATATAAAAAATGAGTTTGAGGGGAAAAGGTACACCTTTATAAGAGATAAAATTCATACCAAATAATTACACATGGTTCAAATAAGTAAAAATATCCTAAAATGCATCATAAAACAACTTCTAAGATAACTCAACATATTTCATAATGAAAAAAGGTAGTTATATGTTAGACTTTAAAAAATCTTGTACCTTATCTAATTACCCATGTGTTAAAAAATTATATAAGCAATGATCCTAATGTTTATGATATGGAACTTGATGATTTTGAAAATTTAGATACATCTACATGTAATATTCCTCATCAATGAAAATTAGATTCTAACTCTTTGATTGAATAATAGACTATGATCCTCTCATTTATGGGATAATAGGCTAGTTCTTCTTCCAAATATTTTAAAAATACAAAAAAACCAAATATTATAAAAATACAAACATATTAAAAATATTTTAAAATATTAAAAATAGGACCTAAACATGACATGAGATGTTAGTTCACTTCATTTCATATCTTATTTATCATTTATGTTGGTAGATAACACATTATTTTATATACACACGTGAATTTCACAAGGTATTCGAATGTGATGTAGGACATAAATTACATTTGTATTCTTAGATGCTAGACTCCCTTATACCCATTGGTCATGCCTAGGCTAGGGGAATATAGCTATAAATCTAAAATTTACACTATAATAGGTTATATCTATATATGACCTTAAGTGAAATGTTGAGGCTATATAGGTTTAAATTTATTAGTAAATCACTCATATTTTATAATGTGTTACATAGATATGCTAATTTACTAAAAAATATGAAATTGATATATATGAATGGATTAGACCAGTCTTTATGCATTCTATGATCCTTTGATGTTGTTTTATTTATTACATAATAAGCTTAACATTATTTTCTTATTGTGTGTGGCCATTGACCCTTACATGAAAATTTCTTGAGCATCTCTATGAGATCATTTTTTGGTATGTGTGTAATTTTAACTTGTCTATTTCATATGGACCTTGGATTTATGAGTGTGCAATTTGAACATGTCCCTTATATGTGGCACTTTCCCTTATTGTTTGATAATGTGTGTTCATTGTGCTTGTGTGCTACTAAAATTGATTTATGGTGCCATGATTTTCATCATGCTCTTCTACGGCATAGTCCATGTCAAATATGGTTACATTATAATAAAATATTATATCTATATAAACATGATGCTTATGTGCCTAAAGTTCAATATGTTACCTATAGTCTTTAATGGAAATTAAGTTTTCTATGATAACACACTTTCCAACATGATGACACAATACTATATCAACATATTTTTATCATTATATAGTTAACTTTTCTTTTGTGATGAGTGTCTTTTAGGAAACATCCCTCATCTCAAAAAGGGGGAATCATAATGGTCTTGTCTAGGAGATCTAAACCTCCATGAATAAATTTGGGACATAATATAGGTTTCAAAAATAAAGAGTACATTTTTTCAAAGTTTCAATGTATTTTAAAATCAGATTGTATAAGTAGAATAAATGTTTTTAAAGATTCAAAATGAATCATAAATAAAAATAAAAAATATATTCATGCGTGGGGGTATATGAAATACATATTCACTCATTTTTTAAATATTCAAATTAAAAAATTGTATGCACTTGAATGCATATGCATGGGCATGTACAAAAAATAGTTACAAGATCAAAGTTAGAGGTTGAAAATATATTTAAAATTGAGCAGATAGATGTTTAAAATTATAAATCATTTTCACATATGTATAGGGTGAATGATACTCAATCATTCTCAAGTTAATCAAAGATGTGAAAGATTCAAAGTATCACTTTTTAAAAATTTCAAAGTTTCAATGTTATAAAACCTCAAAAATTCAAAATATGCAAATTCAAAGGTAAATTATTAAATTCATAAAAAAATTTATGTGAAATGTAGTCATGATGGGGGAGTGAATAATAATTATTACTTTTTGGGCATGCATGTTTACAATCAAGATCCATCTAATGTTGTGTGATTTAAATATGCATGGGTGATGTACATTAGTGTCTAGTGATACTAAATGGCCTTGGCATCAATTCTAGTGAACATAATATGGTTACAAAAATTTGGGTCATTCAATTTGTTACTATTACATTTCATGATATTTGGGATAATGCATATTTTTAAATCAATAAATTGATTAGTTATTTAAAATTGGAACTTGATCACTCTCAAATTATTCATAAATTCAAATAATTTAAATTCTTTAATAAGGGGGCATATATATCCATAATTAATTACATGTTACATGGAAATTTCATTTCACCTATATAAAGGTGTACCCCTCTCCCCCCTTGCTCTTGTTTTCAATAAGTTAATATTTAAAAATTTCAAAATAAAAAAAAATGACTACTGTATACACATAATATTTTCTAAACTTTATCAATTATTGATGCTTTCTCTATTGAAAGAACCCATTGTGTCTCAATCTCTCTGAGTGCATGCCTTAAGGGATGCACTGGGAAAGGGGAGGGTAGACCATTGGCACTTAATAGGAATATTTTCCCTATACTACCAATTTCTATCTATACACCCATAAATGAAAAACATTCCCCTAAGCTTTACCTCCTATTTTTCACCCTCTAGTCATTTTTCACATTCATTAGCCTTTCCTAAGCCTAAAATCATTTTTGATGGTTTACTTACACTTTTAACCCCATCTAACTTGTACTCTAATTTATAAAACTTATTTAGGGTCTAGTTCAGCCCCTTGTTGACCTATACCAAGATCTAATTTTTTTTCAATAATGATACAATGTTGATTGGGTCGACCTTCTGAGCCTAAACTTTTAGAAAGCACTAGGGTTAGATCCATCTATATAAACACATCCATTTCATAATTTATTTAAGAAGAGAAGAGTAATAAATATATATTGTGTATCTGATTATCCACCATTATACTTGAAGAACATAATTTAGGGTTCCATACTTTCTTTGAAGATATGGATATTATCTTGTGGAAAAGTCTTTTGGATGCATTGATAGGATGTATAGCCTAAACCTGATTTATCCTTGTCATACTTACATACCACAAAAAAATATTGTAAAGCACCTTGGATAAGGGAGAGATTGAGGCTTGGTGGGTTCGTATTCAAAGGTAATTATTCCTAACTTTTCTCCTTTATAAAAGTAGATAGATTTGCATTTGTAGTTCTCTCCCATGAATTAAGATTCTATATACATTAACTTGAGCTTATGTATTCTATGCACATTTCATTTTAATGTTTATTACCACCTCTTTGTGAAATATATTTGGTGAGCACTAGATTAGATTTTACTTTACTTGTTATTAGTTTAGTGAATAAGAAAACATATGACATAGTTAGGGTTATTGCATAGTTTTACTTGACTAGAGGCTTTGGAACCCTCCCTAGTGATATTATTATGGTAAGATATCCCTTGGATATATTTAGTAGATCCATCTTAGTAATGGCCCAAAATATATAATGTATAAACAATCTGAAGTGTAAGTAGGATTTACCTTCTTTGAGCTAGTATTGATTTATAAATTAGTTGTATTTCCCTTTGCATACATTCTAGTGACCCTGATGTGAATCTAACCCTTGTAAGTTTTATTTCACACCATCATTTTTATTATTTTATTAAATGTTTCCATATTTTTAGTATTATATCAAACCAATCGATATAGTTCCAAATTTATGTGCATAGTTTTAACACACAGTACTTCAAAATGAATATGTTCTATTTGTGCAGGTCTTCATCAACTATAGGTTACTAGACTGAATCATTTGACACAATAATATTCTTTAGATCCATATTATCATACATTATTGAGGAGGTAAAATATAAATTATATTTATTTCTACCAAAATATAGGTCAATGAACACTATCAAACAAGTTGACCCTATTCCTTATTCTTCTTCAGCATATAGGGTTCTGTATAACTCCATCAAACTAGTCGACTTGTAGAATTTAAAAGTAATAAGTAAGGCATTAAAACATAAAATTTTCAATATAAATCATATTCAAACCCATAAATGATCCTTTCTTTCCTCTCTCTATCATTTTATTACTTGCTTTAGTTCTTTTTTTCATAGGTTAGTAGTCTTCAAAAATGCAACCCTATAACTAACTAGGTTGACTTGGTCAATCTAGTTCTGTAGTTTGTCTTCTATTTGAGAGATTTAGTCAATATATTAGACTCTATTCTTAAAGACCATAATTTTGTAGAATAAAAACAACCTAGTTGACTCTATTTTGTACTATTTTCATACAATGTCACATGAACTGACTTTGTACTATTCTTAATCAAGGAATTAATAGCTATTTGTTAGTCATTAATTCACATTTCCTTTTTAGTTGTTTACATGCTTAGAGTAACTCACATAGTCTAAATAGGTTATTTTTAAAGTTAAAAATCTATTTACACTATTTTACTCTTTTTCACACACTACCAAATCACTTAATATTCAAAATGCATTTAAACATTTATCTTCCCAAGGCCTACCTACTTAGATTTCACTACCAAGGGGAAAGTCAACTTGGTTTTTTGGCCAAGTATAAATATGTGGTTAATGGTATATATTGGCAAAGAAACAAGCACCCTTATCACTATGATATTGTGAAGTGAGGGGGTGGGCCCTAATACTAAGGCATTACCATTACCAATACATATCCCTTTCAGATCAAATATCTTGAAACCAACTGTAGACTAGTTTTTAGTTCCCTATTTTATCCAACTCTCTTATCACATTAAAATAAAAAAATTATAATAATATAATAACACTTAGGGTGACCACTTAGCATTTAATTTTAATTTGATTGATTTCTCTTTGATCATTGCATATTGTATTTCTATAATTTGCATTGGCTAACATTGGTGCAAGGTTTATGCTATGTACCCCAATTGGATTATCACATTGATCCAATTATTTGTGTGTTTGATTTAATTATTGCTTATAATTATCTTGAAATTCCCCCCTGTTACATAAATATATTATGTTAGTTAATATAGTCTATTACAGACTATATTTTTCTTTCCTACTAGAAGTACATAATTGATTTGCATGACTATGTCTTCTTATTCACTCATTGAGTTCTTTGTTCAACAGTACACAATTGACCTAAATGATTATGTATCATTATCATATTACTTCACCTTCCTATTTTCCATACATAATCAACTTGAATGACTATGTATTCTTATCTTCCTATTGGGTTACAACACATACTCAATTGATTCAATTTTGTATCTTATTTTATGACTTTGTCTTTACATCATTTTAATCCTTTTTAACCTTTATCTCTCATCATGAAATTCTTATTTGATGAAAACATAGATTTAAACTCAATAAATATGTGATCATTACCAAGCCCAACAATTTTTACCATAAACAGCTTATGGCTCATACTTTATATGAAATTAATGTGCATGTGGCCACTTGCACTGAAAATTATGGGACTCCTCATGTATATTTAGTTCAAAACCCTATATTATCCTTAGAAGATTATCTTGAATTAGAGTATACTCTATAAATGATTTTCTTCATTAATAATTTTCCTCAACATCGATGAAAAGACCCTTCCACTATTTATCACCTTATGATAAGTGGTCAATCAAAAGAAACCCATTCATCTTCCCCCACATTCTCACATGGATTTGGGGTAAATATTTTCTTTGCCTCTCATCCTCTTCCTTATATTTTGAACCCTTCTTATACTATGACCTCTTCTTCCTTGATTTATTCAACCTCCATGCCAAATATCTCTACTAACATGTCAAGTTCAACATCTAGTGAGCCTTTTACAAGACCCACTCTTCTTAGTTCCTCTACTAGTGTATCATTTTCTACCCATGGTAATTATGCCACTAGTGCTTATTCTTCTTCTAATCCTTCTACTAGTGAAACTTTCACAACACATGATAATCATGCCACTATTTCCTCCTTTTTCAACAACACCCCTCAAGCCACTAGTGTCATGCATGTCATTACTCATAGTGGTACCCAAACTACTAATATTAATGTTAATGTTTCACGTGATGCACATAACACCACTCAAACCCATAAAATTTTGTTACAAACTCTTAACCAAATGATACAAATGTAGAATCACCTTATTCATCTCCAAAACCAACCTCAATAGGTTACATGGGAAGAACACAACCAAAATGACCCCCCACCCCCCCTCAAGGATTCTCATGGAAACCTTATTACTCAACCACATATTGTTAACAAAATAATTAAACATGTTCAAAATGAACCTCTTATACCTTAAATTACCAATATCGATACATGAGGTATCACCCTCACCATTAGCTATAATGGGTCAACTGATCCTACCTTAAAATTAAAAACATTCATAAATCTATACAAATATTGGGTCAAGTTAAACACTTTTGTCACTACCAAGATATTAGAAAAAACCCTATCCAAAGATGCTTTAGATTGGTATAACCAATTTGAGTCTCATTCCATCACTAGTCTAGAAGATATAGTTAACACTCTAGTATAAGAATTTCAAACTAGTGACCTCTTTGAAAATATGCTGGATCATTTTATTAATTACAAGAAATTTGAGATGGAAATCACATAATATTTCATCAAATAGTGGAAGACCTTATATAACAAGTGTGAACACAACATAGCATATGATAACTTCTTTCATCTATTCACCAATTGTCTCTATCTTAAGTTTCAAAATTGCATCTAGACTCTCTTTCCATGAACTTTAGAAGAGGACCTTGACCAAGCCAAGAACCAATATTTTCTCATACATCAGTTTTAGCCATCCCAATCTCTTATGGGAACTTGCATACTCATAAAAAATAAAAATCATCATGTTATTATTGATGGTGTCACTAATTCTTATGATACCATTCATAATATTCAAGTTATTACTCCTAACCTTGATCCATAATAAGCTCCCCCTTTAAACCACATCCCTAATCCTCACTTTTTTCTAATAAGTAACATTAATTTTCATAATCCATTATCCTTAGAGAAATTCCAAAAGTGTCTACCGAGGCCTCTTCCATGATAGCTTGATCCCACTTTCCGTATGAAATCATGGTATGATCCAAATAAATTCTATTGGTTTCATGATAGTTAGGGTCACTCCCTTGAGACTTGTAGGAAATTACATAACTTAGCTATGGATTTCCTCCTTGGTCCAAATTTAGACCATGATTTCCTCATTCTTAAATGTCAACAAGCCTATGACATTACCTTCAAAGTTAATGAAACACAAAGTAAAAATCAAGATTTAAACCAGGCTAATGATCATTTGGCCATTTACATAGACCCTCTTCCAAACCATCAAGATAATAATGAAAATCCTATTCCTTCCACCAATAACATTGATAGCATTATATACCTAACTACTGAAGAAAATGGGTCAACATGACTAATATATGAATGGTATTTTCCTTTATTTATTATTATTCTACTCACATACACCAATCATCTCACACTTTTCATGTTATCTAATATTCTTCACCATTTCACCTAACATAATTAGGGCAAGATGACCTTATCTCCTTTGATGAAAAAATCCCAACACCTCCATTGGATAACACCTCTTATACCATTTATATAATTTATCCAACCTATTTACCCATCACCTATAATATTCAACCTTCTAATACTAATTCTTCAATTCTATCACAAACTAATAAAACATCAACTACCTCATCTTCTCATGATAATCAACCAATTTGTCCCCAAATTAAACCTCTTACATCTTATCAACCCAAATTTACATGCACTTCTAATCCTCCTTTCAAGGAACTTCTCCAAAATTATGCCCCTCTATCCAGTAGTCCCCTCATAGGTTATGATAATGGGATCCTATCAAGGAGCTTACCAATCTCCCATCTCAAATCCCATTTATCAAACTCATGAAAACGTTTTTGCATCATCATAACTACCTTATGCAACTCTTATTCAAAATGAACATCCCATGTTCTCCCTTAACATGACATGAAGCTACCTTATGTGGGTTAGAATATATCATCTTAAAACAATGAATAGAGATGTCTATACATGCTAACAAATAATGGATACTTCTTTATCTCAAATTACCTATTACTTTTACGATTTCAGATGAGATTATACTTTATGTGAATGATCATCCCCTCTTTATAACCACCTAAAATAGTGACATCCATGTCAAACATGCCTTAATTGATGAGGTTTATGGTACTTATGTTTTTTCCCTCAACTTCATTAAAACCCTTGGATACTCTAAATATAATCTTAAGTACACACGTAACATGTGTCAAGGCTATAACCAAAGGAAAATGCCTCATTTAGGCTATGTGTGGCTCCTTTTCACCATTTCACCTTTAAATGTTCAAATTAAGGTTATGATATTTAATTTTCTTCTATTGTATACTATCTTACTTGATAGGCCATGGAATCATTATATGAGGGCTATCACCTCTTATGCCTACCAATGTGTCAAGTTCCCTCACAATGGTGTAATCTATAGGATTCAAAGTGACACTAACCCCTAGAATTTTGAATAATTTTAGGACTATGGTGTATTCAAAATTCTAACCCTTGAACCCTTTCCAAGTGTCCTATTCTAAGAATCTCAACATTTTAACTTCCATATCAACCCTATAAGAGGTTATCATGGTCACCCTAAACTCATTGGGAATATACCACCTAACCTCTTAGACTTTGATGATGATGAGCCTGATGAGATCAACCTCAAGATAAAAACTTCTAATATCTCTCCTCATCTCATTTTCCAACTTCCACCCTCTCTAAAGTTGCATTCTCATAAACCACCTAATGATGATATACCCATAGTCTTAACTATGAATCGATACTCCATTCATCATGCCACCTCTGATGAGAAGGTCATACATACTTTCATAATTGATTTACATCATCTGATTATGATGATGGTTATACCTTAGATGACCTATTTCTAGGAGGTCTTGTTAAGGCTTGATATGTTGAGATCCTTAGTTATCATTCTTCTTTTTTTCAATATTTCCATTTATCTTATCATATTTTGTATTATATAGTTCCTAATTTTATAATTATTCCTCTTGTTTACAAGGTAGATATGGTAAATTTGCATGGTACACCTCTAGTTTTTGAAGAACCTAGTAAGAGAACGCTTAAGGATCATGATATGATTAGTCCCTATCTCTTTGCTAGATACTAGGATTTTTATAGATAGGTATCCCTTGAGATGCTTGATATTGTCCTTAAACACTATATGCATCCTAATTCTCCCTTTGCTAAGCCTAGTACATATCTTATTTCAACTGAGTCTTGTCCTACTTCTAATTTTACTTTTCCTTCAATCGAGCCTTTTCCAATCTCTCCACCATCCTCACCTACCCTTGGTGATGGCCTGATTACTTTACTAGAACTTGATCTTCTAACACTCTAATGGGTTGATCATCCATTCTATGACTTTAGTAGATTTGTTGGTCAATTAACTAGAAATTTTAAATTATCCCAACATTTCTTGGATTTTGCTTTCACTCCCTCTATTAATATACCCATGAATTCTACTAATAAGTGTATCTTTTACTTCCATGACACATATAATAATTCTTACAATCATTATCAAAAGCTTTGATAATATATAGACACCTTGCATCCTACTCTTACTTAGCCCACAAATAAGGTTGTACCTCCCCCCAAGTTATTACCTGAATGTATTCCCAAATATTTAGAGGTATATTATTTGTGGTACCAATGTGGTACCTATCACACCAATAATTGATTGATCCTCCAATAGAATCTCTAGGATCACCTTATAACCATTCTTATGATTACTATCCCTCCTCCTGTAGGTCACCTACATAATAAGCCCCCCCCTTCTTCCATCATGGTTCCTCCACTTGTGGCCCTTTCATCCCTAGTGGTTCTTCCACCCATGATCCCTCCACATGTGGATTGTCCTTAACCTTTGGTACCTTTTCCATTGGTAATTCCTTCATCTCCCATAGATTCCACTGCTATTCATTCTCTTGAGTATCTTATGCTCAATGGCCCTCATGAGCATAATCTTTTAGGCATGCTTACATTTTTTGTCAATGATATTTGACAAGAGGTATTCTCCTAACTT